>OY812999.1:77617642-77652642 GCA_963681545.1 Germaria angustata | reverse complement strand
CCGGACTGGTACTTTGTCAGCAATTGATGTGTTTCCAGATATTCTTCGATTTGTTCCTTTATAACTTTTTCTAGTATCTTTTCGCGTGATTTCAGAGTATATCATTAGCGTTAACATTTATGTTTTCAAATTCTCCTGGATATATCAATTTTTAGCGACTCATTTATTGTATATAGCATCGTTTTTCCGATTATATTAACTATTTCTTAATATTTTACTTGAAATTTTATTTTAGTCTGATTTGCTCTTACATATATTTTTTTAATTCTTGTTGATTTAATGCTCGAAATAGGAATTGACAGTTTATTACAGGTATTCGATTGACATATTGTACACTCTTATTTATCGTCTCCCTTATTGATATAATACTATTGACGAAATAGTTTTTAAATCTATCAGCTACTTTAAAGTTTTCCTTATATTCTACTTGGTTAAATATCACAGATTCAATTGTACTTTCGTTTTTCTTTGGCATCGCTTATTTTTTTATTAATATGTATATTCATTCTTCGCGTTTTAAATTTTTACTTTACATGCTCGTATGTTTCGAATTGCCTTGTAATTATACCACCCACTCACTCTTTTGCATTCTAGCGATTTGAGAATTAGTTTTGTTTCATCATGTAACCATATATTTTTAATGTTGTCCGTAATTATCTTTTTTGTCGTTGGCTTTCTAACCGTTTTCTAAATATCCATCAAATATTTATATACGGTGTTGTTTATATCATTTGTAATATTTATATATTTATTATTTCTTTTTATATGTCTTACAATTATATTTAGGCGGCTCAAGTTTATACATATTCTAGTAAGGATATATATATATATATATTTTATTATTATTATTATTATATCTTTATTAGTATTAAAAATACTTTTAAAAATCTATTAAATTTTTCGTATTTACATATATCTTATATAATAGACAATACGTTTTTTAAATACATTTACATTGGGTTCTAATTTTATATTATTTGGCAGGGAGTTGTAGAGTTGTAAACCTTTATAGAATAGTGACCGTTGCATTGCAGTCGTCGATGTTCTTTCAATTCTAAAATGGTCCACGTTTCTTAGCTGGTACGGTTGAGCGTCTCCCACATATGTTATTTGTTCCGTTAGATATTCTGGGGCTTCACCGTTTTTAATTTTTTGAATAAATTTCAGAGTGTTCAGTTTGAGCCTTTGTTCTATGGTGAGCCATTTTAATGTTTCCAGCATGAAATTAATAGATGTATATCTGTTGAACTTCAGTATGGTTCGCATTGCTCTGTTTTGTAATTTCTGTAGACGTTCAATCTGATTCGCTGTGCAACATGTGTACAGTATGGTTGATCCGAATTCAAAGTGTGGTTTGATGATAGTGTTATATATATTGATCGCTGTCATGATTGAAATTTTTTTTCTAATTCGTTTGAAAAAACTAATTTTTTTGCCGATTTTTTTACAGATATAGTCAATATGTTGTTTAAACTTTAAGTCCTTGTCAATGATAAAGCCTAAATATTTTATTTTTTCTACTTTCTCTATTATTTCATTATTTATTTTAAAAATTATGTTGCTTTTAGTATTAATCTCCATTATCTTTGTTTTATTTTCATTTAGTTTCAGTTTATTCATGTTAAGCCATGTATTTACGTTTTCCATATCGTGAGTAAGATTGTTATAACATTCGCGAGCTGATCCTTCTTCGGTAAAAATTAGAGTATCGTCAGCATATAAAACTATTTCACATTTGTTCAATATGTTTGGCATATCGTTTATGTAAATGATAAATAACAGTGCTCCCAAAATCGATCCCTGTGGTACTCCATAATCGTTATTATCTGTTTTGGATTTGAAATTATTTACTTTAGTAATTTGCTTCCTGTTTGTTAGGTACGATGTAAACCATTTTAATTCTATATCTCTAATGCCGTATTTTTGTAGTTTTTGCAATAATATATTTCTATCGATTGTTTCGAAGGCCCTTTTAAAGTCCAGAAAAATTCCTACTATTTTTTGGTCCTTTTCGGTTTTTTTCCATCTGTTTATTAAATAGTTAACCGCCGTTTCACACGAATACTTCTTTCTGAATCCAGATTGGTACTTTGATAGTATTGAGTTTTCTTCCATATATTGCTCCAGTTGCTCCTTTACCACTTTCTCAATTATTTTCTCACAGGTCTTCAGTGTGTTTATCGGACGAAATTCTTCACATTTTCTTGTTTTTGCAATCTTGGCAATTGGTGTAACCATTGACGTTTTCCAATTTTCGGGGAATATTCCTGTCTCTAATGATTTGTTTATCATATATAGCAATTTTCCTCCCACAATATTCCAACTATTTAAAATCATTTTAATTGATATTTTGTTATGGTCCGGCTTATTTTTTAAATTTTTACATACTTTTTTTAGTTCTTCTAATGATATTGCACGAAATTTAAATTGAGATGTTATTTCAGGTATATTATTGTCATATTGCACATTATTTATCGAGTCTGTAATTGTTTTGATACTGTTTATAAAATATTTATTAAAGTTATCGGCTATTTCAAAATTTTCATTACATTCTATTTGATTAAATATCACAGTTTCAATTTCACTTTTTGTTTTCTTTAAAATTAGTTTTTTTAATTCCCTCCACATTTCTTTTTGGTCATTAATATTATTAATTTTGTTATTTAAATAATTATTTTTTTCGTTTTCAATTTTTACTTTGTACAAATTTCGTGTTGTTTTATAGCTATCCCAAGCTTCATTTGTATTTTGTATCTTTGCTATTTGGTATTTTCTAATTTTTTCCCTTTTTAAAAGTCTTATTTCTTCGTTAAACCATTTGCAATTAAAATTTTCTTTCATTTTCTTTTTTTTGGTTAATTTTTTGACTGCATCTTCCAAGTATTTATCGAACAAGTTGACGTTGTTGTTTAGGTCATTATTTATATTTATTTGTTGTATGTTCCATATTTCTCTATTATATTGGTCTCTATTATATTTAAATATTTCAATATCTTTATACGCATTAGGATTGTATTCTGCATTATTTATTATTATGTCTATTGCTTCATGATCTGAAATTTTGTTTGAAGTATTAATGTTTGTTGATATATTTGTGTTGTTTGTTATTATATAATCAATTACTGTTTTTGAGTTCTGTGTTATTCTTGTAAATTCATTCATTATCTGTTTAAGGCCATTGTCATCAAGTAAACAACTCATTTTGTTTTTATAAAAACCCTCTTTACTCCAGTCTATATTGAAATCGCCAGCTATTATTATATCACAATTTGCTTCATTTATCTCTTCTAATATTTCCTCAAATGCTTCTAAAAACTCTGTTTCAGCACTGCTTGGTGATCTGTATACAGCTGTAATTACAAATTTGTTGTTATTATTTTTCGCTAAATAAGCAGTAATCCATATTTTTGAGTCAACAACTTTTTCAGCGATTTTTTTCACATGCCATTTATTTTTGATATACATGGTTACTCCTCCTGTCCTTGTTGAATTTGTGAACGTTGTAAATTGATTGTATCCTGTTAGTTGTGTTTCTTCCTCATTAACGTCTATAGTTAAATGTGTTTCCGAGAGAACAACAAATTCAGGCTTCTTTGTTTCCACCATTATTTCTAGCTGGTTGTAATTATTTACAAGTCCTTGTATATTAGTATATATACCATAAATTTGCCATGATTGTTAAGCCGCGAGACCAATTTTTCTCTTTTTCGCATTTAGCTTATTTAGGAACACCGGACATTCTCTATTACTTGTTAGGTGGTTTTCATCCAGACCAAGATTCAACTTGTTATTAATTCTCACACAATTAATACATTTATTTATAACTTCTTTGTTACAATCTTTTGATTTATGATTTCCATGGCATTTGTAGCATACCTCTTGGAATTTGCAATCCGATGATTTATGGTTGTACCCTTTGCATTTAAAACATCGCGTAATATCAGTGCCATCAAAAACCCTACATTTCTCCCATCCAATATTAACTCTTTGAGCCGTCATTACCTTTACGTATGAGTTGTTGTCCATTTTAAGTATCGCGTTGTATATTGTATGCCCATTTCTTTTATGTTCGAAAAGCTTTATCACCTCCATCTTGCTTTCTTTAAGAAAATCATTTTGTTTTTCTAGTTTTTCAATAATATCACTCTCCTTCAGCTTAAAAGTCATTCCAGTTACTTTGACTTTCATTTCTGTTGGATTTGGAACCATAATTTCATACGATTCACCCATTTCAGTTTCTATTGTTTCTTTAATTTTTTCTCTCTCTTCGTTACTTTTACTCTGAATAACAACTGATCCATTTTTCCTCTGTTCTACATTGACAATTTTAAAATTAGTTGGATTAACTTTTTTATTTAAATCTTCTTTTGTTTTTACTACGTCCTGTTTTTCTTTCGGTTTAATAATTAGCGGGTTTTGTTTATTTTGGTCTGGCATCACTATATTATTTTTTAACGCATCAGAAAATGATAGTTTACTTGTTTTCGCGCTTGTTTCCTTTATTGTTTGTTTTATTTCATTGCACATTTCTTTGTTTTTTTCTTCAATTGTGTTGCACATTTCTTTATTTTTATGTTGTTGTTCATCTATTGTTTTGTATAAATTTTTAATTTCTTTCACATTTAAATTACAGTATTTTTGCGCTTCATCTAATTTTTTTAATCTCTCATCATACCTTTTCTCAATAGCCTCAAGAAGTTTTTTAATTTCTTTTTCGTTTTGCTTTAAAGTTTCCTTAAATTCTCCCTTGTATGTAGCTAAATTTTCCTTGTTTTTTCTAACATTTTCTTGTACATCTCCAATTGCCATATCTATATTATGTATATATTGGAGACAATCATCACATAAGTAACGGATGAAGCCATTAGATTCCAGTATTCCTCGAGAATATTGATCAATTCCTGAACACTTTTTAGCACAATGGTAAACTTTTTTGCAAATTCCTTCACACATTATGCCAGTTTCACCGCGTATTGCAGTTTTACATTGATGGCATTCTGCCATATTTGCAATCTTAGATTTTTATTTTTTTATTTTAAAACACAATATAATAGTTTATTTATATAATTTCACTATGATAATATGCCAATGTTTTTTATTTATGATTTTTTATAGTCCTGTCTATTTTTTAAAATCATTAAATAATAATTTTTGTTAATTTTTCTTCTTGCTTTTGTCGACACTTGAGTTGTTGCCAAATTTAATATATATATATATATATATATATATATATATATATATATATATATATATATATATATATATATATATATATATATATATAGGATAAATTTTGGTTTTAAAAATATCCTGTTTTTCTTTACGTTTAATAATTAACGATCTTAACTTATTAATATCTGGCATGACTGTATTGATTTTCAATGCATCTGACTATGATACTTTATATGTTTCGACGTTTGTTTTCTCAATAGTTTTTTTTTTTTTAGTTTACATCCTTTTGTTTGTTTCTTAAATTGTGTCACATATTTCTTTACTTGTATTTTCTTGATTATTTAAGTTCACATCACATAATTTTTGATCATCATCGAATTTTTTAGTCTCATTTTATCGTTTTTGAATTGCATTCAGTAGTTGTTTTACTTCACGTTCATTTTTTAGTGCGGGTTCAAATTCTCCTTTGTATTAGATAAAGTTTTTTGTTTTTTTTTAATTCTCTTGGACATCACTGAGTGCTGAGTCAATATTTATTGGTGTCATAGAATCCAATATTATTGAAATTGATTTTAAAAATGAAAAAAAGCTTGGAGTTATGAATTCCAAAGTTAGTTTTGGTTTTAGAAGCCACAGAATAGGGGTTTCAATTGAAAAAATCTAAGCAGTTAACAGTTGACAGATTTCATTTGCGTGATTTTGTTTTTGTCTTCTAATTTGATATTTTGTATAAATTTTTTGAAAATTTTATATTAAAAAAGTAAATCCCCCTTATTATGGTTGTCGACGTCGACGTCAGACCAAGTCGACATCAATATATTGGCAATTGAGGGATCGTTATCGAGAACTATTAAATATTATTGATAGGATATTACTACTACTATGGCTTATAAAATTACAATTGGCCATCAATATTAGTTAATTATTGCCTACAAGGAGTTCTGGAACTGCTGTCTTTTTACTGTCGACTTGATGTGACGTCGACGTCGACAACCATAATAAGGGGGAATATATACTTATGCATTCTAACTTTTGTTTACATATGTAGGGAAAAACATAAAAATAAAACGCAAAGCTCTAAATCCCCCTTGCGAGGGGCTTTACAAGAAGAGAGAAAAGCCAACTGTAGACTCTCTTTGGGAACAATTGTCTGAATCCCTGAATACCGCAGGCCCACCAAAAAAGGATGCAAATGGGTGCTTCTCATTGGATTCCATTTCAAGTTGCAATCATTGAGGGTTAAATCTATTTTAAAAAGGATTGGAATGTAAACAAATTATGTGAAAAGGTAGCTGAATCAAAATATTGGATGAGTGCATATACTGCAAAAAATAAAAATATAATTCTATCAATTATGGTAGTTTATAGATCTCCAAGTTGCAGAGAAGTGGAGTTTTGTGATGCATTTGATGATATTAGTGAAAGGATTTGTGAGACCAACAATGATATAATTATAGTAGGCGATTTCAACATAGATTGGAGTAAAAATGATACTTATAAAAATAGAATTCAAGCTACGCTAAATGATAATGGCCTCAAACAAATAGTTTCTGAGTATACTAGGGTGACAGAAAATACAAAAACATTAATAGACTTTGTTATTACTAA
Source organism: Germaria angustata (assembly GCA_963681545.1). Classification (NCBI taxonomy): domain Eukaryota; kingdom Metazoa; phylum Arthropoda; class Insecta; order Diptera; family Tachinidae; genus Germaria; species Germaria angustata. The sequence continues at coordinate 77,645,862 of OY812999.1, read as the reverse complement.
TAATAATAATAATATTACAGTAAGGAATAATAGTGAAAATAAAATAGCAGATCATGAAGCAATAGATATAACTATTAAAAATAGAAATTTGGAAAAGTCAACAAACCAGGAAATAGCAATATTTAAATATAAAAGAAACCTATTTAATAGAGAAATTAGAAATATTTTATTAAACTATGATGAAAATAATGATGTAAATAATATGAGTTACAATATCGATAATTGCATAGAAAGTACAATTAAAAAATTCACACATAAAAAATAATCAAAGAAACAAATATTGCTAATAAGTGGTTTAATAGACAACTAAAATTACTTAAAAAGGGAAAAAATTTTCAAATATAACATTGCAAGAAGAGATAATACAATAGATGCTTAGAATAGTTATAAGGTAGCAAGAAACAGATATAAAACAAGTATAGAATACGAAAAAAGGAAATTTATAAATAACGAAATATGTAACGCCAAAGACCAAAAGCAAATGTGGATAGAAATCAAAAACCTAGTACTTAAAAAAAATTGCAATGTGATACAGACTGTGATATTTGATCAAGTAGAGTTTAAAGAAAGTTATCAAATAGCCAACAAATTTAATAAATACTTTGTTAATAGCATTAAAACAATTAGAAATTCTATAGAACGAGTGCAATATGTAAACCAACTAAACGTGATAAATACTAAATTTAAATTTCGTGCAATTAATTTACAAGAGCTAAAACTTATATGTAAAGATATGAAAAATAAACCCGATTTCAATAGTGTATCAACAAAAATAATAATGGACAACTGGAATGTTCTGGGTGGAATAATATTGAACATTATAAATAAATCTCTCGAAGTGGGAGAATTCCCGGAAAGTTGGAAAATATCATCAATAACTCCAATGGAAAAAGTTGCAAAAACAGTAAAATGTGAAGAATTTAGGCCAATAAATACACTAAAAACGCTAGAAAAAATAATTGAAAAAGTTGTGAAACAACAATTAGAAAACTATTTTGAGCAAAACAATTTATTTTCAAAATATCAATCAGGTTTTAGAAAAAAGTTTTCTTGTGAAACAGCAGTGAACTATGTTATTAATAGATGGAAATATATAGGAAAAGATAAAAGAATTATGGCAGTGTTTTTAGATTTTAAAAGAGCCTTCGAAACAATAGATAGAGATCTATTAGTTCAAAAACTTTACATGTACGGAGTACAAGAAACTGAATTAAAATGGTTTAAATCGTATTTAACAAACAGAAAGCAAATTGTGAAAATCAATAATATAAAATCTGAATGTATAAGCAATGAATACGGAGTACCACAAGGATCCATTCTGGGACCACTACTATTTATTATATATATTAATGATATGCCAAGTGTGTTACAAAAATGTGAAGTTATTTTATATGCGGATGATACACTGATTTTTACGGAAGGGCAGACAGATAAACAATGCCAAGAAAATATGGTAAATGATATAAATAATGTGAATAAATGGCTAAAGATGAATAAATTAAAATTAAACGAAACTAAAACAAAACTTATGCAAATAAATATGAGCAGTGAATCAACTCTTGAAATTAACGGACAAATTATAGAAAAAGTAGATAAAATTAAATATCTTGGTTTCATAATAGACAAAAAATTAAAATTCAATGATCATGTAGAATACATATGCAAAAAAATTGGTAAAAAGATAGGTTTCTTTAAAAGAATACGTAGCAAGATATCCACAATAACGGCTATAAATATATATAACGTTGTAATAAAACCCCATTTTGAATTTTGTTCAACTATCATATATACGTGCTGCACGGTAACACAAATAGAAAGGCTCCAGAAACTACAAAACAGAGCTATGAGATCAATTTTAAAATGTAATATTTATACACCAATTGGATCAATGCTTGATACACTAAAATGGCTAAATATAAAACAAAGATACGAGATGAATACACTTAACTTTATTCAAAATATGAAAATGGGAAACGCGCCAGAATACCTAAAGATCAGCTAAACTATGTTGGAGGAGTACAACCATACCACCTAAGAAATGTTAACAACTTTAGGCTTCCAAGAATAACAACAGCTGCAATGCAACGATCTCTTTTCCACAAAGGACTACATCTTTACAACATGGTCCCTAACTGCATCAAAAATGAAATAAATTTCAAAGTTTTTAAAAGAAAAATTGTAAATTTTATAAGAAATAACAGTATATAAAAAATTGTATAATACTTATATGTAAAATTTAAATTGTACTAAAAAAGTATTTTAAAATACTACTTAATAAATCTATCTATCTATCTTAAATCGCAAATTGACCGGCAAATTGACGAGCTCCAAACGTGAAATAAATTGTTCACCGAACTTGCCTCTCAATTGGGCTATTGTTTTCCATATGGCATTGTCTTGTTGAAAGCCAAGTCTAGCTATTCTATTTTGAGCCATTCACAGTAACGTTCCTGCCTTCGTCATCTTTGAAAAAGTACTGTCCAATGACGCCACCGCCCCATAATCCATTCCGAACAGTGCATCTTTCGGTATGCATTGGCAGTTACAGCAATGCGTTTGGCGGCTCTTCACACCAAATAGGGCAATTTTGCTTGCTCACGTATCCACTCAATCAGAAATGAGTTTCGTGGCTGAACGCAATTTCCGAAAAAAACTGGATCTTCATCCAACTCTTCCATTCACCAAAAGTTAGCCGTTGTGGTATGTCGTGTGGGTTTAATTCTTGCTCCAGCTGTATTTTGTAAGGTTTTACACCTAAATCCTTTCGCAAAATTTTCCACGTATTGGAATAACAGACCCAATTGCGAACGATGCCGAATCGATAATTCATGGTCATCAACAACACTGGCAGATACAGTTGTCATATTTTCCTCTGTTCACACTATACGCGTGCGTGTTGGTGGTTTAATGTCCAATAATATAAATTTGGTACGAAATTTATTCACAAGATTACGAAAGCCGTCTCAGAAGGTAGCCCGAACTGACCATAAAATGGAAGAAGTGCCATCGTGCACTTTCTTAACCGAGCATTAATTGTGACAAAAAATTCAATAATCTGCAAGCGTTCTTCGTTTGTAAGTCGATTCATGTTTAAATTATAGACCAAACTGAACATCTTTAACAGTAACATGTTACACGAAAACAGCTTCACCCTTTATCATTTTTATTAAATAAATTTGGATTTTGGGCTTTTCTTTGCTAATTCATAAAAGTAGTCTTAAATAGGTAACGGTTCTTTAATTAAGCGATTTCTGTCTTTAAATTTAAATAGAAAAAAGTGTGTGAGATATCATTTAGTTTTTATTTATTTGATAGTCCTATCGATGCCATTATGGGGTCCGTTTAATAGAAGATGCGAATTTTCATTTTTCTCAAAAAAATGTTTATTAATTCATCAATTTCTAGATTGTCCCGTTTATGCAGTTCTGATATTCCCTTTTTTATGGACAGCGATTCGATTTTCATCCCCTCGTCGTAAAATGCCGTCCTTTAATGGGTCTCTTCAATTTTGGGAAAAGTTGCAGGAGTCCACATCTGGTGAATACGGTGGCAGGTGCATTGTCGTTTCCGGACGTTTTGTTCGTATTGCTTATCACATGCGGCTTATAACTTCAATATAATACTCTTTATTAACCGTACAACTATGTACCAAGAACTCAAGATGCACTACGCCACGGTAATCGAAGAAAATAGTGAGCAAAACCTTGACATTCGATGGAACTGGTCTTTGCTCTGCCATTGGAACGATTGCACTTTGGTTTCGATGTCATAACCATATAACCATGATTTGTCACCAGTTATGGCCCTTTCAAGCAAATCTGGATCGTTGTTACCGTCATTCAACATTTTCTGAGCGATTCCCATGCGACGGTTTTTTTGTACGAAATTCAACAATTTTGGATCGAGCTTCGCTGCCACACGCTTCATGCCCAAAATTTGCGAAAAACTGTATAGTATAAGCCAACCGATATCCCTACATCCTTTGCATATTCTCTAATAGAGATTCGACGGTTCTTTATTACAATTTTCCTCACTTTCTCAACATTTTCATCGGTTTTTGATGTGATTGAGCTTCCAGGACTAGCGTCGCTATTCACATCTTCTCGACCTTCTTTGAAAAGCACAAAATTTGATGCAAACTCTTTGATCTATTTTTGTCCACAACACCGAACAAGCGAAACACGTTTAACTGTTATGCCCTTACAAACAAACTAAACACAAACTTAATTAAGAATATATGTTCGAGACAAGTGTGCCAACATAAAATCGCTAATCGAATGAACGTAGACCGAGAAATTTCAAAATTCACCTTTTATATTGATCAGGCCTCGTGTATAACATTGTACAAATGGACGCTTAGCAGCATATCCAATGTGCAGTGAGCTGTACAGCACGTAGCACCGTACAGCTCACGGCGCTCACGGTGTGGTTGATTCCATATCATCCAATTCAGACTACATGAACTAGGTAAGCACTGACCTATAGCATCCGAACTTGACGGTGGTGGCCTGACCAATACCGTTCTTAAAGAAATATGGACCGATTTTTCGGTATGCATTGGAAGCTCTCATGTGGATTGATATTATTCCAAATTCGACAAATTAGTTTGTTGACCTACCCATTCATCTAGAAATGGTCCTCTTCGCTGAAGATGATTTTTGATGAAAATTAAGGTCAGTTCCCAGCTGCTCTATGGCCCATTACGTCAACACATATATATGTCATTGTCTATGGTCTTTTACCTCCAGAGCCTGACTCAGTTAAATTTTGTAAGGTTGCAGACCCAAGTCACGATGCAGAATTCGCCAAGGTGTGTTCAGCAAAAGGTCGATACAGTAAACACACGTCATTGTATATGGTCTTTTACCTCCAGAGCCTGGTTCAGTTGAATTTTGTATGGTTGCAGACCCAAGCCACGATTGTGTCTCACTATTTCACATCTTAGCCTTAGAAAAATAAGCAGGTGCAAACTTACATGCACTTAAAAGATCCTGATTTGAAGAAATTCTCGAAATCAATTAATGACAAAACAAAAAATATCGTAAGATGGACACTGAACAATCTGTTTTTGAAGTATATATATATATATATATATATATATATATATATATATATATATATATATATATATATATATATATATATATATATATATAGATATATATATATATACTATATATATATATATATATATATATATATATATATATATATATATATATATATATATAGATATATATGTATATATATATATATATATATATATATATATATATATATATATATATATATATATACTATATATATATATATATATATATATATATATATATACTACTATATATATATATATATATATATATATATATATATATATATATATATATATATATATATATATATATACTATATATACATATATATATATATATCTTTATATTATATATATATATATATATATATATATATATATATATATATATATATAATATAAAGATATATATATATATATATATATATATATATATATATATATATATATATATATATATATATATATATTATATATAATATTTTTTTTTTTTCCCACTAATTTTATTTTTGTATCTTCAGAACTGAACTAACAAAAAGTGTTCAAATCTTAAATATAGATAGAATAATTAGGCCCAACCAGTGTCGGACATAAACTTAGTGATAATAATTAAAAATACATAAATGTCGTGTTAAGCACAAAATTATTTTCAAAAAGTTTCATCTGCGTTGCGTGTTAAGGCCGTAGTATCCCCCTTTTTTAAGCGGATGTGTCCAGGAAAGTTCAAGATATTTCGGGCAAGCGGATTCGGATGGGACTCGAGTTTTGTTAAATATTTGCCTGCATATTTTGCAATTTCAGCGGTCACAAGTGGCATATTTAAATCACGATGTAAAATAGAATTTTTCATGTACCAAGGAGCCGATGTTATTAACCTTAAAATTTTGTTTTGCATACGTTGTATTCTCTCTACATTGGAAGCTGAAGCAGTGCCCCATAACTGAATTCCGTAACACCATATGGGTTTCAAAAGCGACTTGTATATTAAAAGTTTACAATCTAGACTGAGGGTAGAATTTCTACCAATCAGCCAATGTATCTGAGTTAATTTAAGCTTCATTTGTGTCAGCTTAGAGTCGATGTGGTGTTTCCATGTAAGCCGTCGGTCAAGGTGTATACCAAGGTATTTCACCTGTGAATGTTGAGGCACAACTTGGTTGTTGATTCGAATGGGGGAACAAGTGTCTCTTCGTAGAGTAAATGTGACATGAACACACTTTTGTTCATTTACTTTTATTCTCCATAAGTTCAACCACAGTTCCAACAGCTTAATATGTTCCTGAAGATAACGGGATGCCTCGTGAGGGTTTTCATGCATACTAAGGCAGGCTGTATCATCAGCAAATGTAGAAGTGAGGATATTACTGCTTAATGGCATATCACAGGTATAAATCAAATACAAAACTGGACCCAGTATACTCCCCTGTGGCACACCGGATGAGATAGTTTCGGGCTCACTCATGAAGTCTTCTTCCACAACAGTGAATTTCCGGGCAAGAATATAACTTTCCAATAGATTTACAATGTTTATTGGCAGATATGTCTTCAATTTTACAATTAGGCCTTCATGCCACACTTTATCAAATGCCTGAGAGACATCAATAAAGAGGGAAGAACAATACTTTTTTTTCTTCAAATGCTCTTCTTATGAAATGAACCAATCTATGAGTTTGTTCAATGGTGCTATGCTGACTTCTAAAACCAAATTGATGGTCCGGTATACACCCATTATTAGTTAGAATTGGGGACAATTTTGTCATGAGCAGCTTTTCAAAAAGCTTTGAAATTGTTGACAATAAGGTTATTGGCCTATATGACTCAGCCTTGGTAAGATCTTTGCCCGCCTTTGGAATCATTTTGATCATGGCAAGTTTCCAGCTGTGTGGATAATACTCCAGTCGTAAAATACCATTAAAAATAAACAACAGGATTCTAATAGCTACACGAGGCAACTGCATCAGCATCTTGTTACTAACGCCATCAATACCCGGACACGCATCTTAAACTTCATGGGTCGAGGGGGTAGAGCAACTACACTCGGCAAATCAACAGCACCAGTACATGAGTTTGGGGTAAATACGTGTTTTAAATGCTCAGCAAATATGTTACCTTTTTCAGTATTGGTTCTTGCCCAACCTCCGGTCGAAGTGCGCAGGGGTGGTTTAAACTCAACGGGTGTTTTAAGTTTTCTAGCTGCGCGCCACAAGGAGTAATTAGATGCTGCTGTGACATCGAGACCTTCCAGATAGTTCTTAAGAGAAGCAGATTTTTCAGATGCAAGCAACTCATGGAGTCGTTTAGTGCATTCTCTAAGTCTGATTTTATGTTGGGGTGATCTGTGCTGTTGCCATTCCCTTCTAGCTCTTCTTTTTTCACATACGAGACGTTCAATGTCCGCAGAATAAATTCTATTAAACCCAGTCTGCGGAGAGGAGGTAGTGGCATGTTTAGCAGCCTGTTTAATATTTTCAGTAAGATTGGCAATGTTGAATTCAATATCATCGGAAGTTCTAAGCCTGATGTTTTCCGTACAATGACTACTGAGATATTTTTTGAACCCCAGCCAGTTAACACGATTTATCATCTTCACATATGGGTGAGGTAAGTCACTTCTTAGTGGGATGCAAATTGTAACGATCGTGGGAGAGTGATCGGAGGAGAGATCATGTGAAGCTTCAACATGAATTAAATCCCTAGGGATATTTTTCATGACCCCAAAATCTATAACATCCGGAATTTTTTGTATGTCAGTAGGCCAGTAAGTGGGCTCCCCGCTAGAAATGACATCCAAACCCATTTTTGAAATTGTGTTGAACAATGCTCGACCTCTAGGTGTAATAAGACGCGACCCCCAGAACGTATGCTTTGCATTGTAGTCGCCAGCTGCTATGAAACAAGGGCCAAGAGTTTTATAAAAATCCTCGTATTGATCCTCAGTGATTGAAAATCTGGGAGGGGAGTAAATGGATGATATCACGAAATTTGTACAAAAATTTTCAATGCAAATATTTGTTGCCTGCAGATGGTCCTCACAAATGTTCTCAAGAATGTAGTGTTTGAGTCTTGACTTTATTAGAATAGCCGATCCTCCGCATGTTCTTCCTCTCGGGTCCTTTGTATCATATAAGGTGTAGCCACTCATTTTAAAAAGGCTTCTCGAAGTCAAATGAGTTTCAGATACCAACATTATGTCAATATTTTTTGCCGTGAGGAAGTGCTCAAGTTCATTTTTATGTTGGCGAATGCCGTTTGCGTTCCAGAAACATACTTTTAACGTGTTCATGGCTTGTTAACTAATGCTAGAAGTAGTGTGTTCTGCATTCGCAGCATTTCTTGCATCATGCTAGTCATATTTGTTGTAAAGTTGTTTATTGTTTGCACCAAATTGTCAATAGTAGCTTCAAGGCGATTGAAATTAAAGCTTGCATTTGCATTTGTTGTACTAGTTGGTGGTGACACTTTTTGCACTGGAACTGAATTGATCTTCACAGCGTCAGCATACGATACTTGTGTAGAAATTGGTTGGGCCATAGGAGGATAAGTAGCGGAGTACGTATTTCCTGTTTGCGCTGGAGTTACTTTAGGCTTTTGGCTCATAGCTTGTTTAACAAAAGAGAACACAGGACATCCCCTGTAGTTAGCAGTGTGATTACCTCCACAATTACTGCACTTTTTTTCCTTCTGGTCCTTCGACTTATTGCAAATAGCAGTATTGTGTAATTCACCGCACACAACACAAACACTAGGTAATTTACAGTAAGTTTTCGTATGGCCATATTCTTGGCAATTATGGCACTGAACGGGTCCTGAACGCTTGTGTGGTTCTTCAACTGTATAATAGATATAATATATATTTTAAATTGTAAATGGGATGGGTCTCATTTTTCTTCAGTATTACATCATTTGGCTCCAGTTCAACGCGAAATAGGGGTTGGGGGATATTCTCCCTGTTTATTATGTTAGAGACATTCTTTACCTTAAATCCCTGGAGGGTGAGAGCATCTTTTATTTCAGCAGGGACAACGTAAGAATCTATGCCCTTCAATACGACCTGTAGGCCCTTGGCGCTCTTAAGCTGGAATGTGTAAAAACTTGTTTTATTTTTTTCTAATTCATTAACCATTTTCCGGAAATCTTTTTCATTATATATTTGAACTTTTGTTTCGTCAATGTTACCACGTTTTATTGGAACAATGTGAAACGCCTTTTCACCAATGACCGAGATTAGTTTTTTGATAAGTGTGTTAGAATTTTTTTGCCTCAAATAGATGGGTGGTGGTTTGGAGGTTTTTTTCGAGGATGCTTCGGGTTTTTCGTTGTCATTCTGCAATATTGTAAAGCGATTTTGACGGTTAACTGGGGCGGCGTCGTTATCCCTGGATATCTTGGGAACCGATGAGATTTTAGACGAATTTGGGCTACGCCCGCGCTTTACTACTGTAATATATCTGTCCATTCCGACAGGCACCTTAGGTTTCTGTATACTCTTGTCTATTGTGATAACTTGGTTAAGTGAAGAACACGAGCCCGGAGCGGATAATGGCGCTGATTTAAATAAAGAAGTACTAGGCAGCGGTAATGTTAGAGAATCACTACTTGGCATCGGAGTAAGCGAATTTGATCGCTCACGTAAAATTGGCTTTGCCGTTAGAAAAAGACTATCATCAATTTTTTTATTTTTATTGTTTGCATTAAGAGCTTCAGAACTCACAGTAAAATAGGCATTTCTGCCGTTAGAACTCACTTCACAATTGTTTGTTTTTGAGGTACTCATGCAGAGTATTCCTCAATCACTTTGTTTACGGTTGTTTTTTTTTCTTTTTGATTTTGTTGGTTCAGATTATATGAAAAATGTTATTAGTGCAAATAAAGCAAATTTCACAAAAACCCGTACTTATTACGAATCGTACTTATTACGAATATTTTTTTTGTTTGTATTTTTTTTGTTTACTATGTAAAAAAACTCCGCTAACACGTCTGTTCACTACGAAGGTTCAACAAGACTGCCATATATAATATAAAGATATATATATATATATATATATATATATATATATATATATATATATATATATATATATATATATATATAGTATATATATATATATATATAGATATATATGTGTATATATATAGATATATATGTATATATATATATATATATATATATATATATATATATATATATATATATATATATATATATATATATATATATATATATATATATATATATATATATATATATATATATATATATATATATATATATGAAGTAGTAATCGACAACTTGTTCGCATATTTCGGAAGGTATCTCGGCGACAACTTAACGAATGTTGGTTTTCAAACGTTTCAACGTTGAGGGATTATCCGTGTAGATACGTAGCCCCAAAAAAAGTCTTATGGTGTCAAATCGCATGATCTTAGTGGCCAACTGACGTCGCCAAAACATGGAACTTCTCATGCAAAAAAGCCAAAATCGATCGCGCTGTGTGGCACATATACATATATATACTATCGGTCTAATTCATAAACGCACAATAACAGTTTTATAAGAAATTAATAAGAGAAATTTGAAAAAAGAGTATTCATAAACGTTTAATAGTCTATTAATCGCTTCATAACACTGTTTGAAATTAGGAATTTTTATTGTAGCCATTACCCTACTTTAACAATTCAATAGAGTGAAATAATGAGAGACTTCAGAGCAAATAAAAACTTTCCTGGCGTTATTGGTGTCATTGATGGGATTAACGTTCGCATCAAAAAAACCGAAGATGACTTATCCCAATATTTTATTAACAGGAAGGGCTACTATTCCACTCGGAGTGACGACGAAGTATGTGTAGTTAAATAGATGGATACAAAAGCAGTCACGCTACTATCCACTTGTTCAGGTAGCGCCCCTGCTGATACCTGCAAGTGTTGGTGCAAAAAAGAAAACAAAAAAAATTGAAATAACTCGCCCAGCTGCAGTGGGGAATTATAACACATGCATGGGTGGCATAGATTTGTGTGACGGATTAATAGCTTACTATCGAAGCAGGATGCGTACAAAGGAATGGACTGTACGATCCTTTGCTCACTTTTTGGACTTAGTTGTGGTTAACTGTTGGATAATGTACATCTGCTGTTGTGCCCAAGAAAACATAAAAGCAAAAGATAAAAAACAAAAGATAAAATACAAAATAAATCTGGCCAAAGCTATGATAACGTATGATGGCAGGAGAGTTTCCCAAGATTTTTCACATCTTGGTTCAAAATCACGCCCTAGTACAAGCATATCTGCCACAACCATTCAGAATTCTGAGGACGATCCATGTGAGAGTCCAAGCGAGCCCCCTACAAAGAAACATCGTGCACAGAAATCCTCAACCAGAAATTCGTCTTGATAATATAGGCCATTTACCACGCGTTGTCGTACCATTTGCCTAAAATGTAACATTTACTTACATACAGTTACCTCATAAAGTGATTGCTCATCGTCACATAAAACTTTCAAATTCATGTTTTAAACAAATTTAGTTTTATAAAAAAAATTTTAATTTTATTTAAGGTTCTCCTTTTAGTAAACTTTAGAGTTATATATAAGAAAATTAAAATATTGCCATATTTTAATAAAAAAAATACTAAATTTAAAAATGACTTCACTTTTGTACTGCAAAAAGTGAGTGCTCACTTATTATATTCTCCTAAAAAATTACATGAACTTCAACCTTAGTACTTCGTATGCGATCCTTTTGTTCTTGATTATCGCTTCTAGTCTTCTCGGCAGAGAATTAACCAAATTTTAGGTCACTTCTTGTGGAATTTTGGACCACTCTTCCAGTAAGGCATTTATCAATTCATTTCTGTTTGATACTTTTATTTCTCTAATTTGTCTGTCCAAGTGGTCCCACAGATTCTCGATAGGATTAATATGAGGCAATTTATAAGAAGTTTCCATCCATTTTGGGGTGTTGTACGAAAGCCATAGGTTAGTATTCATCGCCGTGTGCTTCGGGTCGTTGTCCTGAGTGAATATATAGTTTTCAGCAATTCCCATTTTTTGCACGCTGGGTTGGAGATGGGTTTTCAAAATCTCTATATATTTCTTATGGTCCATTATACCATCCACTATAAGTAAATTTCCAACTCCAGCAGCGCTCATGCATCCCCAAATTAGCACTGAACCACCTCCGTGTTTTAAAGTTGGACATAAATTTTTTTCCTGAAATTCTTCGTTGGGCTTTCTCCACACACTCGTTTCCATAAATGTTATATTTACTCTCATTAGAAAAAGCTACCCTATTCCAGAAATCTGATGGGTTATTTTGATGTTCCTTGGCGTATGTAAGTCGCTTGATCTTATTAACTTTGCTTATATATGGTTTTTATGGTGGAGAAAGGTCTTTTGACAATTTCTCAGATATTGCGTAAGGAATGACCATCTTTTCGCAAATTTACTATTACTTTATGTTCACACTCAGTAGTTTCTTTACGTTTTGTAAACATATTTAAAAAAAATGCTTAAAATGTAACTTTCACTTATACCGACTACCGTTAAATTAATATTTTGAATTATTTTTTCATGTTTGAGAAGTTTGTTTGTAAAAATATCAAGTTACTTTTTCTTTTTAATAAATTCTCCAATGATGAGCACTCACTTTTTGAAGCTAGAAATGAGTACCAATATTGTTGTTGGTGTAAAAATCTTAAGTTCAAAAAGATATTTAGTTTTTATTGCATAAATATCTGATAAGAAAACTACAAACTATAAGACTAGAAATTAAATTAAATTTTTTTTTAATTATCAATGATCAAAAAGTGTGTTTGAAAAAGTAAAGTTAGATGGAGCACTCACTTTATGAGGCAACTGTACATATGTATGTATTCTAAAAACCAATTGCCTTGAAAACTACCACACTGATAAGAGCCTAGGTACTCAATAATTATATGTATAGATCTGAGGTGCACACATGTGTACCTACATTTTCCACTATTTCAAATAAAAAAATAAAAGAAAATCACATAGAACTATTTTATTTGCTGCCCAAAGAGTAAACAAAATATACAAAATATGAAAAAAAAAAATACTTGAAACATTATAGTGATGCACAAACAAATGCAATCAAGTGGGTACCTAAATAATCGTTCAACGATGAAAAAACTAACGTGTTTAGGTATATTTTTTATAAGATATTTGTACTTTATAATTTCGTTTGTAGACTGGGTTTAATAGAATTTATTCTGCGGATATTGAACGTCTCGTATGTGAAAAAAGAAGAGCTAGAAGGGAATGGTGCTGTTGATTTGCCGAGCGTAGTTGCTCTACCCCCTCGACCCATAAAGTTTAAGATGCTTGATGTACAAAAACTAATTGCTGAAACCAACCCGAAGAAGGCCCCGGGTATTGATGGAGTTAGTAACAAGATGCTAATGAAGTTGCCTCGTGTTGCTGTTAGAATCCTGTTACTTATTTTCAATGGCATTTTACGACTGGAGTTTTATCCACACAGCTGGAAACTTGCCATGGTCAAAATGATTCCAAAGGCGGGCAAAGATCTTACCAAGGCTGAGTCATATAGACCAATAAGTTTGCTGTCAACAATTTCAAAACTCTTCGAAAAACTGCTCATGACAAAATTGTCCCCAATTCTAGCTGATAGTGGGTGCATACCGGACCATCAATTTGGGTTTAGAAGTCAGCATAGCACCATTGAACAAACTCATAGATTGGTTCATTTCATAAGAAGAACATTTGAAGAAAAGAGATATTGTTCTTCCCTCTTTATTGATGTTTCTCAGGCATTTGATAAAGTGTCGCATGAGGGCCTGATTTTGAAATTGAGGACATATCTACCAATGAACATTGTGAATCTATTGGAAAGTTACATTCTTGCCCGGAAGTTCACTGTCGTGGAAAGAGACTTCGTGAGTGTGCCCGAAACTATCTCATCTGGGGTGCCACAGGGGAGTATACTGGGGCCAGTTTTGTATTTGATTTATACCTGTGATATGCCTCTGAGCAGTAATATCTTCACTTCTACATTTGCCGATGATACAGCCTGCTTTAGTATGCATGAAAACCCTCACGAGGCATCCCGTTATCTCCAGGAACATATTAACCTGTTGGAACTGTGGTTGAACTTATGGAGAAAAAAAGTAAATGAACAAAAGTGTGTTCATGTCACATTTACCCTACGAAGACACTTGTTCCCCCATTCGAATCAACAATCAAGTTGTTCCTCAACATTCACAGGTGAAATACCTTGGTATACACCTTGACCGACGGCTTACATGGAAACACCACATTGACTCTAAGCTGACACAAATGAAGCTTAAATTAACCCAGATACTTTGGCTGATTGGTAGAAATTCTACCCTCAGTCTAGATTGTAAACTTTTAATATACAAGTCGCTTTTGAAACCCATATTGTGTTACGGAATTCAGCTATGGGGCACTGCTTCAGCTTCCAATGTAGAGAGAATCCAACGAATGCAAAACAAAATATTAAGGTTAATAACATCGGCTCCTTGGTACAAGAAAAATTCAATTTTACATCGTGATTTAAATATGCCACTTGCGACAGCTGAAATTGCAAAATATGCAGGCAAATATTTAACAAAACTCGAGTTCCATCCTAATCCCCTTGCTCGTAATATCTTGAACTTTCCTGGACACATCCGCTTAAAAAAGAGGGATACTACGGCTTTAATACGCCACACTGCAGACGAAACTTTTTGAAAATATTTTTGTGCTTAACACTATATTTATGTATTATTAATTACTATCACTAAGTTTATGTCTGACACTGGTTGGGCCTAATAATTATATATATATTTAAGATTTGAATACTTATTGTTAGTTCAATTTTTGAAGATTCAATAAATAAATATAACCGTGGAAAAAAAAATATATATATATATATATATATATATATATATATATATATATATATATATATATATATATATACATATATATATATATATATATATATATATATATATATATATATATATATATATATATATATATAAGTATATACTTACATATATATATATATATATATATATATATATATATATATATATATATATATATATATACATATATATATATATATATATATATATATATATATATATATATATATATATATATATATATATATATTATATATAAATGGGTAGTATGCGACAAGCATTAACCATATTACAGCTTTTAACATGAGACCACGGCTTAGATCATTCTAATACAGTTAAATTATTGATTGTCGTATACTGAAAGTCTTGTCATGATGTGAAATGTCTTTAGCCCTAAGTATACCAGTTAAGATTGGTTCAGTGTTTTGCGAGCTATAAGCGTTTCAAGTTGCAACTAATAACCAAATTTTTGAAGCCGGTGCCATTATAGCTGAAATCTATAAATAAATATTTCATTTCATATTTTTCTTGGCACCATTTTCAAAGGTCGCAGTAGGTAACGCATATGTATGTAAATATTTATTTATTTTCAACTTTTTAAGGATGATTTAATTTTATTAAAAAGTTTTTATTCACATGTAAATATTATTGTCAATATTAATGTCAAATAATATTGCTCTGAACAATAAAACAAATAACACAACAACAAAATTGATTTTAAAATTAATGGCTAAGCACTTAGGACCCCCACCAATGCAAATCAGCACAACGCGTTAATAGATATCTTCTCAAAAAAAAAAAAAAAAACAATGCGGGGTACATTCAGTCGAAATAAAGTAATAATATTTACGAAGTTAAGCTTTTTAAAAGTTTACAATAAAAAGCTAAATCAAATCGATATGCTTAAGCCATCTTCCGACTTAAAAAAATACGAAGTGTATTACTTTATTTACGAAGTCCTGTTTCACACACATCAAGTTTTCTTGATCAAGTTTCAATTCAGCTGGGAGAGAGATAAAGAAAAGAATACATACTCTCCCTATCGCTCTCCCGGCTGAATTGAAACTTGATCAATAAAACTTGATGTGTGTGAAACAGTACGAACGTAACCAAAGCTGTTTAGGTAACGCATGTAATATTTTAGTAGTAAAACTTTTTGCGGCCATATGTGGAAGTCCCCTTATATGTATATACTTCTCTAAACCATTATATAATTCATCTACTGATCACTTATCCACTATGCTCGAACGTTGATATGGTTATGACAACTACCTTCATATGCCGGCGCAGAATCGTTACATCTGGGCACCTACGAACTCGTCCAGAAAAAATACAGTTTTGAAATTATGATACGTGAACGTACTACATTTTACAATAATTGCTATTATAGCGTTCCTTATCGTAGGATGAAACGTATGATTTTTACGAACTGTCATCCGTTAAATAAATTGGGTTTGAATACATACAAAAATGGAGTTTAAGAAAACAATGTAAAATTATTGATATTTTTTTAATAAATATTTTTTATAATAATTTATATTTAGGACTGATTACAAAGAACTTAAACCTTAATAATAGCAAAGTTCATGAAGGAACGCCAAAATTTGCCAGGAAATTTACTTTCTACTACTGGCTGTGGGATGAGCTTGCGAAGCGGTTCAATCCAGTAGCACTACCGATTAGAAATGTGAGGATGTGGAAAAAAATAAACAAATTTGCATTTCATAAAAAACACATTGTGCTGACCAAAAATATCAGGCGAAGAAAAAACATTCATATAATAAATTTTCCAAAATATATTCTGGCGAAGGTCCTTATGAAGAAAAGATGTTAACGATCAGTGAAGGCCTTTTAGTTGAGCTAAGCTAACTTAAGCAACTACTTAAGGTAACAAATCGCTACACACATTTAGTAATAGAGAGATTCCAAATACTGAACATCATCCTGAAATCTGAAGCAACAGCATTTTGAATGGCAATGTACCTACCTGCAGCAAAATTGTCGTGTGGAAATCCTTTCAAATGCCAAAGACAAGAGGTAATAAAGTGGCTGATGACCAAAAACTGTTGTTGCTTGAGAAGAACGTTAAGACAGCTACAGATTTTCAATCAAATAAGGATTCTAAGCTGGACCGATTGTTATTAATTCAAGACAGTATGTTTCCAAAAAATAATGAAGAGTAATAGAGAACCTACATGGCGGTAGCTTAAAAAAATTAGGATGCTTGTAGATTTCAACTTTTTGTTTGCAGTTTTACATGTATCGTGAAAAACAGTAATGAATTTAGCAAATAATTACGATCCATCTGCAGTCGTTGCTCAAATAGCAAAACAAGCTGCGTGAATTAAAGTTTTCCCCAACGCGATGCGTCTTTCTTTATTATATTTTCTTAATAACTAATGAGTTTTACTTATGGACTCTTATGAACTGAACTTACTGAGTTTTACTTATGAACTGCACTTGCTGAGTTTTACTTATGAACTAGGGAAAGAAAGTATTTACATTTCTATTTATACCCTCGTTCTGTATATTTTGTTTACATGTTATGGTTATTATGCATCAAACAATCATATCTTTACTTAAATTACTTTGTTTACAAACAATCATATCTTTACTTTAATTACTTTGTTTACAAACATTATTTTGTTTACAAACAATCATATATTTACTTTAATTACTTTGTTTACAAACAATCATATCTTTACTTTAATTACTTTGTTTACAAACATTATTTTGTTTACAAACAATCATATCCTTGCTTTAATTACTTTGTTTACAAACAATCATATCTTTACTTTAATTACTTCGTTTACAAACAATCATATCTTTACTTTAATTATTTTGTTTACAAACAATCATATATTTGCTTTAATTACTTTGTTTACAAACAATCATATCTTTACTTTAATTACTTTGTTTACAAACAATCTTATTTCTAATATTATTTTCTTTAACGCCATGTTATCAGCAGAAAGTTTTCGTGTTTATTATCTACCTGACCTTAACTCGTGTGAGGTATTAACAAAATCATTCTTAACTTAAAATTTTTTGAAATTACTTTTTTAAATTTTTATTTTACGAAGTTTTCGTCTTCTCTTGTAAAATTTCTTATATGTATATGTGTAACTTTCGGCTTTTTTATTTATAATAATATTTCCGCTATCACAGAACTGCCAGAAGTATGAGCTCGTCAACCAGGACACTCATACAAACCACAAACGAACGTACAAGGGAACCTTATATATGCATACATAAGTATACTCCAAGAACTAATTATTTAAAAATTACCTTTTTATTTTGATACATGTACATATCAACATATATTTCAGATTTAAGTCCAACAATTACTATAGATACAAAACAATAAACAAAAATAAACAATTCATTTAAAAACATCCTTAGATATTATAAATGTGTATCTCAATACTTTTCTGAAGATTGCACTTTCTGTAGAACTTCATTCTTATCTTTTATATAATTATAAAACTCACATGTCATATTAAAATTAAATTTCAATTGAATAATGCTTTCCAGTGTTTCAGTCTTTAAAGAGTTTCTTTCTTTAGTCCATTGTGCAGATATTAAAAAAGACACGCTCCACGTGAGCGTTACGACTCGGCATTGGGTATAAATATTGTACCATCGTTAATAAATTTTTCTTCCTTTCTTTTTCTAAAGTTTTTTCGAAAAAATACAACCACTTTTCTACTGCGTCTTTGTTTTTTAAAGTTTCTAGATTTTTACTTAAAAATGATTTAAGATATAAAAATTCTTTGAAACATTCACCACATATGAATACATTTTGCAAAAAAGTAATTGTTTTTTATATGTCCGTCCATTCAGGAATTCTTTGCAGCGTCATCCAATAAAAATTTCATACTTTGTTAATGGGGGTAGCCAGTCTTCTAAGTAAGCAATTTCAGTTGTAAAAAAGTTTTTAGTATCCTTTTCAAAAGCTGTAATTTGGTTTTGATCCAAAGCACTTTTTTTAAAACATTCGAAGCTATTTGTGTTTGAATCCCTATAAAATAGTTTTTCAATCTATCTTTTAAATTAACTTAATTGAACTTCCATTACCGCTATAATTCTTTTCTCAATTTTTTTTAATTTGTTTTTCAACACCGAATGCTTGACTGTGTACAAATGTAAAATATACATATTTCTGCTAACGGATTTGATAAAAAATCTGTTATTAATTTAGGCGCTGCTTTTTCAACTTCAAAAAAATTCTTTAAGAGGTTTCCGAAGTTGCAATATACGCTCTATTGCTGGTAGTAATGACGACCTCCGACTCCTTGTATGTGAAAGGATTGCGTTAAACGTAATTTGTGCATTTTCACAGAACTGTTTTAGTCGTTCAGTTCTTACCGTGTATATACAAAAATACTTAAAAATCTTCAGGACAACTGATTCAATGTCAACGCAGAGCACATCTGCAGCACTTGAAAGCATATTATGAAGAATCTGAGCCGAGCAACCAATGCCCTCTATGGCGCGACCCATTGCGACCTTCAACTTGTAAAAATCAGCATGGCGTAGCCTTTTTCTACCAACAAAATTAGTATTTGTATTGACAGCTTCAAATGCCGTAAGATTTCCCAGTTTAATACTCGCACTTTCTAAGGAATCGATGCAAAATCTTGCAATTGTGTCCGATGTTTCATTGGGCAATGAGTGGATTTTTAGTAGTTTAATGTTTAAGCCATGCGTTTCGGTGAAGTAATGGATAAGAAGAGGGAAGATTTTCTCAGCTTTGTGGTTACTGGAATCCGTAGATATTCCATAGAATGGAACATATCTAAGCTCAGAAATAAATGCTTTAACTAAATGCGGTGCCAAAATATTCCGTACAAGTGCAGAAGCTTTAGCTCTGGCGTTAGATTGTTTTGCAGCAATTTCTGAATCAGGATATAGTAAACAATCCAGTTTTGTTGAACAATCCATGGAATTGAAAGACTAATGATGATTTATTATCCTGAAGGCGGTAGTTAGTTCTGCAACATGTATCAAACGCTCAAGTTTTGTATTTTTTTTTTAATCATAAAAGAACAAATTTCTTTTGACTGTGATGCAATAGAAAACATGGATATAAGTATGTTTAGTACTTTTAACGTGGTCTTGAATGCTTGTCTTGCCACCATTGGCAATGCAAATATAATTTCGACACACCTCTTTGCATATATGACCACTCAGTAGTTTACCTGTACAAGAATTTGCACTTTTAGGCATTTCCTGGAAAAAACATAATATTTAAACAAATAAAACAAAAATAAAATAATATTATGAAACTCAACCTCAACGCGCAAACTGCAATTCACAAATAAAACAGATGTTTAATATGTTAGAGAAAACAATTTGTAATCGGTTTCCGATTATTTGTAGCAGTTGTTTACACGGTTCAATTTTTTATAGCACTTAAGGGCTAAATAATTTACATAAGCAGTTTGACAAAGAAGCAAAATTTTACGTGTGGTTGTTGTTTCGTATAACAGTTTCAAACTGTTCAAAAACAACAAACACACGTAAAATTTTTGTCTGTTTGCCAAACCGCTTGTGTAGTTTATTTGGCCCTTTAGTTGAAACAAAAATTAAATCAGAGTGGCTCTCGTTTAACTTTATTGTATTTGCCTGTACAAAAAAAAGGACAATTTAGGAGTGGACCAGGACAATTTGTCTAAATACAGTACAAATCCTGGAAAACCAGGACGTATAGCAGCCCTACGCTAATATACGCCCATGTTCTGACAAACGCTGCGTTTTCAAATCGCAAATCGTTTTTAAAATGCAAAACGCATTTAAGCATGTTCTGAAAACGAAGCGATTTGCTGGCGACTAGCTGTTTGCATAAATCGCCAGTTTATGAGTAAACAAATGATACCGACAATTGACAAAAACAAAGCAAAATTTTAAATTGCATATTTTTAATTAAAATTGTGAAAAGATGTTAAAAGTTTTTCTTCAAATAAAAACAAAACATATTAAATTTAAATTTTACATAATTTTATTTTCTCTTCCAAATGCAGTTTAAATAAAAATGACCAGAACACTTCAGCATACACTAGCGGTTTGAAAACGCCAGATTTCTAGCGTTTTCGTTTGCCAGAACACTTGTTTGACGTTTTCAAATCGAAAACGCAAATTTTAAGCGATATGCGTTTCTCAGAACATGGGCGATAATATGAATGGAAATACTAGCTTTTACTTTCAAGCTACAAAATTTAGTAGGTTCTGCAACCAATAATAATGGCACATACATACATAAATACAACTTTTTAAAATTCGCCAAGAAGCAGTGTGGAGCGCGGAAATTATTATTAAGAGCAAACACCACAAGACTCGTCACTGGTTACCAATGTTTTACTTTTTTGTCTTTGTAACAAAAGAGTTGTCCTTAGATTTAGATAAACGTTAATGACAATTACACACTTATATTTGATTAATAAAGTGTTTTCCAATTAAAACCAATTTTTTTTTTTCAATGAGTTTTATTTATGTTTGTAAGAAAAAAGCAAAACAAATTTGACATTAAACAACACTTGGAATAGACTGTCAGCTGGACTGATAATGCACTTTATTTTTCTCCGAGTAGATTGTATAAATATTTAACAATCATAATGACAAAAGAAAAAGTAGATTTATGAAGTAAAATAAAATTGTATGCGTTCATGAAAAGTTTTATTTAAGATTGAGAAATTTATACAAACACTTCAAAATTGAAACAAATTCACATATTCGTATTTTTAAACATGTTTTATTTTTGCGTTTCCGTACTTTTCTGCATTTACGCCTGTTAGAGGAATTTTTTTGTTTATTCTTATTTTACCGAGCTTTGCCCAACAAGTATGGGATAGGACCTATTGTGTCTTGACCTGTTCTGAAGTAATAAAGTAAAAATTTTTAACGAATTGTAGAAAGAAGTATTATTTAATAACATATCTTTTGAAATGGTGTAATTGGAAAATAAATATATTATTACAAAATATTTGCAAATACACATATTCTAAGTTATAATTTCAACTTACTTCTTAAATAAAAACATATATTTAACAAAAATAAAATTAGCATCATTTAGTTACATTGTGGTATTGCGATATCCCCGTTTTCACAGTGCTATTTGTTAACAATTTCCAGATGTTTTAAGTTTTAGTATTTAAGTTGTGTTATTTGGGAGATTAGTGTTGGAATTATTTGTAAAACCACCACAACAACTGGTTTGAGATGCCTTTGCGCCGAGTGAAGATAAACCTATAGAATCACCAGCATTTTTGTTACTAATTGAAGAACCTTCTTTACTTCGGGCCTGATCAATTAATTCCGCTGCAATTTCATGAAATAATCTCTCTACATTTTCTGCTTCTTTTGCAGATGTTTCTAAAAAATACATATCATGTTGTTTGGCAAATTCTTCGCCAATTTGAATAGGAATTTCTCTATCGTCTCTGTCAGTTTTATTTCCAACTAAAATCTTCAATACTTTAGAATTCGCATACTCTTGTATTTCTCGTAACCAATCTGGAAGGCAATCAAATGTAGGTTGGCAACTTATATCATAAACAAGAATCAAGGCATGTGCAGATCTGTAATAACTTTGAGTAATAGACCGAAATCGCTCCTGCCCAGCGGTATCCCAAATTTGTAACTTAAATAAGGAAATGTATTGAAAATAAAAAGGTATTTCTATTATATTTTGAAGCTTTACCTTTATTTTATCACCATCTACTTCCACTGTCTTAATCATGAAATCCACTCCTATAGTTGCTCCTTGACCCGGGGGGAAAAGACCTTGAGTAAAACGTCTAACTAGACAAGTTTTGCCTACTCCAGCATTGCCAACTAGTACGATTTTAAAAAGAAATTTATAATCCTCCATATTTGCTGCAAATACATAATATTTTCATAATCTATGAGTATTTTCGTAAAATTATTTAAACTTTCGACCGAAAATGTTTTATATTTTTATAGGGGTTTTTTTCAATTTCAGAACACAATAATTCAATATCCCACATACAGTAGGGAGAGAAATTAAATATATATTTATATTTCGCGCACTTATTATTGAATAAATATTTATATAATAAAGAAAATGAATTTATTTTACTCTATATGTCTTCAGCGTCACATGGTGAACTATTTTTTTTTTAATAATGAGAAGTTACACTCACTTAAAGTGTTATTTCTTTGGGAAAGGGATAGTACAGAGGACGGGGGAATGGCTTCACGATTTAATATTGATGTGGTGGGTCAGTCCCGAAATCTATCCGATTGATTGGTCTGAGGCAGACCAATATGGGCGAGCTTTTGCAGCGAGTGCAGCAACACGCGTATAAAATATTAAACAATATTTTTTAAAGAGAAGTTACACTCAGGCAATTAAGGCCAACTAATTACTTAAAGTGTTACTCCTTTGCGAAAGGGATAGGATAGAGAGGACAGGTGGTGAAATTAGAAGACAGAGGAAGATAGAGAGATAAAGAGCTTGTTTTCTGTTTTGCAACTCAACTATTACGCGTTGTTTATTTTTTATAGCAGAGTTGTTAAGTAGACGCATTAAGTCTCTTAAGCTCTATGTGTATAGCCATTTTATTGTTTTACTTCACCGACAATTCTGCTAACTTTACAGATGAAGGAGGGCGCTTTGATATAGTTAAACATTGGCGTAGAAGTGTATCCAATCGCTGTTACTGTTAAGTGACCATCATTACTTCATCACCTCAACAATCACTTAAACAGTCCAACAACAATTAACACAACGCCACTCTAAGTAAATCAGAAAAATTTATGATGTTAATATTTCTAATGCCTTGCTTTGAATTGAACAGGAACCGAACCCAGGTTCTCAATCATAAATTGCTTTGTAGTCAACGCGCTAACTACTTAATCCAACAGCAAACCCATATTGCAACGCTACGTACTAAAAATTAGGAATGAACTCTGTACATAAATTTTCTATAAATTGCAAAACTGAGTACATGAGTCGTTTGCTTTTCATTTTGTAGTATAACCGTTTTGCTTATTAGTAATATAGTATATAAATATAATTAACTAGCGGACCAGGCGAACTTCGCCTCACCCCAATTTTAAGCCTTCAGACAAACTTTCTATTTTTTCATTTGAAAAGCCATTAAGGAATAATTTCAAAAAAAATTTTCATACAAAAACTCAATTTTTGACTTATCCAATTTTCCGACTTTTCCATAAAAACCTTCTCCTCGAAAATACGAACAACTGGCAAAAAGTTTTACAGAAATCGGCAAAGCCGTTCTCATTTTATGAATTATTCGATTTTGCCACGCCCCTCAGCCCACAGACCGAAAATAAAAAATCAGACTTCACAGTGTCACCTGCCCGAGTATTCTGAAGGTTCCCTGAAAATTTCGTCAAAATCGGCCCAGCCGTTTTGGAGCCATTACGTTACATATATACATACATACATACATACACACATCCTTTTTTATATATCTGTGTCGTTTTATCATAACATCTTAAGTCCTATCTTAATATATTAGACTTAAGATGTTATGATAAAACGACACAGATATGTATATAGTATAGATAATTACATATTTTATTAACCAAAATTTTTTTTTATTTTATAGAAGTTACTTTTTTCTTGCTTGGAATGCGCGAAACCTTTCGATGCAAAACTTGGGCACATAGAGCCCATTTAACTCTTTGGAATAACGGAACCATGGGAATCGATACAAAAATTCTATGGGGAGATCCAGACGAGAGAAGAAGAAGGGAGCTGCTAAAACTTAGCAAGCCCGAACTAAGTAGAATAATGGGAGTGGTCACAGGGCACTCTCAACTACGGGCACATCTTCAATGCATGGTAATAGCGGGAGGAGATAAATGTAGAGCATGTGGGGGGGAGAGCGAAACATTGAAACACTATTTGTGCCAATGCCCCACCTTCTCACAAATAAGGTCCCGATATTTTGGGGGTGACACCTTACCGGACATAACCCGATTACGGGGAATATGCTGGAGGAAATTAAGGAACTTTGTGAGTGACACGGAGTTTCTCTAGACCTTTGGGTCAATATGTTATGGTTAAACCCAAGGGAGCGCACAACAAGCCTTCACTGCTTAAGTGTATGTCGTATGACATGGGCTATCACACCCCTCCAATCAACCTAACCTAACCAATCTTAACCTACTATTTTCTTTGCTAAGAAGTAAACGATTTCTTTCTAATTTCTTCCCATTACCCTGTACACACTCTAAAATATTGCAAAAATAAAAGTATCGCGTTGTAGAAGTGGCGTGTTAAATGAGGGTTACCGCAGTTTGCGTTAAGAGAGAAACCGTGTTGAGAAAAACTGCGTTATAGGAGGGATACCTGTGTATGAGAAAAAATTTTATGAGAAAATACTTTTTCTTACACATGGGGGAACCAACGCACAGTGGCTGAAACTCGTTTTTCATTGGCCAAAATTCTGTAACTTTTGAACCGATCAAAATATTGAAGTAATTTTTTTTTAATGGATAGATATTTAGTTCAGCTTGACTCAGTTTTAATTATATTAAAATTGATTGAGTATTTCTTAAGGACTTCTAGGTCAAAGTTGATTTTTTTTTTAAACTTTTGGAGTGAAATATGGGTTTATTTTTTTATTTGCATATTAAAAAATGTTTAAATTTGGAACCTAATAACAATTATAATTATTTTTTGTGATAATGGAGTTTTTTTTAATGTTACACTCAAAAAAATTTTTACACCCAAAAAAATTTTTACACTCAAAAAAAAAATAGTAAAATTAACTGGAGATTTTGCTGTTACCGCAGAAAAATTTTTAATTTTTTGCTGTCAAAATAGGTTCTATTTATTATTATTTTTTACTAATACTATTATTTTTTACTAATACAATGGAAGGCAATTATAATTATTATTCATTTGACACAAATATTGATTGCAAATATTCTATATTTTTCTCTGTGCTATTTCTGTTCTTTAGTGGTTTTTTGGCTTCTTCATCTAAATCCCGATGTTCCACTTTCCATTTATTTCGAGTATTGGAGATGAACGGATCTGACGTTGCCAATAATATATTAAATAGATCTTCATTTGTGGAATTTCGTGAAATTTTTCTAGTATTGTGCTCTCTATAAAATCTGTAATCCTTGTTCCTTTTTTCCTGAGCCTCCTCTGATCTCCAAGTGGCACCAAATGATATTTAATGATATCTTCTCCATGATAAAGGATTTTTTGAACTGTTGCAGACATATTTCTCCATGGGTAGTTGGTTGTATATATTTTTGCAGTTTCCTTAGCATAATCTCCAAATTATTTAGAGTCAATTTCTTCATTGCACGCAAGTACTTCTAGGATTATTTTAAATCTGAAAATAAGGTTTAAATCCACTCCTGTTATTTCAGATGCTGTTTCTGGATCTGAAAAGAATCTTCGTGCGGTATTGCCATCATTTGTATTGCCTGACCCTTGTTTTGGCTGATCTATAATCAATCCAATTTTGCGATATTCATCTTGAACATGTTTCTTTTTTGAACTTCTTAACTCTTTGTTGGTTTTATTGTTTCTTATGGATCCTGAAGAGCCGAAATATAAATCATAATTGATTTTTAGTATATGTTCCATAAGTCGTATTCTTGCATGTAGTGGTGATAATCTAAATTCATATGCATCGGTATTATCTAATGATTTTGTCGGAACTTGGTTTAATTGGGTTTATGCTGCTTGGCATATAATGCAGCTGGATGCAGCCTTCGTGTTAGTCAAAGCCTGACCTACATTTCCATTTATCATTGTAAGGACTAATTGGTAGCTTACTTCAATTTGCTGCCCATCTAACTGTAATTGTAATGGCTAATGGTAGTGTTGCAATTTGGGCCTTGATATCACTAATTTCTTTGTTAATGGCATCACGAGTTTCTTCTTTGAATTCAAATTTGATTGGCCTGCAGTATTTCGTAGAAGATGGTGTCTCATTTTTCCAAATATCCATTGTTTGCATTGTACTAGTCGAAGGCTCTGAATCTTCCAAAATCTTTTTCAATCGCAATGGTACAATTGATACCATGAACATATCCGAGTCCGAAATATTTTCACATACAACTTGTTTGTGTTGGTTATGTCCCGAAGAACCATCACATCCCCATTTGCAAAAAAGAACGCATTTCCTGGTATTGATTGTAGCAAACGTTCGGCTGTGTGAGTAGAGTAGAGATTGTAGTTGTACCTCTGCCGAAATTGGTGTGATTGTAATAGTATCCTTTCATGGCAAACAGTCCATTTTAGCAGCAGTTATGTGATGATATGCTGGATAGATATTTGAGCCCTTTTCAATCGCACGCAATCTGGACTTAATATATTCTTGTTTTGTTAATTTAAAATCCGGAAATAAGGCTAATGCCTCCTCATTTGTGTACTGTATTGCATCGCTCGGAGTTGGTATACTTTTAAGAATTCGTTTTGTTCTCACTGGACTAGCTTTAATAACTTTTTCAATGATATCCACTTTTGTTAATTGGTTCTGTGATCGTAATTGATGTAGGAAAGATTCTTTTATATTTGTACAACCAATTGCATCGTTAACATTTAGCCTCTTAGATCTGTCGCTGCAGTTTTCCAATGATTTGCGTGGTCTTCCAACCTTATCTTGCTTTGCTGTTTCTGCAGCGACAGTAAGTTGGCCTTCTAACCACTTTTCACTTTGTATATAAAACTTTTGTTTACGGTAGCTAACTTCTTTGTAGCGTTTTTTTAGTACCTTTACAAAATTAGATAATTGTTCTTGTATTTCGGTGCTACACGAATTTAAGTTTAATTTTATTTTAACGTAACTAAGAACATCTTCCTGGTTTTTATTTCTAAAATACTCTTCGACCAGTTCTTTATAACCGAAGCTCTCCATATTTTTCTGAATATTTTTATTTGAGTCTGTTATGATTTATCACTTGCAAATATACGTACGTACACGTAAAAGATTAACTTATTATTGAGTAATCCCTTATGGAATCTGTAGTTTTATACATTTTTAGATACATGTTACTCACACATTGATCTTCAATTTTATAGCAGGTAGTACTTAAATTGAACAAAACTGCACTTGTTATCCAGACCTTAATATCAGGTAAAACTAATTAGTATCTCGTCAATATGTGGTTCTTTTTATTTTTAGTTGTTTAATGTCGCGATTATTATTATAAAATTGTTTATGACTTTGCCTGAACCTAACAGTTATATTAGAAAGAGATC
>OY812999.1:76039299-76186799 GCA_963681545.1 Germaria angustata | reverse complement strand
CTTAATGGAGGAATTGTTCAATTAGTGTCATCAATCCATGGCCATGAACCCGTGAAAGAAGTGTCCCGATTTTCTTCTGAACAAAAGAAATATTTTAAAGTAACACAACCAAACATTGTATCAGAGTACAATCTCAATATGGGAGGAGTAGATAAAATGGATTACCTGCTTTCTTTATATAGAATTTCAATAAGGTCTAAGAAGTGGACTCTTAAGATTTTTGACCACTTCATTGATTTAGCGGTATGCAACTCGTGGTTAGAGTATCGTATGGATCACGAAAACAATAATCCCAAAAATAAGTATATGGACTTATTAAGTTTTCGTAACGATATTGGGAATGGGCTTTTAGCTCGGTCCAATCAAGAGTCATGTTCCCGTAAAAGAGGAAGCTCAAAGTCGTGCCTAAATGAGGATATTGCAATTACTCCAACGACCTCCGGCAAGAAGCGTAGCACTACAACCTCAATTTCTGTTCGATATGATGGAAATCAGCATTGGCCGGAACACACGACAGACAAAGGAAGATGTAAAGTGAAAGGATGTAAGGGTCAAACTACATACAAGTGCTCAAAGTGCCATGTTTTCCTGTGCATTCCCAATGGATTGAGAAACTGCTTCAAGAACTTTCATTATATATCTAATGAATAAATTATTGGTAAGATATTATTTTTTCTTTTAGGTTATGTGCATGGAAAAACTTTTTTTAATCGGTTCCAACAAAACCTTTACCAGAACCGATTCTATGCAACTGGTTCTGAAAAAGGTTTCATTAGAACTGATTTTTTAAAAATTTTTCTTAGGTTTATGTTATTTTTTATCTTTATTTATTTAATATATATGAATTTTAGGTTTATAATTTTTAGTTTGTTTATGTCAATAATTACAATGTTTGATTTATTGTAAAAAAAATTAATTTTATGCGTTATAAATACTGAAATAAATAAAAGCTAAAATATAAAAAAAATATAGCAGCATTTTTCTTTACCATAGCCGAAATATGTATCCATATGGATACAGTCCAAAAAACACATTTAGGGTAAACTTTTTTAAAAATCGAGTAGTGATTGCTATTGCTAGTGCCAATTATAGTAAAAATCCAAAAAAATTAATTTTTTTAGCAACGCAGTAAAAACTTGTAGCGAAAGGGCTAAGCTAAAATTTTTTTTTAATCAGTAATGAAAAAATAAGTTAATAATCTTGTATTTGTATTCAAAATATCGTTAATAATTACTTAAATTTCGCATTTTGAACTCGTGAAAAATATGGCAGAGGTAAAAGTGTATAAATTATGTTTAACCCTGCATTATAATTTTTCTTAAAAAATTCTATTTAGAAAGCGCTCGTTCCATATAGCGATTCAGATTTAGATATTGAAGAGGAAACATGTATAGGTCAAAGAGGTTATAAAAAACAAAAGAAGCTACCAAAAACATTACAAAAGTTAAAAGTCCAGGACAAATGTGTTCTACCCAATCCATGTAAAAATAAGAAATGTGGAAATTCATGCGGTGATAAGTTTTCTGAATCTGAGAGGGAGCAAATAAACGAACATTTTTGGGGAATAAGTAAAATAAGGCAAAGAGATTGGTTAAGTTCCAGCATTAAAAGAGTCAGTGTTAAAAGACGAAAAGGAGAGAATAAAAAAGGCAGTAGAGCTATAATTATGTCATTAATTTTAATAATAAAAGTTTAAAAGTATGTATGTCAACAATTCTTGATAAAAACTTTGCATATATCTCAACAATTTATAAAGAGTACAAGAAATAATAAGTCAGGATATAATGAAAATGTTAGAAAATCTACTCCACATAATAAGTCAGATGAAGCTTCCGTATCTTTAATAAAATCATTTATTGAAAAATTACCGGCTGTTCCCTCCCATTACTGTCGAAACCAAAGTAATAAATTATACCTTCCACAGGAATTTGGAAACATAAAAGGAGTGTATAAAATTTATACTGAACATCTTAAAAGTATAAACAAAGAATCTTGCCAATTGTCACTGAGAGTATTTCGTAGCATTTTTTAAAACAACTTCCATTTAGGTTTCCATCTACCTAAAAAGGATAAATGTATCACATGTGAAAGTTATAAGAATAGTCAATCCGAAAAAGAAATGCAATATACGGAGAAATATGAATTACATTTAAGAGAAAAACAAAAATCTAAAGAAGTTTTTTTGGAAGAACAGAAAAAATCTAAAGAAAATTCATCATTTTTATGTACAAGTTTCGATCTGCAAAAAGTTTTAAACACAACACATGGAAAAGCTATAACACTATTTTATTCACGAAAATATGAAAGCTTTTACGAAAGTGGAACCAGAATCGGCTACTGTTTTTTATGGGGAGAAAGTGATGGAAAAAGGGGATGCAACGAAATTTCAACGATTGTCTTCCAGTATCTAAAACTAGTCGACGAAAGGAAAACTTACTCCTCTGTGAGTCTTTATTGTGACAGCTGTGCTGCGCAAAATCGTAATAGAGCAATACTGACCAGCATAATTTTTTTTATTGAAAGATCAAAATACATAAAAAATATAAAAATTACTTATTTGTTACCAGGGCATACAATGATGCCCGTTGATTCAATTCATAGTACAATAGAAAATTTTACCCGTGATAAAACTGTTTGGGCACCAAGTGAATGGTCTACTTTAATAACCAATGCACGTAAAAATCCAACAAATTATAACTGCATTCTAATGAACTACTCCGATTTTAAAGATTGGAAAGCATTTTCACAAAAGATGGTACCCAAATCATTGAAGATATCATTTAAGAATTTACGCTCAGCCTCATTTGAAAAGGATAACCCTATAATTAGTCTTAGATATGGCTATTTTGACAACTCTGAAAGAAAAGACTACGATTTAAGTTATTTTCCAATATCCAAGCGAAACCCTGAAATTATCGCCAGGGGGCCGGTTCAGATATATAAGGAATTGTTAA
Source organism: Germaria angustata (assembly GCA_963681545.1). NCBI lineage: Eukaryota > Metazoa > Arthropoda > Insecta > Diptera > Tachinidae > Germaria > Germaria angustata. The sequence goes on along the minus strand of OY812999.1, from coordinate 76,183,845 downwards.
CAATTTCGTTACCCAAATACAAGGATTTAAAAACACTTTGCGATAATGGGACAATACCAGACAGATATCACCAAGAATTTTTAAATTTAAGGCACAGTAAATCTGTACATGATTCACTATGCGAAACTGACGAAGAAGATAATATCTATTAATATTGTGTTATATACGTACATATATGTACATACCTACTTATAGATTTATGTATGTTTATTAGTTATTTCAGAGCCATTGTTAAAACTTAAAAATTACTATAGTTACAACTCTTAGCTAGAAGTTAGGTTCTGATAAAGCTACCTATGGTATTGAAATAAATATTTTATAATTTCCTTTTCTTTAATACTACATTCTTATAAAAATGAATTCAAGTCTAATTTTTAATAAAATAAATCTATTTAATTAAACCTGTATTATTTTTATTTTTTTCATAAAGGAGATTATTTTATCTTAACTAACAAAAATTTCAGGAATAGGCTTTCAGAGTGACAGCAAAAAAAGCTTAAGGGACAAAAACCACCCTCATATCGCCAGTATTAAAATAAAAAACCTTAAATTGTATGTATCAGACAAAAAAATGCTTACATATGTACAAAATTGGAATGTAATAAATATATTTTTAGCCAAGATAATTACAAAAAACCGTCCCCTGTAAAGTTTGGTTTTTTGCACTTAAGCTTTTTCCGCCGTTATAACACGATATATATATATATATATATATATATATATATATATATATATATATATATATATATATATATATATATATATATATATATATATACATATATATATATATATATATATATATATATATATATATATATATATATATATATATATATATATATATATATATTTTTTTTTTTTTTTTTTTGTATTTTGCCCGATAGAGATTAGCGCGATAAGCCTATGCTGTGTTTCGCTGAAGGCGTTGGGTCCTTAATCAGCGTGTAGTGGCGTTAATTAGCCCGATACCGGTATTTGAACAATAATTGCTATGTCGATTTAGTGCACCTTTCGTTCTTCTTCAAAATATCAATCCGCCATGACTTTGCATATGTAATATATATATATATATATATATATATATATATATATATATATATATATATATATATATATATATATCCCTCGTATATATATATATATATATATATATATATATATATATATATATATATGTATATATATATATGTATATATATATATATATATATATATATATATATATATATATATATATATATATATCCCTCGTATATATATATATATATATATCGGGTATGTTCCAGGTTTCGACTCGGATTGAAAACGAAAAATTTTTTGAATCCCCATAATTTATAAATTGGTGTTCTGAATTCAGCATGTTTTTCCACATTCGAAGTTTATGTTCGAAAAAAAAATCTAAATGTCAACGGCCACAGCTACGCTAAAATCGACGGCGGTCGGCAAAAAAGTTGGAAAAAAATTAACAAATTACAAAAGTAACACCCAATTTTCACGATGATTTTTTTACTTATCTTTAAGACATGTCTTGTTTGTTTGTAGGCATATTAGGTAGATAAGAAAGAGGGTTAGCAAAAGAAACATGGTTTCTGTTTTCGTGATTTTCTTACAACAACAATGAAAAAAATACATCTCTCCCTTTTAGCTGTCATTCGCAATTTTACTATTATATTTTATTTGCATTCGTCTGTTAAGGTGGTTATTTCTCTGTGTTCTTCTTTATTTTTCTTGTTTTAAAGCGACAAGTGCTTGTTTTTTGTTTTGTGTGTATATAACAGATACATATATTAATATATAAATAAAAAGTGCAAATAAATATAAACCATGTGGAAAAACGAAATTGTGGAGCTTTTAATATCTAAATATCAGGAACACGAAAACTTGTATGATGTACGTAATCCTACATATATGGACCGTGTCAAGCGATCTAGCTCTTTGTTCACAATCTGCCAAGAACTAATGATATATACTTTTTAAAGTTATATATTAATAAAAGACGAATTTGTTTCAATTAATGTACTTATAATAATTTAACTTGTTTTATTTTAATTTCAAAATAATAAACCAAAGTATTACATTCTATGAATAGGCACAATAAAATAAGTTATTTTCCATATACATATGTACCTACTCAAAAACCTTTAAATATTTATTTTTAAAGTGTTTCCAAATTGCCTGGCATAATTCCAGAACTGCACGACAAAGAAAGGTTTCCCATAGTCTCGTCTGATAATTTGTGCTTTTGATGGACTCTCCAGCAGCGACGTATTGGAGTGTGGCTGCCAGTTTCTCTGCTGGAGTTATCGCTTCTCTCAAGATGGTATCTTGTTTTACTATATCACCTTCGATTTTTGCGAGTATCAAATTAAATGTCTCTCGGCTCATTCTGATATAGTTCAGAAAAGACGACTTATCTCCCAAGAAGTCGTTCATAAGAAACTAAAATGTACCTCGCTCCACTCAGCATTTCCGCCATTGCTTCGCCCACTCACTAGTTTTAGTCAACTAGTTTTAGCTCCATTGCTTTCTTCGAGGTTTTTCTGTATAGCATCCAATTTTTATTTTTTTTAAGAAAATTTACTTTTTTAAACACTTTACTTCTCAAGTTATTAAATTCCGTTTTTGGCGCCCAAATTATAGAAATAAAAGGAATTAAAGATAAAGTAAAAAAAACCAACTCTGGCTGTCAAATAAGAGTTTTTTTACAACAACAGTGAAGAAATAGACATGTTTTAAAAATCATCATGAAATTGTGACATGATTTTGGGAGCAACTTTAAAAGAAAATAAAAAAAGACATGTCTTAAAAAATCATTGTGAAAATTGGATGTAAAACAATTTACAGAGTATGAAAAAGACATTCAAATTTTTCATTTAATTTTCAACGCGAGTTAAAACAAAATTAATATTCTTAAAGAAACAGAATGAAAATAAAATTATTCAATACTCTCAAAAAAGACAACGAACGAAATTAAAATTATTTGCTTTTGGTTGATCTGCTTGCCTGGCGTTATTTATCAGCGCGGCTGTTTGCCGGATGTAGACATATCGACTACGTTGTCCTGGCACCATTTGTTGTTAAAACAAAGTATTGCCTGATTATTACATTGCGATTTTACAACTAAATGCATTCGAATTATTATAATTATTGTTGAAATAGATATATATATAAATGAAATTAGTTTTAATTTCCTTTAAAAAATGCATTTTTATTTTTCAATAAGATCTAAATGCATTAAGATTTAGTTCAAAAAAGATTGACATATCAAACTTTAGTATGTTGGGCAACTTTATGTTTTCGAACATAAACAAAACTGTTGTATTTTTTTCATGTTTTTTTACACAAGTGAGATCTGCCAAAATAAAATTGAAATTTTTGGTAAAGTTAAAAAAAAAATTGTTTGCATTAATATTTCTGTGAAAAATTAAATTGTTTTGATGAAATTCAATAAAAAACACTTCAAACTAACAACCAAAATTGTATTTTTCTTAATAATGTTAGCATTTATAACAATAAAGTACGATTCGTTTTACTTTCACCCACCCCTTACTACTCTAATTGAAAACGAATAAAAACATGGGGATGTGAATTGCAGAACACCAAAAATGCTAAAGTAATCCACTTTCGAGTGAATTCGGATTCTAGAACATACCCGTATATATATATATATATATATATATATATATATATATATATATATATATATATATATATATATATGGATACAATAATAATCTTTACTGAATAGCAACTTAAAGTAAAAGTACAAATAAAATAAGTTATTTAATTGCGATTTAAAAATACTATTCGGCAGCGAAATATCCTAGTATTCAGAATAGCTGTTAAATAATTTCAGTGATTTATTAATTTGCTCATTAATTGCATAATCAGTTCTATGAAAGTCAGTATGAAAAAAGTTATATATTTTTATATTAAGAAGTAACTCAGTAGTCAATAGTACTATTGGCAATTCCGTTAAGGAATAAAAGAACAGAGATTTTTCTACGGACTTGTAAGGATTTCATTGAAATCCATATCCATCTATGATCATAAGAAGTTAAAGAAGTTGAAAAATACTCTTAATTTGAACTTTTTCCAGGCGATATATGTGTATCCTAGCATTAGGGCTCTAAATAAAGGATGCATATTCCAATAAAGATCGAACAAACGATGAGAAATAATTTTTTTAGTATACAAATAAAAATTCATAGTATTCTGTTTTAGTAAACTTAAAAGAGAATAAGCTCTCGGAATAATATAACTTAACTGATTCTCAAAAGATAATTTATTATCAAAAACAACACCCAGGTCAAAGATCTCATTAACAATTAATATACGATGATTGTTTATAAGATAAGAAGTATTCAAAGTATGGCGGCATCTATAGAAAGTCATATGCCTACATTTTTAATATTAAATGGAAGTGCATTTAATTCAGACCGGGCCACAACTCTACTAATATCTTCCTGCAAATCACGAATACAAACAATAGGCTTAAAAATCTTTAAGTTGACGAATTCTAATGAGGCTGAGGACCTAAAATAATAGCGCTTTGTTTTTATATTTCTTATAAGAAGTTTGAAATGTTTATTTAATTATAAGTAGTTAGTTAGTCAGGCGAGAATAAAGAAAATACGTCTTAATTTTACAAGTTTAACAAAAGGATTGAACGGCAAGCTACAACATAAAAAAATGAGTAGAATGTTCAGAAAGACTTGAGAACAACGTACACATTGGCGTTGCCAGATTATTTTCAATACTCTTCCTTAATGTGGATGTTGTTTCTGAAAAACCAAATTCAATTTAATTTCAGCAAATTTACAAATGTACAATGTTTAGCCTTTGGAAGGTTCTTCGTTAAAACATCAGCTACCATATCAGCTGTCGGACAATACACCAGCTCCACCTCTTTGCCACGGACCAAGTCTTTGATATGATGAAATCCTCTATCTATATGTTTGCTGCGCTTATGTAAGACTGGATTTTCCGCCAACTTCTGAGCACCTTGGTTGTTTATATGCAATTGGGCAGGACCATTACAATTATCTTCCAGCTCGGATAATAAAAGCTTCAAAGAGACTGCTTCTTTTGCGGCTTCGGAGGCAAAAAAGCATACATAGCATTCAGCCTCTGTACTGCTTAAAGCAACTGAACACTGCTTCCTTGATTCCCAGGAGACAGGAGAACCACAGTAGTGAAACACGAATCCTGTATATGATTTTCTATCTTCTGAGTTACCAGCCCAGTCAGCATCTACAAAACCCTCGAGACCACAATCATTTCTTTCATATACTACCTTCAAGTTTCTTGTTCCAGAGAGATATGGAATCTGGCCTTGTCGAAATTGCCAAGTACGTAAGGGCACCTATCAATGATTGGTAGTCATGTTGATCATATTTCTCACAATCACCATCACACTTTGCTTGGCTACCAGCCTCCAGTGGTACTGCTACCGGCTTGGACTTATCTATACCATTTTTTTTCAAAATATCCAAGATATATTGGCATTGGCTCAATTTTATTACTCATATGTCTCCTTCACTCTCAATTTCCATGCCCTTGTCATTGACTTCAAACTTCTTACAAAATGTCCGCCTTGACCTTATGCACGACTGTTAAGTTGCTGCACGCGATAATAAAATCATCTACATATACTGCAATCGAAATTGGGTTGCCTGCAATTGTTGATTTATGCAAACACGGCTCGTTATCACATGGAACAAAATTCATTTCTCTCAAAACACCATCGAGTTTATTGTTCCATTCCTTACCGCTTTGTTTTAGACCATTAATTGCCTTATTCAAATGCAAAGCTTTATTCGGATATCTTTCATCTACGAAATTAGGGGGTTGCTGCATATAAAATTCATCCTTCAGATTGCAATTTAAATATGTAAATACATTTTATTTTTAACTGCTAATGTCAGGAGCAAACGTATAGTTGAATAACGCACAACTGGAGATAAAGTTTCGCTAAAATCAACTCCGAATCGTTGGTTGCATCCCTTGGCGACTAAACGTGCTTTATAAAGCTAGACTTCTCCGTTTGGACCACGCTTAAAGTACCCACTTGCACGGTATCGCCTTGTGCCCTTCTGGCAAATTCATCAAACACCAGGTTTTATTCTTTTGTAGAGCAAGGAACTCATCTTCTATGGCTTTCTTCCAAAACTGCTTGTTTTTGCTCGAAAATGCTTCCTCAACCATTTGCGGAATATTTTCATCCATCACCACACAGATTTCATTTTGCTCAGTCGGATTAAACTGCTTTTACGGTCTACCAGGTTTACCGCTTCGAATCAATTTGGTCCTACTGGGACCCACAATTGGTTGCTGCTGCTCATTGCTATCAGCAGAATCATCATCATTAGCTTCAGCATCAAGAAATTTTTCACGATCAACATCTTGAACAGAAGGTCGGCATTCGATGTCAACTACATCTGCACCGTGGTCGTCCAAATTTTTTTCTGTACATAAGACGAAATAACCATCTGCTTTTAGAGTTTTTTCATTTTTGTTGTTATTGCAATCAACACCCTTGACACCAAACAAATTTTCATCAAACAGTACATCTCTCTATTCAACCACAGTTGCTGTTGTTGTATTAAAAAGACGCTAAGCTTTTGACGACATAGAATATCCAACCATTATTTACGGTGTGCCCTTTGCCCCAAACTTTGATTTACATGATGACTTGTTAAGGCTAACTGCATATGCACCAAAAGTTTTCAAATGCTGGACATTCGGCTTTCTACCGAACCACATTTCATATGGTGTTTTGTTTTCCAATTGTTTTCTTGGACATCGGTTTCTAATATACACAGCAGTATTTGCTGCCTCTGCCCACAAGTATTCATTTACACCAGCATGTACCATCATAGATCTTGCCATTTCAATAAGTGTACGATCGGCTCTCTCTGCCACGCCGTTCTGCTATGGCGTATACGGCACCGTCAATTGTCTTTTAATATCCTCTGCAGCCAAAAATTCATCAAACTGTATGTTCAAAAATTCACCACCATTGTCTGTTCACAGTGTTTTAATTTTACAGCCAATCTGTTTTTCTACATGAGCTTTAAATAGTTGAAACTTTTCCAAAACTTCGCTCTTGTTCTTTATGACATACAGAAAAATCATTCATGACATGTCGTCAATAAATGTGACGAAATACTTTGCTGCACCAACAGACTACATTGAAAGGCCCACACATGTCTGAATGAACGACTTCCAACAAGTTGTTTAGTTTTCGTATTACTCTCTTTTACCATGTCATTATTATGTAAATCGTGCATGCTTTTAAAATTTAAGTGACCGTATCTATTGTGGCAAATAGTATTGATGTTGGTAGCAGCGCATACTCTCTCAATTGTTTGGTCGTTTTCTGCAACGAACATGTTGCCTATCTGCGCAGCCGTAAGTACAACAGTCCCATCTCTACTTTTAATAACACACTTGTGTCGGTCAAACATGACACACAAACCACAGTCGACAGATTTATTCACCGAAATGAAGTTTCCCTGTAACTCGGAGGGGAACAAAACGCTTTGAAGTTTCAAAATTATTGTTGTATATTAATACATCACCTTTTCCACTGGCATTAATGAATTTATTGCCAGCCAAAGCAATAACTTCATTATGATCTTGAAAACGAACGAACATTTCTCTGTTGTTACACATGTGCGACGTGGCTCCGCTGTCGATGTACTAACTGCTTATACTCATCGAACTTTTATCTGCTGCAGCTACCATTGTCATCGCTCGAGCATTGTTGTTTTTGTTCTTGTGTTTTTTCTCGCAGTTACTTGCATAGTGACCAACAATACCACATACAAAAACATTTTCCCTTGAATTTACTATTGTTCTTTTAATCATTGTTCTAGTACGTAGTTTTTCTCGCAGTTACTTGCATAGTGACCAACAATACCACATACAAAAACATTTGCCCTTGAATTTTCTATTGTTCTTTTAATCATTGTTCTAGTACGTAGTTTTTGCAACTAATGCTTTCTGTTGAAAACTTGACGCAGCATGATCGTTATCTTCTTTTTATTTTCTTCTTTTTCCTTCTTCGAGAATTTTCTGTTTTAATAAAGAGAACTTTGGCAAATCATCCCTAGTCTCCATTGCAACCACAAAATTATCAAACTCTTTTGGGAGACTTGAAAGAAGCATGATAACCAAAAACTCCTGAATCTAAATATCACTTTCTGCAAATTTCAGCAAACTCATTCATTTGCTGCACCACATTACCACCATCAGGCATTGACAAATTCACTAACCTCTAGTAAAGTGATATCTTCTGTAGCGGTCCTTTTGTCATATGCACTTGTTTTAAAGTTGTCCAGGCATCATGGGAAGTCTTACAATTTTTTATGTAGCCCAACTGTGCTGCAATCACACCCAAGCAAATGGTCGCAAGCGCTTTCTCATCGGATTCTCACTTCACTGTTTTCTCACCTTCTTCACGTTTCAATTGTCCACTGGGAACTTTCCAGGAACCTCTATGAATCAAGACACTCTTCATCTGTATGGACCAACTGTCGTAGTTGTCTTCGTCCAGCTTTTCAATTTGCATCATGGGTGCACCACTCATTTCAATTTTCTTTTTCCGAAACAAGAAACCTTTATTATACACAGTTTATTTAGTTCTGGAATCTGGCACCTGGGCCCATAACCTGACGAATTCTACGAAAAGAATAAAACTAAGCTAAACAGCCGTATTGTGTCTTTTTCAATTCAAGTCTGATTTTATTTACAAATTTTGCTTTCTTATATACTACTTGTGAAAATCATTCTAGTCATCTAGAATGATTAACACATGTTTGTTTACAACACATGTTTCAAATAAATATTAGGTTACTATAAATAAATATTAGGTTACAAGAAATGATTTACAATGCATATAAGTATTGGGTTATAAGTGTCGTACAACATGAAAGCGGACAATGGTCTTTGGCACACTTCAAAGTGTAAACCGATCGTATATCGATTGGTTGTCACTCTACACAGTTGAAGTTGGCAACTATACACAGTCATGTTGTATGGCGCTGTGGGTACACTACAGAGGCGTTAGCACAATTATAAAGCTGGCGGTTGTGCTGCGCTTTTTAGGGCAAGGAAGCTACCAACTATTTAGCTCTGTCTTATATTCCTCCCATTTTTCCACCAACTGCTTTTGAGCAGAGTCCTTTCGCGGTATCCGGGTTTGCTCCCATCAAGCTTACAAGCCTTGCAATTTGCTCCTTGTTGTTCATAATATGCGCCCTGTGCATAAAATCAACTATTTTGTTTATTTATTACGCTATTTATTTATTTATTACTATTTATTTACTACTTACGTTTTGGTTGAATATTTTTCTACTACTATTTTGTAGTTGCAAAAAAGAGAACTAATTTTCCGTCAATAACTATTCACAATAGTGATTCTACGGTTGCTATTTGAAAAATTAAGATTGATACTGCTTTTCAGTCGTTGGCTTTTCGTAATACCGATTTATCAACTTTGTTGTAAAATTTTCTCTTATCAACCGCAAGTTGCTGTTCATAATAAGTCTGAATTTTACAAGTTTAACAAAAGGAATGAACGACAAGCTACAACATACAAAAATTAGTAGAATGTTCAGAAAGACTTGAGAACAACGTACACATTGGCGTTGCCAGATTATTTTCCATATAGGTCATCAGCATACAGAAGACATTTAAAGTAGAAACAGTGGAAGATATCATTCATAAAAATGTTAGAAAATAACGGACCTAAAACACTACCTTGAGGAATACCGGAAGTGGGAATAAAAGGATCAGAGCATAGACCATCAATAGTGACTATGCAAAATCTATTGATTAGATAATAATGGAGCCATCTAAGGATTTGAGATTGGAAACCAATTTTAGATAATTTTAGTATTAGCAAATCATGTGGAACGCGGTCAAAGGCTTTAGCAAAATCTGTGTAAATAGAATCAATTTGAGCACTACTTTCAAAGTGAGATATACAAAATTGTGTAAAAACTGCTAAATTAGTAGTAGTAGATCTGCCTGGAATAAAACCATGCTGGGAAGGGGTAAAATATCTTTTCAAATTAAAAAATATTTTGTCATACACTATATGCTCAAAAACTTTTGCAATATTTGTTAATTTAGCAATTGGTCTGTAGTTTGCAACTAAGTTCCTATTAACAGTTTTTAGAACTGGAACATTTGAAGTACACTTCCACGTTTTAATAAAGAACACCTTCCTTTAATGAAAGATTAAATATAATTCTTAATGGTAGTGATAAAAAAAGCAACATTTTTTTACAGGAACACAGAAATACAATCAATATCACACTTATATGAATTCGAGAGATTAAAAATTCCAGTGCGAACATTTCTTCTAGGACCTGAAAGGAACCAAACTCAAAAAATGTTACAACATTATCAAGATTAAAATCCGTATGATAATGATCACTACTAAAATTGCTTTGAAAAAATTTTGCAAATAAATCCAGTGAATCCTTCACTGTATTGGAACGCAAGTCATCATATTGCATTATTACCGCAATTGATGATTTATTTCTTTTGGAGTTTACATAAGTCCAAAAACATTTAGGATTAAATTTAATGGAATTGCTTATACGCAAAATATATTAATTGTATAGAAACATATTTAAAAAATTAAATTCTCGTTCATAGTGAAGATAATTTCGTTCGTCCGATTCACTAATTGTTTAAGATTATACAGATGACTTAACACTCAAATATTTGAACTATTTAAATCAAGTATTTACGTTGCATACTATTGTGAATTAACTTTGAATGTGACAGGTGATCGTTCACAATGTATTAATATTAACTTCCCTTTTTTTGTTCTCTTCTGTCATTGGGCTCACGCTCAGTTGGTTTTTTCTTCCGATAGCATAGCAGAACTCGTTATATAAGATTAAATAATAAATCTAGTTGTAAATTAAATGAATTGTGAAGACAACTTAATAAAAGTATTTGGTAAAACGGTGAAGTAACTAATTGTGGTCTTTTACTGTTGAATGAAAACCTCGTGGTTAGCGCAGCACTTTTCTTCGGTTCGACTCAGATCATAACCTAACATTTTGGCATCCCTTGCGGGGAACTTGCCGATCTTGGCTTTTTTCATCTCACATACGGTTTGGGCACAAATCCTTATCGTCATCCCAACGTGCTACGCAATCTATTGTTTCATTTAACATACAATTAGTTACCATCGATTAAACTGCATTACCACTACGTTGTCTGGTATAATTAACACTTATGCCAAAAACTGTCTTTTCCAACACTACAGTTGAGTGACATTATACTTTTGCAATTTGTAAACAATTACCAAATCACAGGTTATAAATTTTATTTACATACATCTAAAGATGGGTTCGGAAGAAAAAACCAATGCATATCGTACCGCAATTCAAAATTTTCGTACCAATACAAGAAAAACAGCAAGGGCTAAACAAACGGCGGGATTTATTCAAGCCCGCATTAAGCTACTTGAAGATTATTGGCAAAAATATTGCGATGCAAGACATAGCCTTGTGACCGAAGCAGGTGAGCAGCCAGCTGAAAAAAAGGCAAACGATCGCCTGCAACTTTTGATAAGCGATAGTGATTTTGTAGAGACGGAGACTACGTATTGTGAAACCTTGGGCGAATTAACTGACTACTTGCAACAAGTCAACTCTGGGAATACGCCTACTTCCACTTCTGCTAACATACAACAGTCAACTCCTGTTAATATTTCGCCAAACACCCATTTGCCAGCTATTAAAATACCTCCGTTTGATGGCAGCTTTCTCAATTGGTTCCCATTTAAAGACCTCTTTGTATCAATAGTAAAAGATAATCAGCATATATCAAATACACAAAAGCTGCAGTATTTAAAGGACGCTCTCGTTGGTGATGCAATTCATGTTTTGGATAATATATCTACTACTGATGCAAATTTTATCATCGCCTGGGATTTATTAGTACAAAAATATGAGAACAAACGAATAATTATTAATTCATTTCTTACGCAAATTATTAATTTACCCTCTGCACGAATAGAATCCGCTTTAAGTCTACGCACACTAAATGATAGTGTTACTTCTGCCCTACGCGCACTTGAACAACTCAAACGTCCAGTCGAGCATTGGGATGACTGGCTCGTATATTAGGTTAGGTTAGGTTAGGTTGATTGGAGGGGTGTGATAGCCCATGTCATACGACATACACTTAAGCCAGTGAAGGCTTGTTGTGCGCTCCCTTTAATTATCAAACACAAACTCCCAGAGTTCTGCGGCAGGATTCGAACCTGCGACCTTCGCACTACGAGTCTAGTACACTACCTACTAGTCTGCGAAGGCCAGTCAGCTGTCACTTAAGTCAAACGAAAAAGTACCCAAATATGCAGCACTTAAAGAATTTTTAGACAGACATATTCAATCACTAAAGATGCTTCAAACAGTGGTGGAACACAAAAGCGAAACAAAACCACCTAAAGAAACATCCAGTAAGTCAAAATCGTTTGTCAAGAATTTGCATACAACAACACAACATTGTCATCATTGCTCAGGTAAGCATATTTTAGCATATTGTAATGCTTTTAAGCGCCTACCACTGTCACAAAAACGCGGCGTTGTTGTCCAACATAAATTATGTTTTAATTGCTTACGTCAAGGGCATTCAATTCGTTCATGCCCCTCCAAAGGTCGATGTTAAACTTGTCAAGCAATGCACCACACGTCATTACATGAAGAACAAAACCAGACACATAACAAAGGCATTCCTTCTGAAGCTGGTGAGTCAGTTTCAATACATAATGCACATTTACCAACCAGTCCGGTTTCAAAGGTCCTATTAGGTACCGCAGTTATAGAGGCTCAAGGTGAAATGGGCCAAACGATACGCCTTCGAGCACTGATTGATAGCGGTGCAGAAGCAACCTTTATGAATGAATTTGCGGCAAATCAGCTGAAGTTACAACGTACACTTAATAAGATTGCCATACACGGCGCAAATGGCGACCGACTAGGAATTTCTGGAGGCTCAGTATTTTTTAAATTACAGTCATTAACGTCGCAATTTTGCATGAATTGCGAAGCTTTAGTGTTACCTAGAGTAGGTAGCATAACTCCCGCATTGCCTATACCAGATGAGAATTTACGCGAGTTTTTAAATTTAAAGTTAGCCGATCCAAACTTCAACAAGCCAGGAGCAATCGACCTTATTCTCAGCGCATCTGACTACGCTGCCATAATTAAAAACGATATTAAGCGCAGCAAAACAAAGAATTTTATTGCGCAAAATACTCAGTTAGGGTGGGTTATTTTTGGTGGCGTATTCACCACAATTAATCTAAGAAATTGCTGCCTAACCCAAGTGGATCTGGCTGAAAGTATGCGGAAATTTTGGGAAGTTGAGGAAGTTGGTCTTAAACCCCAATTAAAACCTGACGACAAGTTATGTGAAGAACTTTTTGCTTCTACATATACTCGCAACGACAGTGGGCGTTACATTGTCCACCTTCCTGTTAAACCAGATGCAGATTTATCGAAGCTTGCAGATAGTAAGCAAAAAGCGATTTCATCGTTAAACCAACTGCAACGTCGCTTATCACAAAATCCGGTTATGAACAAATTGTATAAAGATTTTATAAACGAATATCATGAGTTGGGCCATATGGAGATGACAGAGGATGATACCACTAACGCAATTAGTTATCTTCCACATCACGGAGTTTACAAGGAGTCGAGCTCCGCAACTAAACTGCGTGTTGTATTTAACGCCTCTAGCCGAAGTTCTGCTGGGGTCTCGTTAAATGACTGCATCCATGCATCCATGTCTGATGCAAAACGATGCATCAGACATTGCGGTAAACTGGCGGCGCTATCGAGTGGCTTTCACTGGGGACATCGAAAAGATGTACCGCCAAATTTTGATTAACCGTAAAGATGCAGATTTACAGCGCATTGTATGGCATGATTCACCATCTGGTGAACTAATGACTTTTCGTTTACTGTACGAAGAGGCGATAGTTTAATTCAATTCAAACACATAAATCTGAACTGAAAACTATTTTTTGCCTTATTTGTTCTTACAAGCACTTGAACCTGAAGAACGCTAATGGAATCAAAATAAAACACTTTAAATGCTTTAAAACGATTGATTCACATTTTCTTTATTTTTCATTCTTATATACTAAATTGTTTTACAATAAGTTGATTTAAATTGCTTAGTAGGTAGAATTACTTTTTTTTACCTTTTTATGGCAAACTTAAAATTAAAAACAATAATTTCTGCTTTGTCAACAACAAGGGTTAACGAACTTTAAAACTGAACTTAAATAATATTTTTAATGAAAATAAATTATGCTTTGTCAACAACAATGGTTAATGAACCTTAAAACGGAACTTAAGTATTACTTTCAATTAAATAATTATGCTTTGTCAACAACAATGGTTAATGAACTTAAAAAAAAAGAAATAATGTTTTAATAATGAAAATTAAATAATAATAATAAAAAAGTAAATTATGTTGATATAGGTATCAACATTCTCCCCCGCGTTGACCAACGGTCAACGAATAGGACTTCGTTTTTTGTCACGGCTCCATTTGTCTTCATTAGCTTGTACTATCGTCTTCAATTGGAAGAATATGTATAGTCTTTAATTTTTTGATGGATGGAGTATATTCTTCGTCAACAGGTATTGGGTGAACAGGGTTGGATAGTTCGCTTGAAGGTAATTCGTCTTCGTGAAGTAGCGGAGCTAATCTATGGATAGGTCTTCTTTTTATTCCTGACGATGTTCTTACATCTGCTACCCGAACCTTGCCATCATTGCCCTCGTGTGTTTGATGGATTCTTCCAAGTGGCCAACTCATAACCGGTAAATTGTCATCTTTTATAATAACCATCTGTCCTTCTTTCACGTTTTCAGATGATGATTTCTACTTCTGTCTTTCCTGCAATTGGTGTAGATACTCGGTTGACCAGCGTCTCCAGAACTCATGTTTAAGTTGGGAGACGAGTTTCCATCTCGTGGCGAGAGAATTATTTGGTTGCACTGCTCTATTTTCCACTTGGGCTGTGAGTGGTTCTCCAATTAAGAAATGTCCTTGAGTCAGTGCAGTTAGATCATTTGGATTAGGTGACATCGGAGTTAGCGGACGGGAGTTTAATATGGCTTCTATTTCGATGATTACTGTTTCAAGTTCTTCGTGCGTTAATGACGCTGTCGAAACACTACGTAGTAAAAGTTGCTTAGCGGATTTTACTGCTGCCTCCCATAAGCCTCCAAAATGAGGGGCTCGAGGTGGAATAAATTTGAATTCAATGCCTTCTTTGCTGCATGACTGTAGGATTTTTTCTTGTGACTTACAGTCGAATATCGCCTGATTTAGTTCTTCTAGTTGATTCCGTGTACCAAGGAAGTTTGTGGCATTGTCTGAATATATGATCTGGCATCGCCCTCGACGTGATAGGAATCTTTTGAGGGCCCCAATGTATGCATCTGTTGTTAATTCAGTAACAACTTCCATGTGTACAGCCTTTGTTGAGAAACAAACAAAAACAGCGATGTAAACTTTATGAGGTTTTTTACCCCTTATCTTGTAGTGAACCCAAAACGGTCCGCAGTAGTCAACACCAGATTTAATAAATGGGCGTGATGGGGTGACCCTACTTGCTGGTAGATCCCCCATTATTTGAGAAAATAATCTAGGTTTTGCTCTTGTACATCGTACACAATTTTGGACTATATTTCTAGCCATTGATTTACCCTTGATGATCCAATATTGTTGTCTAGATATAGCTAATAATGATTGTGGGCCACAATGATAGTTTTTTTCGTGCAACATTGTGAGTATAAGTTTTGAAATCGTGTCATTATAGGGTAGAAGTATGGGATGTTTGGCATCATATGATAGATTAGAGGCTTCCAATCTTCCTCCGACCCGTAAAATATTATGTTCATCTAGGAATGGGGATAAGCTGCTAATTATGCTGGATTTGTCTACTTGGTTTTCTCTCCTTAATTCAGATATCTCCTTCTTGAAGTCGGAGATCTGAACTGCTCGAATAATTATAAACCGAGACTCATCCAGTTCTTTAGGGCTCAGCGAAATGTGTTTTGGTCGAAATTCATTTTGCGTTTTTGAATTATTTATGAATCTGAGTACGTAACCCAAAACCTTCTGTAAAGTTGTAAAAGAATTTCGGTGGTGAATTCCATATATAAGACTACCGTCGTTTGAAACCATAGTTGCTATAACAGGAACCACCTTTTTTCTCTCAATGTCATTGGCACCTTCTTGCGGTACGTATTTTGATGGCCATGACTCCTCTATTCCATGAAGGAAAACTGGTCCATATAGCCATAAGCTACATGCTGGCAGATCTACTGCATTTAGTCCTCTGGATAGTACATCCGCAGGATTGTTTTTTGATCGTACATGGCGCCATTGTTCGGCTAGAGTAAGTGACTGAATTGTTGAAACTCTGTTGGCGACAAAGGTTTTGTATGCAGATGATTGTGCGTATATCCATGATAATACTATTTCTGAATCAGTCCATAGAAATGTAGCTTGGTTTTGAAACTTCAGGTCAATTTTTAGTCTGTGAGCAAGCTGTGCTGCTAGAACTGCTGCGCATAACTCTAGTCGAGGTAATGTCTGCTGCTTTAATGGTGCAACTCTTGATTTTGCACAGAGGATTCGCACGATTACCTGCCCATTCTTAAGGATTGCGCGAATATATGCAACTGCGCCAAAGGCCTTCTCAGATGCATCTGCGAATACGTGTAGCTGTGTTTTTACTGGATTTTCACCTTGGAAAATGTGTCGCGCTATCGTAAAATTATTAAGATTTTCTAGATCGTCTCTAAATGTACTCCAAGATGCACATAGATCATTAGTTAATGGTTCATGCCAGTCTAATTCATGATGCCAAAGGTGTTGAATAAGTATTTTGGCCTTAACAATCACAGGAGCTAACAGACCGAGAGGATCAAATAGTTTTGCGAGGTCAGAAGTTACTGTTCGTTTCGAGATTTGCTGATGTTGGGTTAATTTGACCTTAACGCAAAAGTGATCGCTTTTAGGTAACCAATATAATCCTAAGGTTTTTATTGAATTAGTACTGTTATTATCGAAATCTAAGTTAACCTCTTGGTCACCGGTTGGAATATTTTTGAGCAAATGTGGATGGTTTGCACACCATTTTTTCAAATTGAATCCATATTTTTTTAACATAATGATGAGTTCTTTTTGCATCTGTACTGCTATGGTGAGGCTGTCTGAACCTCCAAGGCCGTCGTCTACATAGAAGTTGTCTCTCAGCATCTGAGAACCATACGGAAACTTGATAGAATTCTCATTAGCTATTTTTTGCAGACATCTTGTGGCCAGGTAAGGTGCTGCACGCGTCCCATATGTTACTGTGTTGAGTTTGTAATAGGCAAGTGCTGATGATGGAGCTTCCCTCCACATAATAAGTTGATATTGATGGTCGTTTGGGTTGATTAGTATTTGCCTATACATTTTCTCAATATCGGTTGTAAAAACGAACCTTGGCAATCGGAACCGAATTAAAATAGAAAATAGTTCACTTTGCACCACCGGGCCAGTATACATTAAGTCATTTAATGAATATCCAGTTGATGTTTTTGCTGATGCATCAAACACTACCCGAAGCTTTGTTGTTTTGCTATCAGGTTTTAGTACGCAGTGGTGTGGAATAAAATATCTTGGATGTAGTACGTCATCTAGGTTTACCCTTTGAATGTGCCCAAGCTGCTCATATTCTCTCATGAATTGCGTGTACTGGACTCGGATATTTTCATTCTTTTGGAGTCGTCGCTCCAAACCAACAAATCTGTTGTATGCCATGGCATGCGAATCACCCAATGATGTTGGGTTTTCCCGAAATCGAAGGCTTACAATAAAACGACCATCTGTGTTAGTTTGAGTATGATGAATAAAATGAGCTTCACATTGGGCATCTGCTGGGGACAAGGTCTTTTCATTTGGTTCTACTTCATCGAGTTTCCATAGCCTCTCGACTGCTTGTTCTAGTGAAGACTCCTCACCAAATACTGCACATGTAAGTGGTGGTGATGAGCTGTGAGAAACGGTTTGTCGTACAGGGCCGCCCACGATCCAGCCAAGTAACGTGTTTTGTAGCGTTGGACCGCCATTAGTCAGTTTTATTGCCCCAGGCTGCATAAGACTAAAATAGAATTCTGCGCCGAGTAGAACATCGATTTTTCCTTGCTGATAGAATCTGGGGTCTGCTAAGTAGATGTTACTTGGAATGTTCCAAGTTGAAACCTCAAAGTTTTGATTTGGTTGTGCCGGAATGATACTTGGTAGGACAATCGCTTCTAAGTTTGTTGAAAAGTCATTATTTGTAGAGAACATTTCAACATTCACGCGGTGCTGTACTTGTTTTTTAATGCTTCCCACACCATTAATGCATAAAGACGCTTCCGTTGGAGAAAGTGATAGCTTCTTGATAAGTCGTTCAGTCACAATGTTTACTTGTGAACCTGAATCTAGTATTGCTCGAAATTCGTGTGTGATACCATTTGTGACCTTGATATTTACCCTTGCGGTAGCTAACATGATATAATTCTGACGCCCTGCTGTTGGCTTCAAAGATGTAGATGAGACTGTAATCGTCTCTCCTCTTTTGTTTGTGGGTTGAGTATGCGGAACTGATATCTTCTGGTTCTGAGGTAAATGTAATAATAAATTATGCTTCTTGTTGCATTTTCTACATCCACTGGAGGTACAAAATTTTGCTATGTGATCCTCTTTGAGACAGTTAACACAAAGTCTTTGCTTCTGTGCCCACCTTAATCTGTCTGATTCCGTCATATTCAAGAATTTCTTACAGTGAAAGATAGGATGATTTCCTGTGTTACACAGTTTGCAATTATTATCCATAGATGATACAGATGATACTGTCATCTTTTCCTTTTGATGGGTAGTTAATTTCTCCTTGTAACCAAGTGACTCCATTGACTGAAATTGAATCTCAAGAAAGGAGAACAACTCTTTTATTGTCGGCACATCTCTTGGTTTAGTGAGTGATTGTATAAATCGAATATATAGAGCATGATCTAGTTTTTTGATCATTAGTTGTATGATTATAGCATCCCAAGATGAAGTGTTAACATTTAAGTTATTTAACGCCAGCAAACATTCCTTGGTAGTGTCATGAAGAGTCTTAATTGAAGCGCTAGAAGACATGGTTACTGTTGGTTGGTTAAGGATCTTGTCTACTAAAGTCGCTACTATGACTCTTTTGTTGGCATACCGCTCCTGAAGTAATGCCCATGCTGTCTTATAGTTCTCTTCGGATAGCGTTAGATGGCTAATAAGTTTTGCGGCTTCTCCTGAGACGTTTGATTTGAGGTACCACATCTTTTGTACGTTTGGTAGAGGTTGCTTATCGACCATTTCCGTAAATAGTTCAAAAAATTGACACCACTTTAAACAGTCTCCATTAAATTGTGGAATTGTAACCTTTGGTAGAGGTAATGAGCTATGCACTCCTGGGTTGCTTCCCAACTGTAATTCACCATCTATATGCTGCCGTTTGTGTTGATCTGCTAGCACCGCCAATTCTATCAAATAATGTTGTACAGATTCATCCAGCTTATGATACTCATTCAGGTCAAGTTCCAGTATTGTAGGATCTTCCACTTCATACCACAATTCATCATAAAATTCTTGAATTTGATCCCACAATTTTTTTATGGTTTCACTCTTTATCTGATAAAATTGTGGTGGGTGACCTTTTTCTTCCAACGATAGCCCGTTTATTAAGCGTGTTAAGGCCGTCATTCGAGCTTTTAGTCTCCTAGCTAGTTCTTTACCTCGAGGCGACAATACTTCACGATCAGATGGGTTAGTTGATGGAAGTTCTAATGTGTCTCTTCTGATTGCTGGTAATGGCTTGACGCTGAGCTTGTTAATCTGAGACGTAAGATACTCAATTGTCTCATTGTACATTTCACCTACGGATTTGTACAAGTTTTGTACAATATATGGATCGCTGGCTGACAGCGCATTATCTCTTCTAATTGCGTTTTCTGTTTTTTCAAATGCCTGCCATAATGCATTTAATTCTTCGCTTTTACTTCTGTAGAAGTCTAGCGTTCGCCGATCATGTGGGGCCTTTTTTATGTTAGAGATAATTCTTTCTATCTCAGTTGCTTTTACTTGCTGCTCAGATATAAGATTCTCTAAATTTGCCATGCTGGAATGACTTCTTTTAAGTTGATGATTGGAAAAAATAGACAAAGTATCCTAATACTAGGCGTCCCGCGACAAGTGTTGAAGAGATGTGAGATGATTTTACTAAAACTGTTGTGGACTGGGTGTCCTGGTGAATTATTTGTTGTATATGGACTGGCTGTCCTTGTAAATAAATTGTTGTATATGGACTGGCTGTCCTTGTAAATTGTTGCTGTATATGGACTGGTTGTCCTTGTAAATTGTTGCTGTATGTGGACTGGTTGTCCTTGTAAATTGTTGCGTGTTTTCTTAATTTTCAAAGTTCCTTACCACTGGTGGGGGGAAACTAAGTAAATTATTAAGATCACGTCGGGGTCACCAAAATGTACGAAGAGGCGATAGTTTAATTCAATTCAAACACATAAATCTGAACTGAAAACTATTTTTTGCCTTATTTGTTCTTACAAGCACTTGAACCTGAAGAACGCTAATGGAATCAAAATAAAACACTTTAAATGCTTTAAAACGATTGATTCACATTTTCTTTATTTTTCATTCTTATATACTAAATTGTTTTACAATAAGTTGATTTAAATTGCTTAGTAGGTAGAATTACTTTTTTTTACCTTTTTATGGCAAACTTAAAATTAAAAACAATAATTTCTGCTTTGTCAACAACAAGGGTTAAGGAACTTTAAAACTGAACTTAAATAATATTTTTAATGAAAATAAATTATGCTTTGTCAACAACAATGGTTAATGAACCTTAAAACGGAACTTAAGTATTACTTTCAATTAAATAATTATGCTTTGTCAACAACAATGGTTAATGAACTTAAAAAAAAAGAAATAATGTTTTAATAATGAAAATTAAATAATAATAATAAAAAAGTAAATTATGTTGATATAGGTATCAACATTTACTAACCATTACATACGGTACTAATTGCGCGCCTTACCTTGCCATCAAAGTATTGCACACTTTAGCTAGTGAGCAAGAACAGTGCTTCCCTGTTGCTTCGAAAATTTAAAAAAATGAATTTTATGTTGATGATGCTTTATGCGCTGGCGAAAGTTCAGCCGATGCATTAAGTAAAGTAGAGGAATTAACAGCAGAATTAACAATTAACAATGAGGCCAAAGCATTGGGTCTGGTGTGGCATACGCAGTCTAATCATTTCGGGTTCAAAATTAATTTCGATTTTAATAAGTCAGAATTTACAAAACGTCAGATGCTATCTGAATTGTGCAAGATATTTGACCCTCTGGGATTCTTAGCACCTTTTGTCGTAAGAGGCAAAATTTGTTTACAACAACTGTGGTTATCGGGGATCGATTGGAACGATCATTTGCCTCCAGAACTTGCTCAAACTTGGCAATGCTTCGAGCGGAACTGCAACAATTACCTGACTTGTGCATACAACGATGGCTCGAAATGACTAACGATAGCACAATTGAGTTTCACACTTTTGCTGATGCGTCTCAGTTTGCTTACGCGGCTTGCGTTTATGTACGATCAGTCAGAAAAAACGTCACTTCAGTGAATTTGGTCATGGCAAAAACGAAAGTGGCACCATTTACAAAATTGACAATACCACGCCTGGAACTGTGTGCAGCGGTCTTAGCTGCAAAGTTGCTAAAAAAAGGTTAAAGAAGCACTTTCCCTGCCTAACACCTCATCAGTCTTTTGGACCGATTCACCAACGGTGCTGTGCTGGATTCGATCATCTTCAATAAAGTTAAAGGAATTTGTTGCCAACCTTGTGGCATTAATACAAGAGCTTACAAACACTGACAGCTGGAGGTATGTGCCCACTAACCAAAATCCGGCAGATTGTGCTTCCAGGGGTATTTCCGTGCAGCAGCTTATTAATCGTCCATCCTGGTGGCACGGGCTCTCGTGGTTAATTTTAGAAAAGCCTAAGTGGCCTACATTTACGTTTAATACTCTAAAGACAGTTCCAGAGTCTAAGGGCGTACAGGCATTAACTTCTCAAATTATACCTAATTTGTATAATCTCTTTGAACGCTTTTCAGATCTAAATAAATTGCTCGCAGTTGTGGCATGGTGTTTTCGCTTTTTTAAAAATTGCAAAAAAACATCAGCGAACTCAAGTTCATTTTGCGACTGGTCCGAAAGGTATACCGCACTTAACAGATTAATCAGCTTGGTACAGCATATTGAATTTAAAGAGGAGTTTCTAATCCCTCAGCAAAATAAGTGCCTCAATAGACGCAGCAAACTTTTTAAATTGAATCCGACACTACATTCCGAAAACATTTTGCGACTCGGCAGTCGTCTAAAAAATGCAGATATACCGTACAACGAAAAATGTTCCACGATTTTACCAAAAAATAATCCACTGACCACCTTGTTAATAATTAACGCTCATCAACGTGTTATGCATGGAGGAACTCAAGTTACTCTCGCAGCAGTTCGACGCCAATTTTGGGTGATTGATGGACGCACTAGCGTAAAGAAAGTAATTAAAACCTGCATTCCCTGCTTTCGACAAACCTGTAAACCAGTGCAGCAAATTATGGGTGATCTTCCGCGTGAGAGATGTAATCCTACCCTGCCATTTTTGCATGTAGGTGTAGACTACGCAGGTCCTTTTTTGATTCGAGCTACGAAGGGGTCACAAAAGTTACAAGGGCTACGTTGCACTTTTCATCTGTATGGCTACCCGCGCTATCAATGTGGAGTTGGTCAGTGACATGACCACTGAGTCGTTCATTGCAGCCTTGAAGCGTTTTATATCGGTTCGAGGATGCTGTTCCGATTTGTATAGTGATAATGGCACTACATTTGTTGGTGCAGATGCTTTACTACAGAGTCGCAAAAGATTCTCGTCAATACCTGCCCGAAGGCCCAACTTGACGGTGCTCTTCGCACTGGGTAAATACAATGCGTCCACCAACGCCCCCACACGCAACAAATTGTCACGCCTGAGTACCAATTCGAAACCATGCATTTGGACATGGCCTCCCCCTTGGTCAGGAGCGGAGCCTATCTAACACTCCTTCCGTTCTATGGGTCACGGCACCCGGTTGCAATGCAACTCCACACCGAGCGCATGCTCTTCCCGCGATTTGGGTCTAAACCACAGCCACCACGTGGTCCCCGAAGGGGCCCTCAACCAATAACCAGTCTAGGACAAGTCCTAGGGGCCACTGGTTCCCGTGATACCAGAATTAAGTCTCCGGTCAGACCTCGTAGCCGAAGCTACTGCCAGTTGAACCCCAAATGGTTCCGGACTGGTGGCCCACCACCAACAACAACAAAACATACATCAACAGCAAGGATACCAGACAGAACACATAAAACAGTTAACAGCCACCCTCACGGGGGACACTTTGCTCACACAAGTGAGACCAGCAAAGGACAATACTCACAAGTTAGGACAACATTGAACACAGTCCTCCTCACGGATGAACTCAGGTCACCAAAATGACACAGCAACCAAACCAAAACAGCAAAAAACAAACAAACAGCATAGGCACAACCGAGGTCTGCCGGATTCAGCCTCCGCAAGCCAGGCGTATAGCCACAGCAACCCCTCCCAAGGTCACTAGGGACCAAGAGTAGGGGCACTATAGCACGACAAGAAGAGCAAGACCAATTCCAGACACCATACACAGAGAAGACCACCACCCACAGACAGCAACCAACATCAAGCCTAGGTAACAACAATGCTGAGCGAACAGCACACTGCGATATCCGCGAGCTTGAGATCACGGATAGCCGAGCAAGATCCTTCCATGCTAACCCTGTCCCCGTCTCCTCCTAAACACCTCCCGAGCAAACTCGCCCAGCCTCGCCCATGTCCGTTCATCCCCCAACGCACCACCGAAGTCCCAACCCGCCCCAACGCGAGAAATCCCCACTGCGCCCAAATCCCTAATGTCCGCGTAGAGTCGGCACTCCGTCAGTATGTGCCTCCAATCCTCCAGCCCTCCCCCGCACCCACAGTCCGGAGTATCCGACAGGCCTCGTCGATGCAAGAATGCATTGAGAGAGCCGTGCCCCGTCAGCAAAAACCCCAGGCTAAGGCTGAAGCCAAAGTCGGGGCGTTCACGCACAAAGTCAGCGTCACGTATGAATACGTAACCCTGCCGTTCTCACTATCCGCCCATCTCGCCCGCCAAATAGAAACAAGATGCCCATCTAAGAGCACCTCAATTCTCCCAACGTCCACGCCCACCAGATCATCCGCAGAAAGCCAGTCATGTGAGGAAAGTGGTAGTCCACGCTTGACCTTGAAGGCAATAGCGCGGCGCATCACCTCCAAGTCAAGCGGGACCACACCCAGCAAGACCTGAAGAGCATCTGTCGAGACCGTCCGACAAACTGGCATGCAGGCGAGCATAGCAATCCTCTGGCAGGACAAGACCTTGTTTCTACCAGCAACAGACAAAACCACCTCGTACCACACAGCAGAACAATAAGCTGCGCAAGCAACAAACAGTCCACTATAAATGCTACGAGTGGCACGTCTGCTTAGGCCCCAGTCACTTCTAAGTATGCGTCTAACTTTACCCACAACGGCACTCAGCTTGTCCCTAATGTAAGCAGGATGAACTAAAAAGTTCATCCTCTCACCCATCATTACACCCAGATACTTGACCTGTGTCACATATCTGAGACTAACGTCGCCAGATCGAATGAGAGGTGGACGAGCCTGCGACAACCTGCCTTTCAGCAGCATCATCACAGTCTTATCCAGAGCTACAGTGACCCCAACTAGGTTACCCCACTCATTTACGTCTTGCATGGCCTGCCCTCCCTTTCTCTCCAGTTCAGCACGAGACTGACCTTCAATCAAGATAAGCAAGTCATCCGCATACGCACACAGCCTGAAGGAGTGCCCCAGCTGCCGCAACAGAGAATCCATCATGAGGTTCCATATAAATGGACCACAGATAGACCCCTGAGGACAGCCACGGGTAACATCCCTCCAAACTGTATCGCTGGCACCAACCACACAAGCTTTCCTGTCGCTGAAGTAACTTCTCCATAAGGCCAGTTCCCGACAGCCCTTCTCTCGAAGTCTGTCCAAAACCGCACCCCACGAGAGATAGTCAAACGCACCCTTAAAGTCCACAAATATGCCAAGGACATATTTACTAGATGAGTCACCAACACTACGCCTAACATGCAGCCACGCATCCTCAACACTCCTCCCCTCCCGAAATCCAAACTGATACTCAGAAGTACCCATACCATCTAGCTCCTTCAGTCTTGACACCATTATTCTCTCAAGTACTTTTGCAAGCACTGGGAGAAGACTGATGCCCCGATATGAGCGAGGATTACTCCTGACCCTATCAGGCGACTTCAGGAGCACGACGACACGTGCACGTTTCCAAGCTTCCGGAAAATAGCCCTCACTCAGACACTTTCCAAAAACTGACTCCAAGTATTCCGGCACAGCCTTCCAGATGCTTTTACACATCTCTCCAGTCATGCCGTCAATACCAGGAGATTTTCTACATCTGATCCGGCAGATACTGTCACCTATCTCAAAGCCCTCCAGGTTGGGAGGACCAGCCCCCTCCCTAATGAGAGGAGAGTGACCAACCGACTCCGCCACCGGAAAGAAAACCCCCAATAAAGCCTCCGTACAGCCCCTCCAAGTTGACAATTCAACACCATCAACTCGGAGACACTCCACGTCAAGCTTCCTAGTCCTACCCCTGCAGATACGGTAAACAATACCCCAGGGGTCGTCCCTATTGTCCCGCACAAAACGCCTCCATTCGTCCTCCTTAACCTTAACAATCAAGTCCTTGTATGAACGCAGGCCAGCCAGATATTCAGCCCTACGGTGAGCTAGATCTTCAGCATTGCAGCGCCGTGCCCTCTGGAGTAACCTCCTGAGACGCCTGACACTGCTCCGCATCATATCCAACTCTCGGGTCCACCACCTGACCCCACTTGACCGGACACAATGGTACCGTCCCAGTAGTGCATCATTAACCATGCACATCCACTGATCTATCTGGTCAACCTGCTCATCCAAGGACATTGCCCTAAAGTCATCCAATGGCAGCGCCCGAGCAGCCCCCCGAAAACAGTCCGCGTAGTTGTCCCAGTCCACCCCGCGAAGCCGCCATCTACGAGGCGGCGCAGCCACAACCGCACGCCCATGGTAAGAGACCAAAATCTCAATGAGATTGTGATCACTCACCCCAGCACCGTCACGCACCTTCCACCGAAATCGGTAGAACGCCACCGCCGCCCCATTCGTAAGAGTCATGTCAATGTCACTGGCACCCATGGGCCCATCAAAGGTATAAAGATCGCTAGCCTCATTTAACACAGAAACACCATTTGCGACCAGCCACTCACTTAGCATAACTCCTCGTTCATAGTTCTGATGAGCAGGAGCATTCCTGCACGAGAGCATGCATTCGCGTCCAGGCCAAGGATAATCGGAGAGTTACTCGCTAGGAGTAACACCGCATCCATATATCCCAAGTACGGGTCCAATGGGCACCCAAACCTACAGTAGATGCTAGCCAGAAGCATCCTCCCAAAACCCCCCTCCACAGCAACGCAGACCCCCCACTGGCTACGACTAAGTACCGTACAGTCAAAGTCATCGCCATCAACAACAACAGCGGCTCCCCCTGTCAAGTCCGTAAAAACCCTCACTTTCCCCGGAAGGCCCCTAACTTGGCCATCTGTGACATAAGGCTCCTGCAATAATGCAAAAGGAGCACCTCGACGTCGCATCGCCTGTCCAAACTCGCATGTTGCCACGTAAGCCCTCTGGAGATTCTGTTGTAGAATAATGAGTCCCTCCATATCTAGTGTCTAGCATTCGCCCTAGCAATCCTCGCCGCATACACCGGACATACAGCAGACATCATTAGATGATCCGAGGGAAGTCCCTTGAATACACAGTTCCGGCATCTAACGTCGTTCTGGCAGCGATAGACCTCATGACCAGACTGACCACACCTTCTGCACACATTCTCGGTCATTCTGCATTCCCTGACACGATGATCAAAACTCAAGCACCTGTGGCAAGCGGGAATCTCGTCGAGCACACGCACCAAAAATCGGAACCACTTCACATAAACACCAGTGGAGCGCAGATGCTCCGCCACCCGCGGCGTACATTCCAGCGTGACATTAACCTCGCCATCACCAGATTTCCATGGCGCGCTATTCAACCTAACAGCGCGTCGGAAATTCTCCGCGGACATCAAATTCTTAAGGTTCATGGAGTACAATTCTTCCATGAACACATCAGGGGAGATCTGCTGGTGTACGCGCTGCACCGTGATCTTCGGACCTAGCCTATCACTCACAGAGACTTCCAGCCCGACTTCCGCAAACTTGCTGTTCTCTACAATCTTCTGCCGCTCAGATACTGATGGAGTGCGAATGACCGCACCATCACGCGTCGCACGCACCTCATGTACACGCACGCCAAGTGTAGGTCCCACCTCACCAACCACTTTCTGGACCACCTCCTTCGACGAAGCAGTGCCCTTGCCCTTCACCACCACCGACCACGTCTCCACAGGCTTGGGCATCACTGAAGCAGGCGCTACAGCAGCACTCCCAACAACGCTCCTAACTGGCGCCTTAGCAACAGCACCAGTACCAACACCAATAGCAGACCCAGCAGCAGGGATCTGAACACCAGACTCCAGCCTCCCCTTCAATCTCTCATTCTCAGCAACCAACCGCATAAGTAGCACCTCGAAACGTGATGTACAGTCATGAACATCGCGTACCAGTGTAGTGAAAATACACATGCATGCTTCGCTTGCATTATTAAGCAAGTTGTTAACCTTATGAAATATTCTTTCATGCATGCTTCGCTTGCACTATTAAATGAAAGTTATTAACCTTATGAAATATTCTCTCATTTTAATAAAGAATATCATGTTTCAAATGAAAAGAGTTGATGACTCCATGGATTCGTATGACACCATGGATTGACAAATATATTTGTGTATTTTCTCTTACCCTCAAATTCGCTTAGCTTTAAGATTTGTGTTAATAATTAATAACTATAAGTACGAAAATTATTCAATAAAGATTTCAATCGGTGTTTTATTCTTGACAGAAGAATAAGTATATTTTTATATTCTTGATATGGCGACCGTGAGCAAAAAAAAAAGAAATATTTAATTTAACAAAAAAGTTTAAAAACAATTTAACGCGGAAATGTGGTAAAAAAAAGACACATATGTATATTAAATAAACAGTAGTGAAAATTAAAATCAATTTATTATCTACAAAAACCAAACAAACTTGAAATTAAAAAAAAATGACGTGGTGGAAAAAAATATTAAATACTATTCCACTTCTTGTGGCTGGCTACGAAGTCGGGAAAGCCTCTGAAGAGGACGATAATAAACAATTAATTGAAATACTACGTAATAATGCACAATCTAATCATGAACAAAGTGTTAAACAAAACAATGAAATGAACTATGTTGAAATTTTTTCGATAGTTGGAGTAATCATAATAGCCGTAATTTATTTAACAAAATTAATATGTAAATCATTAAAAGCTAAAGCAAATAACAACGTCTCAAGCCAACAACAAATTTAATAATTTCGGAACAACTTTATTGAAGAACCAAACCCAAATATAAGAAGACTAGAAGCAGCAGAAATAACAGCAAAAGCAGCAGCATTCAACACATCCTGAGGCTAAATGGAATCAAAATACGATGATGAAAATTTTTAAAGTATATAATTGTAAGTTTAGAAATAATTTAAATGAATGTTAACTTAAGAATTAAAAAAAAAATTATTCATAAATTATGCAATGGGAAGCTATAATAAGTAACATAGAACCGTTTCAAATAAAATTTAATCAATCTTACAAATGTTTGAATCAAAATAGAACAATAAAAACGGAAACAGTAGACAAACATGTACAAACTCTAGTTGAAAATTTTAACTCCATTAGGGCAATATTACACAGACAATATGACAGATACTCTACGCCACATAAAGAAAGTGCAAACGAGATATTTCACACATTAAGAGATAAATTATTAAAAATCTTTCATAGACATAATATTAATACCAAGGTACCATTAGCATTAGGCTGTGAAGTAGTTAGAGAAATTACTGAAACGGACGAAGACGAAGATTCAAAAACGGAAGAAATCCGTGAAACTGAAGGAATAATAGTAGTAACCATGACACGAACAGAGGATGACGTTATAGATAAAACAACAAAAATTGTCCCCGTATTTGACGGTAATGTAAATGAATTACAAAGTTTTCTTGATGCGTTAACTCTAATAGATAGAATAAAAGATACTCATGAGATAATTGCCATAGAGGTTATAAAAACGAAATTGAAGGGCCATGCCAGCAATATAATAACAAATGAGAATACCATTCAGGATATTAAAGCCAAATTGCAATCATCCATAAAAGGAGAATCTTCTGAATTACTATGTTCAAAATTAATGAACATAAAACAGCATGCAAAATCGGCTACCACATATGCAGAAGAGATACAAGAAATTACAAAAAAACTTGGTAGTGCTTATATAAGAGAAGGCTATCCCCAAGATATAGCCGAAAAATTAATAAAACAAAATGCGGCGAAGGCCATTTCACGAAATGCCACAAGTGATGAAGTAAAACTTATTATTAAAACAGGAAACTTTATTTCATTAAATGAAGTCGTATCCAAATTTATAGAAGCAAGCACTGAGGCTTCCAGTCCAAATTCTTCAGTGTTTTACTTTAAGCGCCATGGCTCTGCTAATTCTAACTTCCAAAATGCCAGATTTAATAATAACCGGGTACATGGACAACACTGGCGTAGGAATAACAATTTTAGAAATGATAACAATGCTAATAATAGGCGACATGGAAACCAAGGCAACAGTTTCCGAAACCAATCCAATCGGACACAAAATAGAGGACGGATTAGATTTGTACAGGAGGTGTCGGAAAACGGAACACCCCCCCAAAATGCGGGGGGCTATCAGGAAAATTAGAAAAAAACACTTCAACTATCAAATCAATTTTCCACTTAAATCTAAATTTAAGTAGTTTTATTAGAATTCAAATATCTACAAACAATGACTTAAGCACGTTTTTGGTAGATACCGGAGCTGATGTCTCACTAATTAAAATCAGTGCACTGAACTCATTGCAATTCAACAACCAAACTCGTATCCAAATATCTGGCATCGGAAAAGGAGTTATAAAATCATTAGGTACAATTGAAATAGATGTAAAAGTAGAAAACTTCCTGATTCCTCATAGATTTCATGTAATTTCAGATACGTTCCCAATACCATTTCAAGGTATATTAGGATTAGACTTCTTCAAAACTTATAATGTTAGTATTCAATATGGTCAAAATACAAATTCGAATCTACTTTTGTTAAGACCGTGTAATCTTAACTACCCTATAAATATCCCAATTCTTGACAGTTTTAGCGATAGTACAATAACACTCCCAGCTCGAGCTGAAGTTTTCAGAGCTATACAAATTACCGACAAAAATTCTGATTATGTAGTTCCGAGTCAAACTATTAAAGATGGTGTATATGTAGGTGGATGTATAGTATCAAAAAATTTTCCATACGTTAGAATAGTAAACACAAATTCTGAAAATAAATTTTTGAATAATATATCGATTAAATATGAAAAGCTTTCTGATTATGAAATTCCTAGTATGACAAACGTCGATAAAAGAAGAAAACAAACAATTTTGGAAAAGTTAATAAAAAATTGTCCTGAAATTGTTAAGTCTGAATTAGGTCAATTGTTTTCAAAATACATTGACATCTTCGCTTTAGAAAGTGATAAAATAAGCACAAACAACTTTTATACACAAAAGCTTAGAGTTACTGATAAAAATCCTGTATACATTAAAAATTATCGTACTCCGCATTCCCAAAAGGAAGAGATAGTAAGGCAAGTTGAAAAACTACAGCAAGACGGAATAATCGAACCATCGACTTCCAATTACAATAGCCCCATCATGCTAGTACCAAAGAAATCTTTGCCTAATAACCCAGACAAGCGGTGGCGTTTAGTAATTGATTATCGACAAATAAATAAAAAGCTTATTGCGGACAAGTTTCCCTTGCCAAGAATCGAGGACATTTTGGACCAATTAGGAAGGGCAAAATTTTTTTTGCTGTTTAGATCTGACATCTGGATTTCATCAAATCGGATTGAACGAAAAATCTAGGGATATCACTTCTTTCTCGACAGAAAATGGTTCATTTCGTTTCACGCGATTACCATATGGATTAAAGGTAGCACCGAATTCTTTTCAGAGAATGATGAATCTGGCTTTCACAGGTTTGGCTAATTCAACATAACATATTTGGGTCATAGATGTACTGAAAAGGGTATTTTGCCCGACAGTAGCAAGTATGATTCTATTAAAAATTATCCCAGACCCACAAATAGCGATGAAGTTCGTCGATTTGTAGCTTTCTGTAATTATTACAGACGCTTCATTTCAAATTTTGCATCCTATTCTATATATTTAACTAAACTCACTAGGAAAAAAGTACCTTTCGTATGGTCTGAAAAGTGTGAACAAGCATTCCAATACTTCAAAAAGGCATTAATGTCTCCACAAATCCTACAATACCCAGACTTTGATAAAACTTTTTATATAACAACTGATGCAAGTAAAATCGCTTGCGGAGCAATACTGTCACAAGAGAAAGACGGTATCCAGCTTCCAATATCATATGCATCACGTGCTTTTACAAACGGAGAATCAAACAAAGCCCCAATAGAACAAGAATTAATAGCAATTCAATGGGCTATTAATTACTTTCGACCATATGTATATGGCAAAAAATTTATAGTGCGTCGCGATCATAAGCCATTAACATATTTATATTCTTTAAAAAACCCATCAAGCAGATTAACGAGAATTCGTTTGGAATTAGAAGAGTACGATTTCGTTATAGAACACATTAGAGGAAAGGACAATTCTGGAGCGGACGCGCTGTCCAGAAATAATACTTTTCTTGTTACTACACGTGCACAATCTAGAAAGATTACTGAGAAAAAAACTAAAAATGACATTAAAGCAATTCAGCAAAAGCCTAAAGTTTTCGAAACCATTGGCTTTGATTGCGTTAAAAAGTGGGTTAAGCTTAAGGTCAATACAGACATTAGCGTTCCCACATTCTACTTTAAAAGAGGTAAGCAAGTGCTAGCACCAAAAGTGAATATACATAACACTATTGCTGATGGAAATATCGATCTAGATCAATTTTTTCCAATTCTTGAAAAAGAAGCAATTAGTAGAAATATAAATAAAATTCAAATGAATTTAAGTGACAATTTATTTAGCCTCGTAACTATTGATGAATTTAAACAAAAAGCGAATCAACATATAAACAAATTGCAAATAGCATTAACCCCCAAGATTACCATAATAACCAATAAAGATGAACAAAAATATTTACTAGAGAAATTTCATGACAACACTTGTTTCGGTGGTCATCCTGGAACAACCAGACTGCTTAAAAAACTTCGCCAATTTTATTATTGGAAAAACATAACAAAAGATGTAGGCCAATACGTAAAACGATGTTCTAAATGTCAAATCAATAAAACCGTAAAACACATAAGACCAGATATGATTACAACCCCAACGCCTGAAAAGCCTTTTGATACAGTAATTATAGATACGGTAGGACCTCTTCCTTTATCTGAAGAAGGAATTTAATATATCATAACCATAATATGTGATCTGACTAAGTATCTTGTAGCAATACCAGTTTCAAATAAGAACGCTAGAACAATAGCTAAAGCCTTAGTAGAACACTTCATATTAATTTATGGACCCATGAAGAAAATACTCAGTGATATGGGTACCGAATACAACAATCAAATTCTTGTGGAACTTCTTACTCTTTTGAAAATAGAAAAAGCAACATCAGCTCCTTATCACCATCAAACGGTGGGAACGGTTGAAAGATCCCACCGCACTCTTAATGAATTCATGCGATCATACATTCACGCACGCAGTAACGATTGGGATAAATGGGTGAAGTATTTTACCTATGCTTTCAATACAACACCATCAACAGTTCATGGATACTGCCCATTTGAACTGATCTTCCCAAACGCCCCAAATCATAATCCACTAGTACCAAGTGAAAAAATAGACACCATATATGATTTTGAAAATTACACAAAAGAAGTAAAATTCCGTCTACAAATAGCAATAAATAGAGCACAATACTTAATTGACAAAGCAAAACAACAACAAAAATATTCACATGATAAAAAAATAAACAACACTGACATTACCATAGGCCAAAAAATATTCATACAAAATCATACAGCACACAAACTAGAACCAATTTATAAAGGACCATTCAAAGTAGTTGATATTGACGATAAAAATAATGTATTCGTGAATTTAAACGGAAAGAAACAAAAAATTAATAAGGAAAATGTTAAAATTTGTTTGACAGATAATTTTAAGAACATGCTGTAATAATTACCATTTAATTTTTATTTATATAAGATGAGTTTAACGATAAGTATATTTTTCCCCTCATAAGTAAATAAATGAAAAAAATGAGATACCTATTCATAAAATTGTTAACAACATTTGTAATAGCTTAAGTTTTTTTTTATTCTTACAACCAAATTTTAAAATCAATTATCTAATATAGATAAAGGAAATTATTTTTAACAAAATTTGTAACAAAACAAAAAAAAGCTCTTATAGAAATCACTTGATCAACGATCTCTATAAGACCTTTTTCTTTAAAAGGGGAGGTGTAGTGAAAATACACATGCATGCTTCGCTTGCATTATTAAGCAAGTTGTTAACCTTATGAAATATTCTTTCATGCATGCTTCGCTTGCACTATTAAATGAAAGTTATTAACCTTATGAAATATTCTCTCATTTTAATAAAGAATATCATGTTTCAAATGAAAAGAGTTGATGACTCCATGGATTCGTATGACACCATGGATTGACAAATATATTTGTGTATTTTCTCTTACCCTCAAATTCGCTTAGCTTTAAGATTTGTGTTAATAATTAATAACTATAAGTACGAAAATTATTCAATAAAGATTTCAATCGGTGTTTTATTCTTGACAGAAGAATAAGTATATTTTTATATTCTTGATACCAGCGCCCTGTCGACACCGTCCCTCAGAACCACTCCCATCAGGCCGGACGAAATATCTTTCAGTTCAGCAATGTAATCGCTTGCCGACGAGTCGACGCCAGCAACGCGACGCCTGCGCCTTCCTTCCCTCCTGGTTGCCCCTGCTCCCCGTTCACCATCAGATGTAGCAGGCTCCTCTACAGCAACAGCGCCAGAATCCGCATTTGCTCCATCACCCCTCCTCTGCTGCATCGGGGTACCCGGCTTGAAGCGCTTGCCCTCACCCTCGGTCTCACTGTCCGAGTGCTTAAGCAAGCTCCTTCCAGGCGGAGGCGGCCCCATCACTTCCACAACACCCGCATCACTCGATTCTGCCCTTGAGTCCACCTTGTCCTTAGAGGACTTCCGCTTACTGGCAGGCGGCATACCCACTCAGTATTGAAAAATAAAACTAAAAACACCTACCTTTCAATACAGCAAAAGCAGCAACCAGCAAACAGCAACTATCGAACTTCTATCCAAAGGAAGACTTTAAGGCGATAGTCCGCGATACCAGCACGGACACACACCTTATTTTGTATCGCAAAAACAGACTTAGTGGAGACACAAACCACTTAGCCCAGACACAAACATGTCCCGGGATTCCCAAAAACTGGGACGAAAATCCCCAAAATCCCAGAAGTTTCCCAGAAACTTCCCCGGAAAACAATGGCAACACCGATCCGACCAAAATTCCGCAACGGCAACACCGATCGATCAATTCAATTGACCTTACCGCCGCACAGTGGCTGAAAAACGTTTTTCATTGGCCAAAATTCTGTAACTTTTGAACCGATCAAAATATTGAAGTAATTCTTTTTTTAATGGATAGATATTTAATTCAGCTTGACTCAGTTTTAATTACATTGAAATTGATTGAGTACTTCTTAAGGACTTCTAGGTCAAAGTTGAACTTTTGATTTTTTTTTAAATTTTGGAGTGAAATATGGGTTTATTTTTTTTATTTGCATATTAAAAAATTTTATATTTTGATCTTAATAATAATTATAATTATTTTTTGTGATAATGGAATTTTTTTAATGTTACACTCAAAAAAATTTTTTACACTGAAAAAAATTTTTTACACTCAAAAAAATTTTTACACTCAAAAAAATTTTAAAATTAACTGGAAACAAGGTTTAAATCCACTCCTGTTCTTTCAGATGCTGTTTCTGGATCTGAAAAGAATCTTCGTGCGGTATTGCCATCATTTGTATTGCCTGACCCTTGTTTTGGCTGATCTATAATCAATCCAATTTTGCGATATTCATCTTGAACATGTTTCTTTTTTGAACTTCTTAACTCTTTGTTTGTTTTATTGTTTCTTATGGATCCTGAAGACCCGAAATATAAATCATAATTGATTTTTAGTATATGTTCCATAAGTCGTATTCTTGCATGTAGTGGTGATAATCTAAATTCATATGCATCGGTATTATCTAATGATTTTGTCGGAACTTGGTTTAATTGGGTTTATGCTGCTTGGCATATAATGCAGCTGGATGCAGCCTTCGTGTTAGTCAAAGCCTGACCTACATTTCCATTTATCATTGTAAGGACTAATTGGTAGCTTACTTCAATTTGCTGCCCATCTAACTGTAATTGTAATGGCTAATGGTAGTGTTGCAATTTGGGCCTTGATATCACTAATTTCTTTGTTAATGGCATCACGAGTTTCTTCCTTGAATTCAAATTTGATTGGCCTGCAGTATTTCGTAAAAGATGGTGTTTAATTTTTCCAAATATCCATTGTTTGCATTGTACTAGTCGAAGGCTCTGAATCTTCCAAAATCTTTTTCAATCGCAATGGTACAATTGATACCATGAACATATCCGAGTCCGAAATAGTTTCACATACAACTTGTTTGTATTGGTTTTGTCCCGAAGAACCATCACATCCCCACTTGCAAAAAAGAATTAGCTTTGTGTTTCCATATTTCTTTAACGCATTTCCTGGTATTGATTGTAGCAAGCGTTCGGCTGTGTGATCAAGTAGAGATTGTAGTTGTACCTCTGCCGAAATTGGTGTGTTTGGTTAGTATCCTTTGATGGAAAACAGTCCATTTTAGTAGCAGTTATGTGATGATATGCTGGATAGATATTTGAGCCATTTCAATCGCACGCAATCTGAGCTTAATATATTGCTGTTTTGTTAATTTCAAATCCAGAAATAAGGCTAATGCCTCCTCATTTGTGCACTGTTTTGCATCGCTCGGAGTTGGTATACTTTTAAGAATTCGTTTTGTTCTCACTGGACTAGCTTTAATAACTTTTTCAATGATATCCACTTTTGTTAATTGGTTCTGTGATCGTAATTGATGTAGGAAAGATTCTTTTATATTTGTACAACCAATTGCATCGTTAACATCTTTAAGTTTCCGCCTCTTAGATTTATCGCTGCAGTTGCCCAATGATTTGCATGGTCTTCCAACTTTATCTTGCTTTGCTGTTTCTGCAGCGACAGTAAGTTGCCCTTCTAACCACTTTCCACTTTTTATATAAAACTTTTGTTTACTGTAGCTAACTTCTTTGTAGCGTTTTTTTAGTACTTTTACAAAATTAGATAATTGCTCTTGTATTTCGGTGCTACACGAATTTAAGCTTAATTTTATTTTAACGTAAGTAAGAACATCTTCCTGGTTTTTATTTCTAAAATACTGTTCGGCCAGTTCTTTATAACCGAAGCTCTCCATATTTTTCTGAATATTTTTATTTGAGTCTGTTATGATTTATCACTTGCAAATATACGTACGTACACGTAAAGGATTAACTTATTGTGTAATCCCTTATTGAATCCGTAGTTTTATATATTTTTAGATACATGTTATTCACACATTGATCTTCAATTTCATAGCAGGTAGTACTTAAATTGAACAAAACTGCACGTGTTATCCAGAGCTTAATATCAGGTAAAACTAAATAGTATCTCGCCAATATGGGGTTCTTTTTATCTTTAGTCGTTTAATGTCGCGATTATTATTATAAAATTGTTTATGACTTTGGCTGACCCTAACAGTTATATTAGAAAGAGATCATATGTTTACTGTAGAACCTATTGTGATATTTTTATTACTGATTTTTTGCTGATCAAAACAAAGCCATAAAACCCTTTCGCAGGTATTATATTTAATTATTTTAGTTTTAGGTAGTCTAAAGTAAAAATCATAAACCTTTAGGCAAAAAAGTGAAAATTTAATACACCATTGTATACGAGTAATTATAGGGCTGTTTATATTAGAGTAATTTGATTTTTTTTTGGAGTAATTTCATTAAAATTAAAAAAGTGTTCTACCGGCGGGTCGTGGCGGGTGCAAAAGTATATATGGGGTGAAAGAAGACACCTTCGCCTTTCTTCGGGTGGTATACGTTTCTTGTTCCCTTTTGTTCCCTAGAAGTTCTATTCCACTAAAGTTTAAATTTTAGAAAAATATAGTAGTTTCATAAATATTTCATAACACCTCTAATATTAAACGCTAGAGCGGTAACCACTTACAACAACTAAAGACTATAATCCTACCAATATTATAAAAAAGACCGCAGGCCATTATCGATGATAGCTTGCGAGTAGTGACCATTTATTTTTGACAAAAAACTGATAAAAAACACCTTTTACTGAAATAACAAAAAACAGTTGAGTTTGACAGCATGCCACGCCCACAATTATCAATAGTTTAACCTAATTTTTTGGCTACCTTAATATGGATATATTAGCTCCAAAATGGCGTAAAAATTTTAAAAATCGGTGACAAAAAAAAATTTGACTTTTGGCCAATGAAAAAAGATTTTCAGCCACTGTGCGCCGGAGTTTCACCTTCAAATTTGAGACACCTTGCCAGCGGAGTCTCAAAAATAAAAGCACACTTTCTATAAATACAAAACACACACACGCACTGTGTGTTTTAATGATTACAATTATGTCGTCCAAGATGCAGAGTATAATCCGATTATATCTCTGGCATCCGTCAACCGATCTTCAAAATTTTTATACCACTGGAATCCTCAGATTCCACGCTACCGCACAATATAAAAATCTCTAATTGATTCGCTCAATAACTCTCGAAAACACTCGCGTAAACTTTCGCTTATAAAAACACGTCCGTACACTACGAGTAAACAGCAGAGAGTGATGCTTTACTACAGGAAGAACGTAAATTATTTCTTGAACAACTTAAAGCTGGTGCTCGGTACTCGTCGCACAACGGAATTCAATGGCATTTCATTCCGCCAGGTGCTCCCAACTTTGGTGGCCTATGGGAGGCAGGCGCCAAGAGCATGAAACTCTTATTAAAACGTTCAGTCAATACTGTCACATTAACTTTTGAAGAATTCTACACTGTATTAAAACAGGTGGAAGGGTGTTTAAATTCTCGGCCACTAGCGCCACTTTCTGATGACGCGAATGATTTGGCAGCCATTACCCCAGGACATTTCTTAACTGGCAGAGCGATAACAACCATTCCTGAACCGAATTTATTAGATCTTAAAATTGGCATTACACGTAGGTGGAAGCAAGTTTCGCAAATGTATCAAGATTTCTGGAAAAGATGGTCCAGTGAATATTTGCAAAATATGCATGCGCGGACAAAGTGGCAAACGCAGCACAACAATGTTAAAGTGGGGCAACTAGTCTTAATTAGAGATGAGCGGCTGCCTCCGAGACAATGGCTATTAGGACGCATTATAGAAAGGCATCCTGGTACCGATGGTGCAGTTCGAGTCGTTACCTTAAAAACGCATACATCAATATTGCGCCGGCCAGTTTCGAAAATATCGTTGTTACCGTTTAACAGTATTGAAACGTCTTTAGACGGTGGGCGACGTGATATATCAGATTAATAATTTCCAAATTTGTACTTTGTTATTTAAAATTAAACAGTATTCGCTTAGTCATACTTCGTCGCTTCTCGACGAGGTGGGCGATAAATGTTTAAGATTATACAGATGACTTAACACTCAAATATTTGAACTATTTAAATCAAGTATTTACGTTGCATACTATTGTGAATTAACTTTGAATGTGACAGGTGATCGTTCACAATGTATTAATATTAACTTCCCTTTTTTTGTTCTCTTCTGTCATTGGGCTCACGCTCAGTTGGTTTTTTCTTCCGATAGCATAGCAGAACTCATAAGATTAAATAATAAATCTAGTTGTAAATTAAATGAATTGTGAAGACAACTTAATAAAAGTATTTGGTAAAACGGTGAAGTAACTAATTGTGGTCTTTTACTGTTGAATGAAAACCTCGTGGTTAGCGCAGCACTTTTCTTCGGGTCGACTCAGAACAT
Organism: Germaria angustata; assembly: GCA_963681545.1. Taxonomy (NCBI): domain Eukaryota; kingdom Metazoa; phylum Arthropoda; class Insecta; order Diptera; family Tachinidae; genus Germaria; species Germaria angustata. The sequence continues at coordinate 76,144,177 of OY812999.1, read as the reverse complement.
AACCTAACACTAATGGATACTCTAACTTTTTATAGAACTTGTTTCTAAGATTTTTCAACTTTTTAATCCTTTGGTGTACCAAGGTAGTTTATAAACATTAGGTTTGTATAATGGAATATTATCACGAAAAATACTTAAAATATTACTTCAGAAATTACCATGGCAAATGGAAACAATAGATTTATCTAACAAACTACACCAATCTACTCTCAAATAATAGAATTTAAAGTGAGATAATCACATGCAATGTAGTTATAATGAACATCATTTGTTGTAAAATTCTTGGCGTATTCATAAAACTCAAATTGAAAAATGATATTCATTAACACTTTATTTTAAATCAGAGCTAACGAAGACTAAATCAAGCAGTTTATTGAGACTATTAAATACTGTGTTAATCTGAACTAAGCCAATACTATAAATATAATCAATAAAATTAATTTCAAAAGACTTATTTAAATTAAATACTAGGAAGAAATAAACCTGAATTTGGTATTACAGACCAAATAACTTCACTTAAATTGAAGTCACCAATTATACATAACTAGCGGACCAGGCGAACTTCGCCTCGCCCCAATTTTAAGCCTTCAGACAAACTTTCTATTTCTTAATTTGAAAAGCCATTAAGGAATAATTTCAAACAAAATTTCATACAAAAACTCGATTTTCGATTTTTCCAATTTTCCGACTTTTCCGGAGGGATTTTCCAAAATTTTCTTCCATAAAAACCTTCTCCTCGAAAATACGAACAACTGACAAAGTTTTACAGAAATCGGCCAAGCCGTTCTCATTTTATGAATTATTGGATTTTGCCACGCCCTTCCGCCCACAGACCGAAAATAAAAAATCGGACTTCACAGTGGCACCCGCCCGAGCATTCTGAAGGTTCCCTGAAAATTTCGTCAAAATCGGCCCAGCCGTTTTGGAGCCATTACGTTACATACATACATACATACATACATACTAACATACATACACACATCCTATTATATATATATATATATATATATATATATATATATATATATATATATATATATATATAATATAATTTATCATATTCACTGATATTTTTCGACAAATGAACAATATAGATACCTGAGCAGCATATATGTATGTCATCAGATCCTTTACGTTACAGGCTTTTTGTGAAAAAACTTAAATAGACGAACAATCACATCGGAGGTCCATAGCTCAGGTTTAAAAATTTTTTGATAGAAAGAAGATGAAATGCCAAGTTTAAAATTAACAAATCTTAACTCATCAAGAGAGACATTTTTTTAAAAGTTCATAGCATAAATAAATGCGCCTTGTCAATTTTCAAATGTTTTTAAACATAAGCAATAATATTATCTTCAGTAACTGAAGATAAATGTACCCATTTCATCTTAGCAACAACATCAAGAACTTTATTATGTCACCCAGAATCAATTTATGAGAATTTGTTTTTTTTGCTCATAGTTATGCCAAAACGGCCAGCTAAATTAAGATTTAGTAGCTAATAACTCAGCATTAGCATTATCAATAAAATTAATATGCGCATTCTTCTCAGCAGCAACAAAGTTATCATTAGCAGCTACAACAACATTTGCATTGAGATCTTTTAACTTAGCATAAACATCAGTAACAGGTTCCACTCTATTAACTTTAGAAACAGTATCAGCATTATATCGATCCGCAACAACAACGAGAACAGTATTACTAAAGTAAGCAGACTTATTTACAGTGGAGACTATACAATGAGAAGATAAGTTAGACGTAGGCATAAGCATATGATTATCAGCAGAGATTGGGTCCAATCCAGTTTTGAGAGCAGGCAAGTTCAGGAGAGAAACAGAATTATTATTCTTGTTGAAATTATTATTATTCGTAAATTCAGAGAATAATATTTTTAACTGCTCTACTTCATAAGTTAATTTGCAAACTTTTTTTTTACAAATTCACTTGATGATTGTAAAGAATTCTCACAATTATAAACAATATTTATGAAATTACAGAGGGCATTGACCGCACTCTCATTTTCCAATTTAGCACAAACGCTATGAAATTTACTTGGACTAATCTCACAAGTAACACACGCAGATTATTTTTTTATCCGTTGACATCATGAATGTACTAGACGATTCAAAAGCAAAAATGAGATTGAACCAATAATAATAATAATTGAATACTATATTGAACCTATATCATTCATTACACCTAAGAATTTCAATTAATTTTTTCTAATAATTTTGCAGTTTCCTACCCTTGTGGTCAAGTATTCCTTCACTTCTCGACTCGTTATGACTACAATTTCTGTCTTGTGGTCCGTTAGTGCTAGTTCCATTGCTGACAGCCACGATTGAACCACTTGGGTTCTCACTTTTCGCGTAGAACAAGCACTAAACTTGTGTAGCGCCTCCTGTAACTGCGTATTCTTCACGAAAGTCAACAGTGTTATAGACAACTATACGGCCGTTGAAATAGCTCTCATGTGTAATGTATAATATTAACTTACACCTCGTCCAGACTAGCAATTTTGTTGCATGCAATTCTGCTTTGAAATTGCTTTAGTCCACATTAGAAAAAATCTAGTATTGCAATTTTTGTATAAAACGCATACAAAACGTCAAATACAACAACACCAAACATCAAGTTAAATAGTGAGAATTTAAAAGCAAAAGAGAATTGCAGAGAACATGAAACTCTCTAAAACAACCAAGAATTGCTGGAACAAAAAGCTTTCGAAATGAATTTCCGAATCGAAAGGAAAATCGTATTATGTAGTACGTTCAAAAGGCCTGCAGAGTTGTGTTTGCAATTTTAAGGGAAATTTTAAGTAATGACAGTTTTTATATGTTAAAACTTGGCAGCACTTTGCATTGTTTTATTATACAAACGTCAAATTTGTTTCAAAAAAAGTTCAAACTGCAAACTAAAAAATTTACAAGCGACTAAAATGGATAGTGTTTTATTGTGGGAAAGTGATGAAGATGATTGTGTTTCAGAAAGAGTTCAAAGAAAATTAATAAGATTAATTAATTAATACATCAAACATTATGAATGTCAGTGTAAATTCGTGAGTAATATATTTTCATAAATGATTCGTATATATGATTGAAATTTAACGCAAAAATATTTCTTAGATTTATAAAAAATGTTCGCCTTAATAAAGATGCATTTCTGTACGTGTTAAACTTTATTAATAATGACTTAAAAGCACCGCAAAGATCCAGCGGCATCCTTCCTATGTTGAAATTGGCATCTACATTGAAATTTTTTAGGCAAGGTGGTTATCAACATCAGATTGGCCAAGATCGCCTGTTGGGAATGTCGCAGTCATATATTTCTATTTGTTTGTCGGAGGTATTTGAAAAAAAATCTTTGTCCTAAACACATTGTTTTCGGAATGAGTGAAGAGAAAAAAATGGAGGCAAAAAGATTTTTTTACAGCAAATGTGCAATACCTGGAGTTATTGGAGCAGTGAATGGAACTCACATACAAACAATAAGGCCAAATAACAATGAGCATTTATATTTTAACCGAAAACTTAAGCACAGTATAAATGCTATGGCGGTAGGGTTTAATAAAGAAAATAAATGTATATGCCAAATTATTATACAACGTAAATTTTTTTATTAGGTTTGCAATCATGAAATGTATATTAGGGCCACCAATGGACGTTTTGGAGGCGCTTGTCATGATTCTCACATTTGGAATTTGTCAGAAGAAAGGCAATATTTGAAAAGAAAGTTTCAAGATGGAGATACTGGTACTAGAATTCTTGGTAAAATATTTATATAAACTCTAATAATAGCTTACAAAATAAGTCAACATAATTTTGCAGGTAATTCTGGTTATCCCTTGGAACCATGGATATTGACACCATTCAGAAATGCTATTGAGAGTTCCCATGAAGTATTTTTTAATGATCAACATTCCAGAGTAAGATCAATTATAGAAAGAACTTTCGGAGTACTGAAGGCAAGATTTCGTTGCCTTTTGGCAGCGAGAGAACTGCATTACTCCCCACAAAAGGCAGCCCAAATTCTAAACGTATGTTGTGCACTACACAATATTTGTTTGATGTACAAAATACAAAGTGACAGTTTGGAAACTGAAGAAGATGCATCTTTATCTTTACCTTACAGCAATTCATAAAGTAATTTGGACACAAATTTACTAAATATAGCAAAAAGTATTCAAATAATATAAAAAATAATATGAGATGAAATTTAATAAAATAATTAAATCGCAACTTTAATCATATATGAATATATGTAAATAAAAATATTTATTTGAAACTTGAATAAAAATTTTAATTCATTAGAGCTACTTAATATTTATATTTGTAACTAGCGGACCAGGCGAACTTCGCCTCGCCCCAATTTTAAGCCTTCAGACAAATTTTCTATTTTTTCATGTGAAAATTAAGGAATAATTTCAAACAAAATTTCATAAAAAACTCGATTTGCGATTTTTCCAATTTTCCGACTTTTCCGGGGGGATTTTCCAAAATTTTCTTCCATAAAAACCTTCTTCTCGAAAATACGAACAACTGACAAAAAGTTTTACAGAAATCGGCCCAGCCGTTCTCATTTTGTGAATTATTGAATTTTGCCACGCCCCTCCGCCTACAGACCGAAAATAAAAAATCAGACTTCACAGTGTCACCCGCCCGAGTATTCTGAAGGTTTTCTGAAAATTTCGCCAAAATCGGCAAGGCCGTTTTGGAGCCATTATGTTACATACATACATACATACATACATACATACACACATCCTATTTTATATATGTATATAGATATAAATTACCTACATATTAAAAACATAAAAAGAAAAATAATTCTTAAAGTAGTATGTTTGTGGGGTTTCGCGACCATGATCCTCATACAAAATTTGGATCATGCCTACGCTACAGCCGGCATTTAAGTTAGTTGATTGGTTTGCTACATTGTGTTGTATGGAGTAGGGGTATGTTGTGTGAAAATCGACCATTACCGATGTTCTTTAGGTAGGGTGTGGAGGGGGTGCGCGTGTGTATGTATGTATGTTTTTGAAAATATATGTATGTGTGTGTGTGTGTGTATGTTAGTTTATGTAAAAAGTTTATAATTAGAATTATAAAAATTTTACGTTTGTGATAAGAAATGAATATATGGATAGAAATGTTTTTTGTGCGCGTGTGTATGTATGTATGTTTTTGAAAATAATGAATATATGGATAGAAATGTTTTTTGTGCGCGTGTGTATGTATGTATGTTTTTGAAAATAATGAATATATGGATAGAAATGTTTTTTGTGCGCGTGTGTATGTATGTATGTTTTTGAAAATAATGAATATATGGATAGAAATGTTTTTTGTGCGCGTGTGTATGTATGTATGTTTTTGAAAATATATTTATGTGTGTGTGTATGTTAGTTTATAAAAAGTTGATAATATTTGTAGCAAACGCACGTGCAGTGGTTTCTATTGTTGTAAAAAGTTTATAATTAGAATTATAAAAATTTTACGTTTGTGATAAGAAATTAATATATGGATAGAAATGTTTTTTAAAATAAAACTATTTAACCACAAATATGTATTCTTATCTGTAATTACTGAAAAAAAAAGTTATATGTAAATCGTATACTCTAAGAAAGAGATTAAATACTGCATATGTTCAAATATATCATCATTCTTATTTCAACCACTTTTCTCTAACAACGTCTAAATAAAAATATTTATAAAAATGACTAAATTTATTTGTGAATTTTGTAAGAAAGAGTTCACTACGAATACAAATTTAAGGAGACATATTAGATTACATCATCAAGGGTCTTCCTCATCGTTTAAGTGTACAACGTGTAAGCTATATTTTTCAAACCGCGAGGAATGGGAACAACACTCTCATACTATATCAGACAGCGGTGCAATCAATATATATTGTGACAAATGTAGAACATATATATCAAATACTAAATGGCATTATCATATAAGAACAAATATGCATAAAACTAACAGTGCGGAAAAAACAGAGAAATATAATAACTATGACGGTAGTTTAAAGTGTATCAAGTCTGTATTCAATAATCGCATCATAACATATTTGATTGAAAATAGCAATGAAACTGATTTAATACCAGAAAACTTTCTGTATACAATTAGAGACAATGTCATGGAATTGTTATATAATGTGACACAGGAATATTCGAGTGTAAAATTTAATATTGAATTATTTTGCGAGTATATGTTGGTTAAGGAAGATCATGATACATGTATCATAGAAGTTAAATCGCATCAAACAAAAATGGTGATCCTAAACATATCAACGACAAGTGATGACATTATTGACCTTTATAATGAACAATGTAATAATATAATTAAAAAAATGAGTGAATTTCAGGAACGTGATAGCGGATGGTCATTAATTAAAATATCACATCTTGAAATCAATGTCAACAAATATAAATGTATTAAAGGGTCACAATATATTCCATTACCTCTAACAATACAGAGAAAGTTTGCTTGCATCAATGTCCAAAATACTGATATATATTGTTTTAAGTGGGCTATAATATCAGCACTTTATCCAGTTGATTTGCATACCAATAGATGTTCATCATATAAAGTTAACAACATAAATGAAGAAATCATAACGCTTGAAAATAATATAATATTAAATTTTAAAAGTCTGCATTTTCCTCTACCACTTAATAAAATCAAAGTGTTCGAAAGTAAAAATCCTGATATAAGTATTAATGTGTTTGGATTGGACGATGATAATAATATAGTCGGTCCATACTATTTTGCTGTGCAGGAAAAATTCCAACACATCAATTTGTTGCTTTTGGAGGAAGGAGAAGGAAGATTCCATTATGTATGGATAAAAAATATATCAAGGTAATTGTAAAGAATATATATATTCTTCAATAATTTTATACTAATTAAGTTTTTCTTTATATTTACAGATTAATTAAAAGTCAAGTAACGAAACATAAAACTATGGCATATGTATGCAATACCTGTTTAATACATTTCCATTCTCATTCATCATTAAACATACACAAACAGCATTGCAATAAAATGATAACTAAGATGCCAACTGAAGACAATAATTTAGTAAGTTTTAGGAATTTTAAAAAGCAAATGGATGTACCTTTTATAGTATACGCTGATTTTGAATGTATTCTAAAATCAGTTGATATTCAAAATTCTGCAAATATTAAATCTATACAAAAGCACATTCCATTTGCATACAGTTATTATATTAAATGTACATTTAACTCTAATTTAGATATATTTAGAATTTATAATGGTGCTGATGACGCACCTAATCATTTCTTTAAGAGTTTAGTTAAAGATATAAGATATATCTATAAGAATTATTTAAGTGTAGTAAAACCAATGAATTCCTTAACACCACTTCAACAGATCAGACAAATGGAGGACAAAATTTGTCACATTTGTGAATGTTTGCTATCTGTTGAAGATCGTGTGGCTGATCATTGTCATCTAACGGGTGAATATAGAGGTCCCGCACACAAAAAATGCAATTTAGAATTTCAAATTGCAAACTTCATTCCGATATTTTTTCACAATCTTTCGGCATATGATTGTCATTTGTTTATTAGAGAATTATCATGTATTAAAGGTGATATAAATATAATTCCTTGCAATAAGGAATTATATGTATCTATATCGAAAAGAATTTCGGTTAATGATTCCATTGATAATGATGTTGATAATGATGATGATGATGATGATGATGATGATAATGGTGATAATGATAAGACAATAGAATTACGTTTTCTAGATTCTTTTCGATTTATGCCGTCGAGCTTAGAAAAACTAGCTAGCTATTTGTCTGATGATGACTTGACGACAGTAAAATTAATCTATCAAACTCATAATGAATTCAGTTTAATGAAGCGTAAAGGTGTCTTTCCATATGACTTTCTTAACTCAGTTGATCGGCTGGAGGAAACACAACTACCACCGCGATCATGTTTCTTTAATAAACTTACAAATGAGTCGTGCAGTATAGATGATTATGAACATGCTGAAAATGTTTGGAATACATTTAATTGCAACAAATTGTTGGACTATCTTCTATTATATCTAAAAGTAGATGTTCTCTTGCTATGTGATATATTTGAAAATTTCCGTAAAGTTTGTAAGAAAATTTACAATTTAGACCCTTGTCAATATTATACTACTCCAGGCTTATCTTGGGATGCAATGTTGAAAACAACTAAAATAGAATTGGAATTACTAACAGATATTAACATGTACAATTTCGTTGTACGAGGTATTAGGGGAGGTATTGTTCAGTGTAGTAAACGGCACACCATAGTAAATAATAAATACGTTAATGATTATGATCCCACAAAAGAATCAAATTATCTAATGTATTTTGATGTAAATAATTTATATGGATATGCAATGTCGCAGTATCTTCCCTTTAAAAATTTTAAATGGTTTGAAAACGTTGAAGACTTTAATATACATGTAGTGGAAGAAGACTCAGAAATTGGTTACATATTAGAAGTAGACTTGGAATATCCAAGTACACTGCACGACCGTCATAGCGATTTTCCATTCTGTGCAGAAAATAAAAAAATTGGGGGCATGAAACAGCAAAAATTAATAACAGACTTAAACAATAAAACCAATTACATAATACACTATCGCAATCTGCAACAATGTCTTCAACATGGTTTGATTTTAAGGAAAATTCATAGAATTCTTCAATTTAATCAGTCAGATTGGTTGAAAAAATATATTGATATAAATAACTATCACCGAACATTGGGTAAGAATGTATTTGAACAGAACTTTTTTAAATTGTTAAATAATGCAGTATATGGGAAGACAATGGAAAATGTTGATAAAAGAAAAGATATAAAATTAGTATGTGAATGGGAGAGTAGGGGGAAGAGATTAGGAGCTAGAGCTCTTATTGCCAAACCTAATTTTCACAGTTGTCTGAAAATTCATGAACAAATGGTTGCGATTCAATTGAAAAGAGTACGAACTGTGTACGACAAACCCATTTACATTGGATTTTCTGTCTTGGAACTCTCGAAACATAAAATGTATAATTTTCACTACGAATATATGAAACCGAAATATTGTGAAAATATTAATTTAAATTATATGGACACGGACTCGTTTATATATGATATTAGAACGGATGATCTATACAACGATATTAGAAACGATGTACGAAATCAGTTTGATACATCTGGGTATCCGAAAGATAATATCTATAATTTACCGCTTGTCAATAAAAAAGTATTAGGAATGATGAAGGATGAATGCAATGGTAAAATAATTAAAGAGTTCATTGGTTTACGCGCTAAAATGTATTCAATTAAAATTGATGAAGAGGAAAAAGAAATTAAAAAAATTAAAGGAGTTAAAAAATGTGTAACCAATAGACTAACGATTACTGACTTTAGAAAATGTTTATTGGAAAAAAAAATGTACTATGATTCTATGTATGTATTTAGATCAAAGATTCATGAAATATATACTCAACACATTAGTAAATTAACATTAAGTTATTTAGATGATAAGCGATTTATTAGAGATAATAGTATTAATACATATGCATGGGGACATTATGCAATAAATAGTCAACAACCATCATCATCATCATCATATCCCAATGAAAATGTATTAACATCATCTTCAAGTGATAATATTGTACAATAGTATTAAGTGATTTTAGATTATAAGTGAATATATATATATATATATATATATATATATATATATATATATATATATATATATATATATATATATATATATATATAACGTGAAAAAACAATAAATAAATAAATAAATAAATAAAGAATATCATTAAAATATTTTAGTTTGTTTTTATTTTAAACTATAGTCATCTATTGAATAGTAATACAACTCGTAGTAAATATTTTTTTCTTTTTTCACTTTTTGTGTGCAAAACGTTTTCTTTGAATGATGAAAATCAATTGTTTCATTAAAACTCATTAACAAATGTTCTTATATACTTTTTATTTTTGCTAAAAAATAAAACTTTGATAAAAAGTTGTGGTCAAGTGTATAAATAATAAAAAATGAACAAACAAACAAACAAATGGTTAAATTAAAATTGCATTAACATTTTTATTTAAGTAAATATGTTATACTATATTATTATTATTAAAAAAAGAAAATAAAAAAATTATAAAAATCGCAGCTTCATCATTCAAAGTAATGTTTGTTGTTGTTGTTGTTGTTGTTGTTGTTGTTGCTGTTGTTGTTTTTGTCTTCAATACTCAATTTATTTCTCTGGTGTATCTTGCGCTTAAACGAAAATAATCAATTATTATTATATTTAATAATCAAAAAATAAAAATAAAAATTATTTTACCAGAAATTACCTGATGTTTCCGCAATAATGGTTAATTCATAGTATAACCCACTGCTTCCTTTCTTTATTTTGGAAATGTAGTATGTATTAAGATTAACTTCTGCAATAGCATCATCGTCTAACGTCTCAATAAATATACTCGGTAGGTATAAACTTTTTACATAAACTAACATACACACACACACACATACATATATTTTCAAAAACATACATACATACACACGCGCAAAAAAACATTTCTATCCATATATTCATTTCTTATCACAAACGTAAAATTTTTATAATTCTAATTATAAACTTTTTACATAAACTAACATACACACACACACACACATACATATATTTTCAAAAACATACATATGAAAAACCGCAACGAATGCTTTTTTAAAATTAAAAACCTCTCAACATTTTTCCTGTTTAGAAACAAAATTGTATTTCTGAATTTTGTATAAAAACCTCCACTAATTTTACTTTAAGTGTCATTCAAGTTAAGTAAATCATCAAAAATGGAATCACATTTAAAAAAAATTTTTCAAAAATCACAAAATAAAACCATTCTCCCTATAAAGGAGATGGTTTTTAATCATAATTATAAAATAATAAAGATGGAGCGTGTACAGACACGCTTTGGAAGGAAAATTCGGTGTCTGGTAGAGGGAACTCATTATATATACCTACCGAGTATATTTATTGAGACGTTAGACGATGATGCTATTGCAGAAGTTAATCTTAATACATACTACATTTCCAAAATAAAGAAAGGAAGCAGTGGGTTATACTATGAATTAACCATTATTGCGGAAACATCAGGTAATTTCTGGTAAAATAATTTTTATTTTTATTTTTTGATTATTAAATATAATAATAATTGATTATTTTCGTTTAAGCGCAAGATACACCAGAGAAATAAATTGAGTATTGAAGACAAAAACAACAACAGCAACAACAACAACAACAACAACAAACAGTAATGTTTGTTGTTGTTGTTGTTGTTGTTGTTGCTGCTGTTGTTGTTTTTGTCTTCAATACTCAATTTATTTCTCTGGTGTATCTTGCGCTTAAACGAAAATAATCAATTATTATTATATTTAATAATCAAAAAATAAAAATAAAAATTATTTTACCAGAAATTACCTGATGTTTCCGCAATAATGGTTAATTCATAGTATAACCCACTGCTTCCTTTCTTTATTTTGGAAATGTAGTATGTATTAAGATTAACTTCTGCAATAGCATCATCGTCTAACGTCTCAATAAATATACTCGGTAGGTATATATAATGAGTTCCCTCTACCAGACACCGAATTTTCCTTCCAAAGCGTGTCTGTACACGCTCCATCTTTATTATTTTATAATTATGATTAAAAACCATCTCCTTTATAGGGAGAATGGTTTTATTTTGTGATTTTTGAAAAATTTTTTTTAAATGTGATTCCATTTTTGATGATTTACTTAACTTGAATGACACTTAAAGTAAAATTAGTGGAGGTTTTTATACAAAATTCAGAAATACAATTTTGTTTCTAAACAGGAAAAATGTTGAGAGGTTTTTAATTTTAAAAAAGCATTCGTTGCGGTTTTTCATTTTGATAAAGTTCCTAATTTATTAAATATGTGAGAAATTTTAGTTTGAGGTTTTTTTTATTGATATACATATGCGGTTTTCATGTTTTATAAAGTTCCTAATTTAACAAATACGTGAGAAATTTTAGAGTTTGTGAGGTTTTTTTATTGATATGTATGTTTTATAATTTTAAAAAAGTTTCTGTTTCGAGGTTTATTTAAAATGTGTTTGCTATTTCATCATCATCATGATCATCATCAACATCTTCTTCTTCAGTACTGTCATACAAGTCGTTGTAGAATGCAAATTGCTTCTTCTTTTTAACGATTAGAGTATATGATCCCTTCGCTTCTTTAACTTTCTTTAAAATGTGTGGAGTTGTGTTTAGATAATCCATCTGATTTTTAGTAATAATCAGAAATCGTTTAGGTAAATAAATATGATATTCTTTATTTACAAGGCATCTTATACTTTCACCATATTTTGTATCTACTCGTTCTATCTTGTTGATTTCATATGCAGTATTTTCTTCCATATCCTTTAAAGGTAAGTATATAATATTAGGATTTTGAAACAATTTTCTTAAACTTGCTCTCATTATTTTGCTTTTAACTTTTCACTGTAAAACGAATTTTCAAACTGATTCTTTATATTCAATAATTGATATTATAAGGTGTTTTTAGATATTTTAATAACTTCTTATCAATTGCGGTTAAGCATAAATATTAAAAAATATATGTATGTATGTAATATATATATATATATATATATATATATATATATATATATATATATATATATATATATATATATATAACAGCTGGTGTTTTAAATCCATATATTCATTTCTTATCACAAACGTAAAATTTTTATAATTCTAATTATAAACTTTTTACATAAACTAACATACACACACACACACATACATATATTTTCAAAAACATACATACATACACACGCGCAAAAAAACATTTCTATCCATATATTCATTTCTTATCACAAACGTAAAATTTTTATAATTCTAATTATAAACTTTTTACATAAACTAACATACACACACACACACACACATACATATATTTTCAAAAACATACATATGAAAAACCGCAACGAATGCTTTTTTAAAATTAAAAACCTCTCAACATTTTTCCTGTTTAGAAACAAAATTGTATTTCTGAATTTTGTATAAAAACCTCCACTAATTTTACTTTAAGTGTCATTCAAGTTAAGTAAATCATCAAAAATGGAATCACATTTAAAAAAAAATTTTCAAAAATCACAAAATAAAACCATTCTCCCTATAAAGGAGATGGTTTTTAATCATAATTATAAAATAATAAAGATGGAGCGTGTACAGACACGCTTTGGAAGGAAAATTCGGTGTCTGGTAGAGGGAACTCATTATATATACCTACCGAGTATATTTATTGAGACGTTAGACGATGATGCTATTGCAGAAGTTAATCTTAATACATACTACATTTCCAAAATAAAGAAAGGAAGCAGTGGGTTATACTATGAATTAACCATTATTGCGGAAACATCAGGTAATTTCTGGTAAAATAATTTTTATTTTTATTTTTTGATTATTAAATATAATAATAATTGATTATTTTCGTTTAAGCGCAAGATACACCAGAGAAATAAATTGAGTATTGAAGACAAAAACAACAACAGCAACAACAACAACAACAACAACAACAACAACAAACATTACTTTGAATGATGAAGCTGCGATTTTTATAATTTTTTTATTTTCTTTTTTTAATAATAATAATATAGTATAACATATTTACTTAAATAAAAATGTTAATGCAATTTTAATTTAACCATTTGTTTGTTTGTTTGTTCATTTTTTATTATTTATACACTTGACCACAACTTTTTATCAAAGTTTTATTTTTTAGCAAAAATAAAAAGTATATAAGAACATTTGTTAATGAGTTTTAATGAAACAATTGATTTTCATCATTCAAAGAAAACGTTTTGCACACAAAAAGTGAAAAAAGAAAAAAATATTTACTACGAGTTGTATTACTATTCAATAGATGACTATAGTTTAAAATAAAAACAAACTAAAATATTTTAATGATATTCTTTATTTATTTATTTATTTATTTATTGTTTTTTCACGTTATATATATATATATATATATATATATATATATATATATATATATATATATATATATATATATATATATATATATATATATATATATATATTCACTTATAATCTAAAATCACTTAATACTATTGTACAATATTATCACTTGAAGATGATGTTAATACATTTTCATTGGGATATGATGATGATGGTGATGATGATGATGATGGTTGTTGACTATTTATTGCATAATGTCCCCATGCATATGTATTAATACTATTATCTCTAATAAATCGCTTATCATCTAAATAACTTAATGTTAATTTACTAATGTGTTGAGTATATATTTCATGAATCTTTGATCTAAATACATACATAGAATCATAGTACATTTTTTTTCCAATAAACATTTTCTAAAGTCAGTAATCGTTAGTCTATTGGTTACACATTTTTTAACTCCTTTAATTTTTTTAATTTCTTTTTCCTCTTCATCAATTTTAATTGAATACATTTTAGCGCGTAAACCAATGAACTCTTTAATTATTTTACCATTGCATTCATCCTTCATCATTCCTAATACTTTTTTATTGACAAGCGGTAAATTATAGATATTATCTTTCGGATACCCAGATGTATCAAACTGATTTCGTACATCGTTTCTAATATCGTTGTATAGATCATCCGTTCTAATATCATATATAAACGAGTCCGTGTCCATATAATTTAAATTAATATTTTCACAATATTTCGGTTTCATATATTCGTAGTGAAAATTATACATTTTATGTTTCGAGAGTTCCAAGACAGAAAATCCAATGTAAATGGGTTTGTCGTACACAGTTCGTACTCTTTTCAATTGAATCGCAACCATTTGTTCATGAATTTTCAGACAACTGTGAAAATTAGGTTTGGCAATAAGAGCTCTAGCTCCTAATCTCTTCCCCCTACTCTCCCATTCACATACTAATTTTATATCTTTTCTTTTATCAACATTTTCCATTGTCTTCCCATATACTGCATTATTTAACAATTTAAAAAAGTTCTGTTCAAATACATTCTTACCCAATGTTCGGTGATAGTTATTTATATCAATATATTTTTTCAACCAATCTGACTGATTAAATTGAAGAATTCTATGAATTTTCCTTAAAATCAAACCATGTTGAAGACATTGTTGCAGATTGCGATAGTGTATTATGTAATTGGTTTTATTGTTTAAGTCTGTTATTAATTTTTGCTGTTTCATGCCCCCAATTTTTTTATTTTCTGCACAGAATGGAAAATCGCTATGACGGTCGTGCAGTGTACTTGGATATTCCAAGTCTACTTCTAATATGTAACCAATTTCTGAGTCTTCTTCCACTACATGTATATTAAAGTCTTCAACGTTTTCAAACCATTTAAAATTTTTAAAGGGAAGATACTGCGACATTGCATATCCATATAAATTATTTACATCAAAATACATTAGATAATTTGATTCTTTTGTGGGATCATAATCATTAACGTATTTATTATTTACTATGGTGTGCCGTTTACTACACTGAACAATACCTCCCCTAATACCTCGTACAACGAAATTGTACATGTTAATATCTGTTAGTAATTCCAATTCTATTTTAGTTGTTTTCAACATTGCATCCCAAGATAAGCCTGGAGTAGTATAATATTGACAAGGGTCTAAATTGTAAATTTTCTTACAAACTTTACGGAAATTTTCAAATATATCACATAGCAAGAGAACATCTACTTTTAGATATAATAGAAGATAGTCCAACAATTTGTTGCAATTAAATGTATTCCAAACATTTTCAGCATGTTCATAATCATCTATACTGCACGACTCATTTGTAAGTTTATTAAAGAAACATGATCGCGGTGGTAGTTGTGTTTCCTCCAGCCGATCAACTGAGTTAAGAAAGTCATATGGAAAGACACCTTTACGCTTCATTAAACTGAATTCATTATGAGTTTGATAGATTAATTTTACTGTCGTCAAGTCATCATCAGACAAATAGCTAGCTAGTTTTTCTAAGCTCGACGGCATAAATCGAAAAGAATCTAGAAAACGTAATTCTATTGTCTTATCATTATCACCATTATCATCATCATCATCATCATCATTATCAACATCATTATCAATGGAATCATTAACCGAAATTCTTTTCGATATAGATACATATAATTCCTTATTGCAAGGAATTATATTTATATCACCTTTAATACATGATAATTCTCTAATAAACAAATGACAATCATATGCCGAAAGATTGTGAAAAAATATCGGAATGAAGTTTGCAATTTGAAATTCTAAATTGCATTTTTTGTGTGCGGGACCTCTATATTCACCCGTTAGATGACAATGATCAGCCACACGATCTTCAACAGATAGCAAACATTCACAAATGTGACAAATTTTGTCCTCCATTTGTCTGATCTGTTGAAGTGGTGTTAAGGAATTCATTGGTTTTACTACACTTAAATAATTCTTATAGATATATCTTATATCTTTAACTAAACTCTTAAAGAAATGATTAGGTGCGTCATCAGCACCATTATAAATTCTAAATATATCTAAATTAGAGTTAAATGTACATTTAATATAATAACTGTATGCAAATGGAATGTGCTTTTGTATAGATTTAATATTTGCAGAATTTTGAATATCAACTGATTTTAGAATACATTCAAAATCAGCGTATACTATAAAAGGTACATCCATTTGCTTTTTAAAATTCCTAAAACTTACTAAATTATTGTCTTCAGTTGGCATCTTAGTTATCATTTTATTGCAATGCTGTTTGTGTATGTTTAATGATGAATGAGAATGGAAATGTATTAAACAGGTATTGCATACATATGCCATAGTTTTATGTTTCGTTACTTGACTTTTAATTAATCTGTAAATATAAAGAAAAACTTAATTAGTATAAAATTATTGAAGAATATATATATTCTTTACAATTACCTTGATATATTTTTTATCCATACATAATGGAATCTTCCTTCTCCTTCCTCCAAAAGCAACAAATTGATGTGTTGGAATTTTTCCTGCACAGTAAAATAGTATGGACCGACTATATTATTATCATCGTCCAATCCAAACACATTAATACTTATATCAGGATTTTTACTTTCGAACACTTTGATTTTATTAAGTGGTAGAGGAAAATGCAGACTTTTAAAATTTAATATTATATTATTTTCAAGCGTTATGATTTCTTCATTTATGTTGTTAACTTTATATGATGAACATCTATTGGTATGCAAATCAACTGGATAAAGTGCTGATATTATAGCCCACTTAAAACAATATATATCAGTATTTTGGACATTGATGCAAGCAAACTTTCTCTGTATTGTTAGAGGTAATGGAATATATTGTGACCCTTTAATACATTTATATTTGTTGACATTGATTTCAAGATGTGATATTTTAATTAATGACCATCCGCTATCACGTTCCTGAAATTCACTCATTTTTTTAATTATATTATTACATTGTTCATTATAAAGGTCAATAATGTCATCACTTGTCGTTGATATGTTTAGGATCACCATTTTTGTTTGATGCGATTTAACTTCTATGATACATGTATCATGATCTTCCTTAACCAACATATACTCGCAAAATAATTCAATATTAAATTTTACACTCGAATATTCCTGTGTCACATTATATAACAATTCCATGACATTGTCTCTAATTGTATACAGAAAGTTTTCTGGTATTAAATCAGTTTCATTGCTATTTTCAATCAAATATGTTATGATGCGATTATTGAATACAGACTTGATACACTTTAAACTACCGTCATAGTTATTATATTTCTCTGTTTTTTCCGCACTGTTAGTTTTATGCATATTTGTTCTTATATGATAATGCCATTTAGTATTTGATATATATGTTCTACATTTGTCACAATATATATTGATTGCACCGCTGTCTGATATAGTATGAGAGTGTTGTTCCCATTCCTCGCGGTTTGAAAAATATAGCTTACACGTTGTACACTTAAACGATGAGGAAGACCCTTGATGATGTAATCTAATATGTCTCCTTAAATTTGTATTCGTAGTGAACTCTTTCTTACAAAATTCACAAATAAATTTAGTCATTTTTATAAATATTTTTATTTAGACGTTGTTAGAGAAAAGTGGTTGAAATAAGAATGATGATATATTTGAACATATGCAGTATTTAATCTCTTTCTTAGAGTATACGATTTACATATAACTTTTTTTTCAGTAATTACAGATAAGAATACATATTTGTGGTTAAATAGTTTTATTTTAAAAAACATTTCTATCCATATATTAATTTCTTATCACAAACGTAAAATTTTTATAATTCTAATTATAAACTTTTTACAACAATAGAAACCACTGCACGTGCGTTTGCTACAAATATTATCAACTTTTTATAAACTAACATACACACACACATAAATATATTTTCAAAAACATACATACATACACACGCGCACAAAAAACATTTCTATCCATATATTCATTATTTTCAAAAACATACATACATACACACGCGCACAAAAAACATTTCTATCCATATATTCATTATTTTCAAAAACATACATACATACACACGCGCACAAAAAACATTTCTATCCATATATTCATTATTTTCAAAAACATACATACATACACACGCGCACAAAAAACATTTCTATCCATATATTCATTTCTTATCACAAACGTAAAATTTTTATAATTCTAATTATAAACTTTTTACATAAACTAACATACACACACACACACATACATATATTTTCAAAAACATACATACCCTGAAGGAAACATGGGGACAAGTGTACCCAAGTCACCAGTTTTGTCGACTATTTTGGTGACTCATATATAGACATCGTCAACGGAGTTGTCAACAAGTTTTTGTTTGATGAGCAGAGAAATTTCTGAGAGCACGCTTATGCCTCTTCATTTTTTAATTGCGTTTATTTGTTCTATGGTGAACTTTTAATCATTTATTTTAACTAAAACTGTAGGGATATATGTATATCAAAAATTGTTTACATGGACCCATTAGAACGACCTCTTCAGTAGTGGGTTTTCAATGATAAGTCCATCTTAAATTTCAATAGAAAGAAGTATTGTGTAGAGTATGTCAATAATACTGGTGACAATGTCTACAGGGAAGCACTAGTTCTACGGTCGTCATATGGTCCCATTGGAACTAGTTCGTCACTAGTTCCAACGTCAGTAGTGGATTTTCAATGACAAGTGCATGTTAAATGTCAACAGAAAAAAGCATTGGCTGGGGTATAATTTGTCACTAGTACTGGTGACTTTGTCAATAGTGAATCACTAGTGAATCACTAGTGACATTTCCTTCAGGGTACATACACACGCGCACCCCCTCCACACCCTACCTAAAGAACATCGGTAATGGTCGATTTTCACACAACATACCCCTACTCCATACAACACAATGTAGCAAACCAATCAACTAACTTAAATGCCGGCTGTAGCGTAGGCATGATCCAAATTTTGTATGAGGATCATGGTCGCGAAACCCCACAAACATACTACTTCTTAACAGTATATTAAAAAATAAACAAACAAAGGGAACAGTAATTACTTTGTCCACCTCCAGTTCCTGAAATACTATTTTTGTTACGGCGAGACTTTAAATTAATGTGCTGCTTATAATCCGCCCATATCTTGGAATGCATGTGATAAAAAGGTTATATTGTAAGTTAAGGTATTCATATTTATGTATGTGCATGCATATTAAATACCTTTTTCCACTTTTCTACCTCATGTGAAGGTGGACCTGCAGCATTCAACTCTTGCGATAGTCTCTGCCAGAACTCCCTGCATTTACTTTCGGCATTAGAAACATTTAGGTGTCCTTTTGCCAAATCTGCATGCAATGTCATGAATTCTTCCATTATTTCATATCGTCTTGGCTTCGTATATAAATTCTTTTTAGACGTTTCCCTTTAAATAATTTTAAAATCATAGCATTTAACAAACTTTTTTATTAATTAAATATTAAAGGTATATACTTACATTTTCAAGCATGTATTCTAAATTTCTTTTATGTATGTAAAAAATAACTATAAAATTTCCGCAATCAAAATGACATTCGCAAAATGTCTATACGTTAATAACACATTTGACATTTGCTTTCCTACTACATAATTGCAATTTCGAAGGGGATTTTTTGGGTTTCCGAATGGGATTAAAAAATTCCCTTAATTTACGAAAGTTCGAAAATAAATTTCCGAAAATCCCATTTTTACAGATTCGTAAATTTTCCGATTCGAATAGAAATACATATAAGCCCCCAGTAGATTTCGATTTTCCGATTCCATATTGGCATTTAAGAGGTTGAGTCATACAGAAAGAAGTGACAAAAATCTTCCTAAAAGCGACAGGCGTTGCCATATTGTATGACTTCAATAACTTCACGACAAGCCCATATAATATATATATATATATATATATATATATATATATATATATATATATATATATATATTATATATATATTATATATATATATATATATATATATATATATATATATATATATATATATATATATAATATATAGATATATATATATATATATATATATATATATATATATATATATATATATATATATATATGTATATATATATATAATATATATATATATATAATATATATATATATATATATATATATATATGTATATATATATATATATATATATATATATATATATATATTTATTTATTTATTATTTATTTATTTCAAATTTATTATAATTAAAACTATAATAAATAATATACAAAAGCACTAGCTACTACAGGCTATCGGCTTATATATATATATATATATATATATATATATATATATATATATTATATTATATTATATTATATTATATTATACATATAGTATATTATATTATATTATATTATATTATATTATATTATATTATCTATTATATAAAAATAAGTCGGGTTTTCCTTCTTGACGATATAACTCCAGAACGCACGAACCGATTTCCATGCTTTTGGATTCGTTGGAAAGGTCTCGGGCCCCGTGAGGTTTATAGCAAAAAAAAAATTCAGGAAAAATTTCAATAGAAAAGCGGGAAAATCTTTTTTCACTACAGCGCTATCTCTGATACATAGCATGTACTACAAACCAATATTTTAAGTAGATGGCGCCGGTGCGTGATATATTGTTTGACAGCTACTCATTGTTCTCTGCTCAGTTAATTTCATGTGAAAAACCGGTATTGTGTTCACTGTGAAATTGTGAAAAAAGTAAAAAAAAATAAATTATTCGTTTCCTAACATTTCAATCGGAAACCATCAAATCAATCACGTGTAATGTGCAAATTTTTATTGGTAGTAAGTTGAACTGTGTAAATTATGTGGATCGTGCATTTGAGGTTAATTTCACCACTCTGTCCATAGTCCAAAATGCCTAGAGGACGACGTGCGAACATCGGCCGCCGGACAAGACATGCAAGGCAGCAACAAGTGTATTCACAGAACTTAAGCGAAGAAAGACAAAATATAATAAGAGAAAATGCCCGATGAGCACACGAAGATCATTGGCATCATACAATCGCTTGGTATTCCAATATGATGCCACTGCGAACTACAGTGATGATGAAAATTTAGATATTGGACCAATGACGACTATGTCGATATTGCAATGTGTTAAAGTTCAAAAGAGAAATGGCTGGATTGTGCTGCGCAAGTGGAAAAGTCAAAGTGGATCCATTACTTACACCACCACTGCCACTGAAACCATTGTTCGATGGAAGTGATCCCGATTCCAGCCATTTTCTTCAACACATCCTTGAATACAATAACTGCTTTCGCATGACTTCCTTTGCAGCTAATATCATTCGAGAAGGCGGCTTCATGCCGACTTGCAAGGTAAAAAATACAACACACATAACCAATCACTCACACCAACACAATGAATTGCAATACATAACAACTACATATACACCACACACTACACCATCACACGATCAGAAGTTACACCGTACTCTTCAACAAATGATTGTTTGCAATTACAGATACAAGGACAGATATATCATTTGCATGGTTCAATGGTGCCAACACCAGATAAACCGCATCAATTTCTGCAAATATATTTCATTTCGTCGATGGTGGATCAGCTGAATATGCGGTGCAATATACAGGGAACACAACAGTTAAAAAGACGAATTATTGAACAGTTGCAAGCATTTTTTTACGCTAATAATGCTGTGGTTAATATGTTCAAAATAGCATTTGAACGAATGCCATCGGATATGCACAAATTTGTCATAAGAGCGGATTGTACCCCAACAGGTGAATATGTGCGAAGATTCAATGCACCCACCGTTAATGATGTTGCTGCAATTATTGTTGGCGATCCAACTAAATCGCGAGACATTGTTGTTCAGCGAAGAAGCAATATCATGCATCGTGTAAACGAGACACATCGTTTGTACAATGCGTTACAACATCCAATCATTTATTGGCAAGGGCAAGACGGATACGACACACATTGGTTCAAGTTCATTGAACGAGCGGCTAAAAATAGAAGAAGTTGTCGAAGGACAATGAAACTTGGCACATAGGCATTTTTTGTTTGAATCAAGAAAAAATGGAAAAATCAAAATGATCCGCCCACTTTTACGCCCACCTCCCATACAAAGTAAAAATTAAATTTTGACCTACGGCATTGTTTTTTGGCACATAGCATTTTTAAACACTCAGAATCATTTGTGTGAAATTTGAAAAATATCCGCCCACTTTTACGCCCACTTCCCATACAACTTGTATTGAAAAAGTGGCATAACTCCCTTGATTTTTAATGCATCAATTAAATTTTCACAAAAAGTAATTATTATAATTGTAGAATGGGCTCCAGAAAATATATACCTGATCCGCCCACTTTTACGCCCACCTCCCATAGAAAAAACATGAATAAATAAATTAAGCATAGTCTTTTAATAATTTTTTAACATCATTATCGTACTCCAATTTTTTGATTTGCAGCTTTGAGCGAAATCTATTTATAAATGGGTCTGAAGACAATAAAAGGTTATGCATTACATCTTCATTAGTGGCTACACGTCCAATTCTTCGCGAATGATGTAATCTATAGGCTCTATAATCTTTATTCCTCGCTTCCTGAGCTTCTTCGGACAGCATACCTGATACAAACAATCAATTAAAATGTAAAAAATGAAAATTAAATCATTGAATAAGGGCCTTTAAATAGAGACATACCTATTGGCAGAATAGCTTCTGCTATAATTTTGCTACCATGCACCAGAATCTTATGCACAGTTACAGGCATGTAGTACCAGCCATAGAGATCAACAAACAACTTGGCAGTATCCATGCAATATATATGAAATTTGCTAGTGTCGACTGCTGCATTACAATTTATTGCGGCCAAAATAATTTTAAATCTATGTATTAACTCTTCTTTTATTCCAATTACGTCTGCAGTTTTGGCTGGATTTTCGAAAAACCTTCTTGCCGTATTGCCATCGTTTGTTGTGCCCATACCTTGCTTCACCGCATCCACATTTATGCCCAGTGTCAACTTTAATCTCTTCTGAATTTCAGCTTTATTTGCCGCCATTTCAATTTTTGTGTAACTATCTGTTCTCCATTTTTTGAAACTTAGACGGTAAGAAATGTGCAGAATGCACTCCATAAATTTGATTCTCGCATGCAAGGGAGAAATACCAAACGCAACTGCTTCTTCCGAACATTTCCTCAAAATCACCGCATCTAAATTATTCATTTCTGTGGGCTTTGCTCCACATATGAAGCAAACCGCCATAGATGAACTTCCAGAAATCGTAGTAGCTACTTTCCCATCAATCATTGTTAATTTCAGTGTGTGAGAAATATTGAAGTTTCTGCTATGCAATTCAACGACAGTATTTCTTAAATTTTTTATTTCGTCATTAACACGACTGACCTCTGAATTTATAACTTCAGCTGTTTCTTGTATAAATTCAAATTTTAACGGTCGGCAAAATCTAGTTGATGATGGCTCTGTATTTCTCCAGCACATTGTTGACATATTATTACGCGCTGTGAGGGTCAATGGAACAAGTGACGTTAAGAACATATATTTATCGGAGTCATTTGGATCTGTGAATTTTTGATGGTATTCACTGTGTCCCGAACTTCCGTCACAGCCCCATTTTGAGAACATTTGCAGTTCGTTGGGGAGTTCTGTCACCTCATTCTCGGTTTTTGTCATCAAAATCCTGGTTACTGTATGATCTAATAACTCTTGTAGACCAACTTTGCTACAACTTTCTTGCACCTGAACATTTGCAGGATAGCATTTTTTTTTTGCTTCCAGTACCTGATGGTAGGATGGGTAAATGTCGAATCCAATTTCTCTAGCTGAACTGCGCAAAACCTCATATTGATGCTTTGACAAGGAAGCATCAAGTATCAGCCCAAGTGCCTTCTCCGGGGTGAACGTGCCTTAATGGATTTGTCTAAACACTCACTTTTTTTTGCGGCAGACGATATCAACACCATTGAGGTGTTTTTACAAAAATCTTGTACCTTTGTCCTCTTTGTTCGCGGTTGGCAATCCTCGAAGGCTTTTGCTGGACGTCCACGTTTAACCATATTTGAACAGCTTGGTGCTTCATTGTTTGCGGTATATTTGCACACTTTGTAGACATTTTTCAGCCAATTTTCATTAAGATCAAGAAATCTGGTTTTTATGCGTCTTGCTTTTTGCCATCTATCTTTGAACTTTGTAAAAAAGTTTTTTTTCAAAAATCCAGTAAAGACTTCAACATCCTCAGCAGTCATTCCTTCATTGTTATTTGCAATGACTTCGACAGTAACATCAATATCACTGTTGTTATCAATCAATATTTCGCAAATATTTAAATAAGAAATTGTTACATTTTCCATAATTAATTAAATTAAATCTTGATATCACTTAAAAACGCACCTCTTATCACTGCACTTGCCAATGTAATGTAAATTAGCATATCAATAATATTAGAAATTTATACCCAATTGCAGAAATTTAAATCAGAAACTGTGTATTATATTGTTGGTACTTAATGTATTACTTATTAAGCTCTAACGGAAAAGATTTTGTGCAATAAAGAGAGCAAGACATAATGTGTAGTTGTTATTGCATGCAACAACATAATAAATGAATGATAACACAGCACCTAATAGTCTATCGCTTGATCTTCTATTGTTGTTATCAAACAGTATCAGTAACAGTATCAGTATCTTTTGGAAAGGAGCAGGTATGAGCAGCTGAATTTTTTTTTAGCTTTTAGCTGAGACTTCAAGCTGTAATTTGACGTCTTTCGTTAAACAGCGCTCCACAGCGCTAAAAAGATGCAGTCCACTGAAGTTGATGAACATTGAAATTTTGATGTTGTTTATATTTTGTTCTACGAAATTTTTTATGTGGCACTTTTTCCAACTTTTTTTAATGCAAATCTCATCTATGACAATTGCCATTTACGAAA
Organism: Germaria angustata; assembly: GCA_963681545.1. NCBI lineage: Eukaryota > Metazoa > Arthropoda > Insecta > Diptera > Tachinidae > Germaria > Germaria angustata. The sequence continues at coordinate 76,118,623 of OY812999.1, read as the reverse complement.
ATATACAACAAAGTCAAATGATAAGTTTACTGTAATTGTACCAAAAGATTGAATATACAGTAAATTTGCATGCCATTTTAAACAAGCGAACATATATGAACTTGGAGCGTGTCTGTCCAAAGAAATACTAAATATATCAGCCTAATATTACGGAATCATAATATTCAACTATCTGACAACAAAATACCAAAAAATTATCCAAATCGGCGAACATGAAAAAATGAATTTCGGCCACTCTTGAACCAATGTGCGACATCACGTTGAAGATGGTCGATCCAATTACGGGTACAATATTCACACACTGATTACTGCAATTATTGGTTTCTATTAACAATTCATTTAATTTTGCATTTTCAGGCGTATCAAAGAATAAAAATCTAAGCGCAATGAATTACTATGCGTATCGTATGATGATTCGTACACATGAGGAGAATGTCATTCTGAAGTGCCGTCGGCTATTCCAGCAATTCGCTGTCGACATGTATGTCAAAGTCGAGATCGAACGTTTAGCGTTCATCCGATTCAATCAGGCAAAGCTACGATCTGCGGACTATATACACTTGCGTGATGCTATTCATTTAGATGGTTATGTTCAGAATATTGGACGTCTGACGATTCTCCCATCATCTTATATCGGAAGCCCACGCCAAATGCACGAATACGCTCAAGACGCTATGACGTACGTGCGAAATTATGGAACTCCGGATTTATTTATTACGTTCACATGCAATCCGAAGTGGACGGAAATTGGACGTGAGTTGGAACAGGGCCAAAAACCGCAAGATTCAAGGTTATGATGGATGTGCTTACTATGTATCGAGTTTTTGGTGACACACGTTGCGTGTTCACGAGTTGGGAAACCATCCGCTTTGTTTGTGTTAACGTCAGACCAAAAAACCAAAAATGTGGTTTACCAAAGAGCACTTTGGATTCACTTTCATTTACTTAGAGAAGTTCAACTAAATAACATTTCATTTTTGTAATCGAAATGAATTCATTACTGTTGTGAAATGAAATAAAATTTTTCCTTTTCAAATATACAACAAACAATTTTTTCTCTTCTTCTTTTAATCACGAAATGTTACATAAAACGAAGCCATCTGGTGGCGAAACGGAGTTCGCCGGGTTTGCTAGTATTATATTATATTATATTATATTATACATATATTATATTATATTATATTTTAATATATTATATTATATTATATTATGTTATATTATATTATATTATATTATATTATATTATATTATATTATATTATATTATATTATATTATATTATATTATATTATATTATATTATATTATATTATATTATATTATATTATATTATATTATATTATATTATATTATATTATATTATATTATATTATATTATATTATATTATATTATACTATATTATATTATATTATATTATATTATATTATATTATATTATACTATATTATATTATATTATATTATATTATATTATATTATATTATATTATATTATATTATATTATATTATATTATATTATATTATATTATATTATATTATATTATATTATATTATATTATATTATATTATATTATATTATATTATATTATATTATATTATATTTTTTTTTTTTTTTTAAGGAGGTAAAAATGCATTACTGCATTCACAGTGGGTTGTTCCCATCTGTGATATGTCGGGCTCCCCTTATAGGTATACCGACTAAAAAACCTCCTTTCTCCGGGAAATAATCCCCACTCCGGGACCGCGTCAGCATTACTTCGAAGTGGATTCCCAATGGCTGACTATCAGCCACCCTGCTTAATGTAGCCTACTTTTAGGTTGTCGTCTACATAGACGCATTTTTCAGTCATCCTGCAGCGTCTAACAAAGGTTTCTTCGACCTTAATATTGTTTCGCAGTACTTCACAACTGCTCGCCATTTGGTCGCATCAGATATCATATTGTCCACAATGTTTTCCACCATGAGTGGTCCTGTAACGGCTTCCAACTCTTCACGGTGTACTGTCCATCGCGAACACTTGAAAAAAGTGTGCTCAGCATCATCCTCAATATCTTCGTTTTCGTACAAGCAAAACGGATTGTCGCATTTCTTCATTTTGTGGAGATATTTTCGGAAGTATCCATGACCTGACAACATCTGAGTCAAGTAGTAGTTTACATCCCCGAAACGTCTATTCACCCACTTCTCTATATTTGGAATGAGTCTTGCGGTCCACCTGCCTTTCGTGCTAGTGTCCCACCTGTCCTGCCAACTCTGCATGATCTCCTGCTGTATGTTGTTATCGTTTTCGGGATCTATGCTGTTAATATGTCTCATCGTCCATAGCTTTCTTCGTCCTAATATTTGTAGATCAATTGGTATCATTCCTGATATCACTAGAACCGCGCATGCTGACACCGTCCGATATGCAGATATCACTCGTAGCGCTGCTGTTCTTTGTACGACCAATAGTTTGTTCGCCCTTTTCCTCACTTTCATTTGCTCGCCCCAAATCTCGCTTCCGTAAAGAAGGATACTGTTGCTAGCCTCCATTAGAAGCTTTCGTTTGCTTTGTACTGGTCCACCTACGTTTGCCATTAGTCGGCTAAGCTGTCCTGTTATCCTGGATGCCTTGTTCACAGCATAATTAATCTGATCCGAGTATGTCAGTTTGCAATCAAGTCTTATTCCTAAATAGTTTACAGATTTTTTTGTGCGTACTATCAGGTCTTCAATATTAACATCTATCTCCACTGGTATATGACGCCTGGTGAGAATGAGGAGTTCAGTCTTGTGCGCTGCCAGCTGCAGGCCGTGCTCATCTAACCAAGCCTTGGTTCTTATCATAACTTGTCTCAGCTTCCGTTTGGCTTCCTCTACATTTCTGGCCTTAATAACTGCGGCTATGTCGTCCGCATATCCTACTAGGTAAGTGTCCTGTGGCATTTCTATACTAAATATTCCATCGTAGCTTATATTCCACAAGTCTGGTCCCAATATGGACCCCTGTGCAGCGCCTGATGTTATTTTTATCTTTTTCTGACCCTCCGTTGTGCTGTATACAAGTTCCCTATCCTTAAGATAGTTTCTTATAACCCTTGTCAAGTATTCTGGTGCGTGAAACCTTTCTTCTAGGGCTTGCAGTACATCCGGCCATCGAAGGCTATTGAAGGCATTTTTAACGTCTAGTGTAGCCAGGAACACAAGTGGCCTGGTGCTGTTAGGGCCTGTCTGTGTAGATTTTGCAACGCTTATCACATCATTCACAGCTCCTATAGTGGATCTTTTTGGCCTGAAACCATGTTGCCTCTCCGAAAGTCCTCCACTAGCAATCGAATTTTTTTAAGTTTTTTTGCGATTTTTATCTGGAAGGTGAAGTTTTTTTGATTTTATATGTTCGCATTTTCTGTTCTTTATGACAAGAGCTACAAATTTGCCTCAGAGAGTAAATCGAAATTCGGAACGGTTTGCAAAATATGAGCCCGAGAAAATGATCACTTTTTTGCGAAAATGATACCGAGGCCCCAAATCTTTGGCGGCCCATAAAAAAAAGTGCATGACTTTGGGAAAAATTGGGAGACACGGGTCTTTTTTTTAGTCTTTTATCACGTAGTGGTGTCCGTATATGGTTATTTTGCCACGACTTAAAAAAATACACACAGTGACATACTCGTATATACGAGGTCTATTGTTGGAAAAGGTGAATTTTGAAATTTCTTAGACAACGTGCATTCGATTAGCATTTTTTATATTGGTACACTTGTTTCGAACATATGTTCTTAGCTCAGTTTGTTTGTGTTTAGTTTATTTGTGCGAGGCAACAGTTGGACGTGTTTTGTTTGCTCGGCCATTTTCTGCTGTGGAAAAGAATGGATGAAAGAATTTGCATCAAATTTTGTGTAAAATAAATTTAATTAAGTGCTCAAAAGCACTTGACATGTTTAGACTGGTATATGGTGATTGTAATCTAAGTTACAAAAATGTATATAAGTTGTACTAGCTTTTCAAAAGTCGAGAAGATGTGATTGACGACGATCGTCCTGGAAGTTCTATCACATCATAAACTGATGAAAATGTTGACAAAGTGAGGAAAATTGTTATGGTGATTCGTTGAATCACTATTAGAGAAGTTACTGAGCATGTCGGCATATCGGTTGGCTCATGCCATACAATTTTTTTTTTTTTTTTGTAAATTTTGGGCAGCGAAGCTTGTAACATGTGTACATGTTGACAGGCATAACTAAAAAGAAATGTCAGAAAAATAAGTAAAAAGAAATGTCAAAAATATACATGCTTGACAAGATAATTGAAAAAGAAATGTCAAAAAAACTGTAACGAGCTTCCTTCTTTTTCTTTCCGATTGTAAGCTGATAAAGTGTCCATGTGGTGTAGAAATATAAAAACTTATGTTCTAATTCAATCTTGTATTGTATTAAATTGAATTATAAAATAAAACAATCAAAAACTACAAGTGAATTGTTACATGGTGTCAGAAGTGGGATACTAAGAAAAAGAAACAAGATCAGAAAAGTAATACGAAATGGCTGACGAAGGTCAAAATCCAACACCAAGTTCTTTGGATTGTTCCAATATGGCTGCGGAGTGGCCAAAATGGAAACAGAATTTTATGGTCTGGATGATTGCAACTGGAAAGATGGAGAAACCGGAAAAGAATAAAATTGCAACCTTTATATGGCTTATTGGTGAGCAAGTTGCAGTGATCTATAATACTCTTTTTCCAAATGATGGCACACTAAACTCAATGTTGGGCGAAGTTTGCTCTGGTGAAAATGCAGTTGTCCAAAGGACATTGGAAGATGTCATAAAAAATTTGATGATTACTGTCTTCCCCAAAAGAACGTGGCTATGGAGTCATTCAAATTCAATATGATTCAGCAGAAAGAAAAACAATCAATTAATGAATTTGAAACAGAGCTGCGTAAACAATTACCATTTTGTGATTTCAAGTGTAATTGTGGATCTTTGTATGAAGAGCGAATGCTTCGAGATCGTATTATTATTGGTGTATACGACAAAAAATTGCAGATGAAGCTCCTAGATGGCAGAGATGATACGTTGGCAAAGGTGCTCGAGACATGTAAAATTTATGAAGCCGCCAGTCTTAATAAAAGCATTTTGGAAGCAAGAGCACCAATTATAGCAAGTCTAGAAGGAAACATAAACGCTCAGTCTGTAGCTGCAGTTGAATCAACTAAACGTTTTTGTTTTAATTGTGGAAACGCGTGGTCTCCAAAACATATAAGTGAATGCAAAGCGAAAGATATTGCTTGTCGAATATGTTCAAAGGTTGGTCATTATGCCAGGATGTGCCGTCAAAGGGGAAAACAACAACAAAGAAATCCAAGAAGAGATGAAAGCAACAACAGCAACAAAAACAGTAGCTACAACAATGGTGGACACTTTAGCAGCAAAACAGGAATTGTTGACAATGCGAAGGCAAGAGGAAAGGTTTTAAGTAATAAACATTATTTTAGAATAAATTCGGTAGAAGCAAGTCGGACAAAGTGGACCAAAAATTTCTGATTGCAGGAAAAATAGTGAATTTCAAACTAGATACTGGAGCGGACGTAAATTGTATTCCTTTCTTTTGTAGTTGATAAACTAGGAATAAAAATTGAAAACAAAATTATTTGCTTCCCTGTTTATGATTATAGTAACAATAGAGTCAAGATTTTTGGTACTGTGAGATTATGTTGTAGTGATTTGGAGTCGGATAAAAAGAGGCAAATATTATTTCTGGTTGTTGACGGTAAATTTGAGCCTATACTTGGATTGGACAGTTGTATTGAATTGGGATTGGTTAAGCGGATGGATGTTGATAGGATTAGCTTGCCGGAGGTGTCGGAAGTTTTTATAGGAAAGTTTAATGATGTGTTTCAAGGATACGGTAGATTTCCGGGGGAATATAGGATTTATTTACATGAGAACTCGAAACCTATGTTGCACTATAAGAAGCGAATTCCACATGCATTAATGGACAGATTAAAAATGGAACTTGATAGAATGGTAAAGGATGGGATAATTTCCATAGTTGATTATCGGACTGATTGGGTTAATAATCTTCAGATAGTGGAAAAGTCTGATGGCAGTTTGCGTATTTGCTTGGATCCAAGACCACTAAATGAGTGCATTAGGTGGGAGCATTTTCTTATTCGTACCATTGAAGTTCTAACGTCTGGCTTGGCAGACGCAAGGGTCTTCTTACTAGTGGGTTTTTGCATATGTCCTTGGATAGAGCATTGGCGGATCTGACAACATTTATGACCCCATTTGCTCGATACAGATTTGATAGGTTGCCTTTTGGCTTGAGCTGTGCACCTGAAATGTTTCAGAGAACTATGGTCAGGATTTTTGGGGACATTCCTGGTATTTACATTTATTTTGACGATATTTTGATCGCAGCAAGGGATCAAGAAGAGCATGATAATGTACTTGGGATGATAATACAACGGGCAAGGGAAAATAATGTTAAATTTAATCCTAGAAAGATACAATATCGGAAGGACACTTAGAATTTATGGGAAACACTATATCGTATAATAAAATTAGGGTAGGAAGGAAATATTGTGAGGCTATATTGGGCATGGGAAGACCAGGTAAAAAGGCAGAGGTTTTACGTTTTCTGGGCATGTTAAAGTATCTGGCAAGATTCATACCGAACCTATCGAGGATGACGGCAACGTTACGTAATTTGACGAGACTTGATGTTGAGTTCTCGTGGGATGAGGAACATGAAAAGGAATTTAGGGATTTCTTGGACATTATATCAAAGCAACCTGTTTTGGCTGCTTATAATCCTAAATTGCCTGTAAGAATTCAGACAGATGCATCCAAGGATGGACTGGGATGTGTTTTATTTCAAGAAGGGCACCCTGTTGCCTTTGCTTCAAGAACATTATCAAAGAATGAACAGAAGTGGGCACAAATATTGAAAGAACTATTGGCTATTGTTTTTTCATGCCAGCGTTTTCACTATTTTGTTTATGGTCGAGAGTGATCACAAACCCTTAGAGACATGTCAAACGTGATATTGATGATGTCACTATGCGTCTTCAGCGTATGTTTATGATGCTATTGAAGTATCCAGGAATGAGTATAGTTTACAGACCGGGGAAGGAATTATTGATTGCTGACTGTTTGTCTCGTGCGCAATTATCGGAGGTACAGGAAATACAGGGCTTATCAGGTGTTATTCATAGAATAACAGAATCAGTTTGCTTATCGGATGAAAATTTGGTTTATTATCGGGATTGCTTGAATGAGGATGAAGGGTATAGGCGCATTTGTTCATATGTTGAGAACGGGTGGCCAATCTATCATCGTCTGAATGCTTTAGGTCAACATTTTTACAAGCTTAAATCTAGGCTTCATGTGGAGAATGGATGGTTGTTGCTTGATTGCAGACTGGTGATATCAGACAAGCTGCAAGGGAAAATTACTAAGTGGTTGCATAGTCCACATCTTGGTATTGAGAAAACGCTGGCTCATGCAAGGGGGCTATATTATTGGCCGGGGATGGGTCATCAAATAAAGGCAGAGGTAAAGAGTTGTGAAATCTGTGAAAAGTTCCGTCGCAATAATCAGAAGGAACCATTAATACAGGATGAATCACCAAAATATCCTTTTCATATAGCGGCAGTGGATTTATTTGATTATGCCGGAAAGGATTTTATAGCAATTTTGGATGCTTATTCTAATTATCTGTTAGCGATACCATTACGTGAAAGGACTTCGAATCACATCATTGATCAAATGAATCAAATTTTTTTCAAAATTGGGTTTCCAACTATAATAAGATGCGATAATAGCCCTTTTGGATCTAGAGACTTCGATCAGTTTGCTTCTGACTGTAATATTCGGGTATGTTCTAGAATCCGAATTCACTCGAAAGTGGATTACTTTAGCATTTTTGGTGTTCTGCAATTCACATCCCCATGTTTTTATTCGTTTTCAATTAGAGTAGTAAGGGGTGGGTGAAAGTAAAACGAATCGTACTTTATTCTTATAAATGCTAACATTATTAAGAAAAATACAATTTTGCTTTTTAGTTTGAAGTGTTTTTTATTGAACTTCATCAAAAAAGATCAATTTTTCACAGAAATATTAATGCAAACAAATTTTTTTTAAACTTTGCCAAAAATTTCAATTTGGTTTTGGCAGATCTCACTTGTGTAAAAAAACATGAAAAAAATACAACAATTTTGTTTATGTTCGAAAACACAAAGTTGCCCTACATAATAAAGTTTGATATGTCAATCTTTTTTGAACTAAATCTAAATGCATTTACATCTTATTGATAAAGAAAAATTAATTTTTTTTGAAGAAAATTAAAACTAATTTCATATATATAAATCTATTTAAACAATAATTATAATAATTCGAATGCATTTAGTTGTAAAATCGCAATGTAATAATCAGGCAATACTTTGTTTTAACAACAAATGGTGCCAGGACAACGTAGTCGATATGTCTATAGCCGGCAAACAGCCGCGCTGATAAATAACGCCAGGCAAGCAGATCAACCAAAAGCAAATAATTTTAATTTCGTTCGTTGTCTTTTTTGAGAGTATTGAATAATTTTATTTTCATTCTGTTTCTTTAAGAATATTAATTTTGTTTTAATTCGCGTTGAAAATTAACTGAAAAATTTGAATGTCTTTTTCATACTCTGTAAATTATTTTACATCCAATTTTCACCATGATTTTTTAAGACATGTCTTTTTTTATTTTCTTTTAAAGTTGCTCCCAAAATCATGTCACATTTTCATGATGATTTTTAAAACATGTCTATTTCTTTACTGTTGTTGTAAAAAAAACTCTTATTTGACAGCCAGAGTTGGTTTTTTTTTACTTTATCTTTAATTCCTTTTATTTCTATAATTTGGGCGCCAAAAACGGAATTTAATAACTTGAGAAGTAAAGTATTTAAAAAAGTAAATTTTCTTAAAAAAGTCAAAATTGGGTGCTATACAGAAAAACCTCGAAGAAAGCAATGGAGGTAAAACTAGTGGACTAAAACTAGTGAGTGGGTGAAGTAATGGCGGAAATGCTGAGTGGAGCGAGGTACATTTTAGTTTCTTATGAACGACTTCTTGGGAGATAAGTCGTCTTTTCTGAACTATATCAGAATGAGCCGAGAGACATTTAATTTGATTCTCGCAAAAATCGAAGGTGATATAGTAAAACAAGATACCATCTTGAGAGAAGCGATAACTCCAGCAGAGAAACTGGCAGCCACACTTCAATACCTCGCTGCTGGAGAGTCCATCAAAAGCACAAATTATCAGACGAGACTATGGGAAACCTTTCTTTGTCGTGCAGTTCTGGAATTATACCAGGCAATTTGGAAACACTTTAAAAATGAATATTTAAAGGTTTTTGAGTAGGTACATATGTATATGAAAAATAACTTATTTTATTGTGCCTATTCATAGAATGTAATACTTTGGTTTATTATTTTGAAATTAAAATAAAACAAGTTAAATTATTATAAGTATATTAAGTGAAATAAATTCGTCTTTTATTAATATATAACTTTAAAAAGTATATATCATTAGCTCTTGGCAGATTGTGAACAAAGAGCTAGATCGCTTGACACGGTCCATATATGTAGGATTACGTACATCATACAAGTTTTCGTGTTCCTGATATTTAGATATTAAAAGCTCCACAATTTCGTTTTTCCACATGGTTTATATTTATTTGAACTTTTTATTTATATTTATTTTATTTATATACACACAAAACAAAAAACAAGCACTTGTCGGTTTAAAACAAGAAAAATAAAGAAGAACACAGAGATATAACCTCTTTAACAGACGAATGCAAATAAAATATAATAGTAAAATTTCGAATGACAGCTAAAAGGAAGAGATGTATTTTTCTTCATTGTTGTTGTAAAAAAATCACGAAAACAGAAACCACGTTTCTTTTGCTACTCCTCTTTCTTATCTACCTAATATGCCTACAAACAAAAAAGACATGCCTTAAAGATAAGTAAAAAAATCATCGTGAAAATTGGGTGTTACTTTTGTAATTTGTTAATTTTTTTGCAACTTTTTTGCCGACCGCCGTCGATTTTTGCGTAGCTGTGGCCGTTGACATTTAGATTTTTTTTCGAACATAAACTTCGAATGTGGAAAAACATGCTGAATTCAGAACACCATTTTATAAATTGTGGGGATTCAAAAAATTTTTCGTTTTCAATCCGAGTCGAAACCTGGAACATACCCGATTAAATTTAGATTTTCAAGCCCGCGCTATCCTCACAGCAATGGCTTAGCGGAAAAAGGTGTTGCAATAGGGAAGAACATATTAAAGCGGTGTTATGAATCGGGAGAACTCAGTTCATATCAGTGTCGAATTTTAGAGTACAATATGACACCTTTGGCGGACATGCAACTGTCACCATCATGTTTATTCTTTGGAAGGCTTATTAAAACTAAATTACCGATTTCAAGTTCATTGTTAACCAGAAATAATATTAAGGAAGGCTTGGTTCAAGGAAAGATAGCAAGAAAGAGAGAAATACAGAGGTATTATTATGACAGGGGTGCAAAATCGTCGCCAGAGATTTGTATAGGGGATTCGGTTATTTTTAAGAAGGACAATAAGGAGTGGCAGTATGGTATAGTGGTAGAGAGAGTCGGTGATCGATCATACATACTTAAGGATAGTTGTGATAGATACTTTAGACGTAATAGAAGATTTATTGCGAATACTTACAATTCAAGCTCTAAACACATAGACGACAGCAGACAGCAAGCAGCAATTTGTCAAAAATAAAATGCATGTATTTAAATGAAATCGATAATTTTGACGGCAGCACAGCAGCACGACTGCACAACAGCATTTGCTGCTGCTGCCAATTTAGGCTATTTTCTATTTTGACGGGCAGCACTAAACAAATATAGTGTTGCCAATATATATGTAAATTGGATAAATAAAAACAAAAAATTTTTTTTTTAATATTAAACATAAAAGAACATTACAAAAATACAATAAAGAAATAAATTTATGTGTTTTTATAGTTTTTCGAGATATTGTTACATTTTATAATCAATAACTTTAATTTTATTCATTATAAAATGTATATCCGGCATCCCTGAAAATTGTATTGCTAGAATACACATCAGTTGACTATTATGCTGTTGCTGTCTTCAAAATATTTATGAAGCTGACTTCAGAGCAGCATTTGAAGTTGGCTGTATTTGAAGTCGTGAAGTCGTGAAGTCTGCTGTCGTCTATGTGTTTAGAGCTTTAGACTTCAATTTTAGTGATTTTGTTTCGGAAGAGGGTATCGCGGATAATAGTAGGCCAATATCTCCTTCCTCTGGGAGCATGCAGATTGGGAATGGGGATAGTAAGGATATGGGCATCACTTTAGAAAATGGCGGGGAAATAGAACATGAATCAGGGGACTTACTGGGACGATCGGAAGTGGGGGATGACATTGAGTCCGATTGTCAGACTGAAGTAAGGGAACCAGTAGAGGACGTTAGAACGGAAGACAGAACTGAAGTTCGGACAAGAAGTGGTAATTCGACCACCAAAGAGGTACCTTGAATAATAAAAAAAGGCGTGTAACATGTGTACATGTTGACAGGCATAACTAAAAAAAATGTCAGAAAAATAAGTAAAAAGAAATGTGAAAAATATACATGCTTGGCAAGATAATAATAAAAAAAGGCGTGTAACATGTGTACATGTTGACAGACATAACTAAAAAGAAATGTCAGAAAAATAAGTAAAAAGAAATGTCAAAAATATACATGCTTGACAAGATAATTGAAAAAGAAATGTCAAAAAAACTGTAACGAGCTTCCTTCTTTTTCTTTCCGGTTGTAAGCTGATAAAGTGTCCATTTGGTGTAGAAATATAAAAACTTATGTTCTAAGTCAATCTTGTATTGTATTAAATTGAATTGTATTAAATTGAATTATAAAATAAAACAATCAAAAACTACAAGTGAATTGTTACAAAGCTCGTTCCTAAATTGCTGAGTTTCGAAGAAAGAAATCGTCGCATGAAAATCGCTCAGGAAATGTTGAATGGCGTTTTCAACGATCGATATTTGCTTAAAAGGATCATAACTACTAACTATACATGGGTATATGGTTATGACATCGAAACCAAAGTCCAATAGTCGCAATGGAAGAGTTAAGACCAAAAAAAGCACGCCAAGTTCGATCAAATGTCGAAGGTTTTGTGCACTATTTTCTCTGATTACCGTGGAGTAGTCCATCATGAGTTCTTGCTTTGTTAGTCGTACGGTTAATAAGGAGTTTTATCATGAAGTCATACGCTGCTTGCGATAAGCAATACGAAAAAATACGTTCGGAAACGATAATGCACCTGCTCGCTCGTCCTTGCTTATTCGTAATATTTTGCCGAAAAGAATACCATAATCATTACTCAGCCACTGTATTCACCAGATTTGGCCCCCTGTATCTTTTTCTTGTTCCCAAAATTGAAGATACTTTGTGAAAGAAAGTCGTTTTGGGACGATTGAGTAGATAAAAACCGAATCGCTGAGAGTTCAAGGCCATACCAAAAAGTGAATAGCAGAATTGCTTCGAGTACTTGAAAAAACGCTTCCACAAGTGTATTATATCTAACGGCAATACTATACAAAATAGAAATTGATGAATAAATAAATATTTTTGAGAAAAATTAAAATTCACCTTTTCTATTAAACAGACCTCATATATATATACATACGTATACATTATAACTTAAGTAACTAATTGTTTAATGTGAAGAAAATGTAGATATGTATAAAATCATTTCTTTTGGAAACATTTGTGGTTCGACACTTATTAAGCAAATGCATGTGTGAATAAAATTTTCCGGTTCTTTATACAAATAAATACTTAAACACATCCATTCTTTTCTCAATTACACGTCTTTGGAGCCTTTGGCTTCCACAAAGCATCTCCATCTCTTACGAGTTGTTGCAATTGTTTTCGCAGTGTTATTTTTGCCTTGTATCATTTTCGTTAATATGTTGTTGTTACACACACCCATACATCTTTTTGAAAATCATAACTTTCATTTGAAACATTTCCATCTTAGTAGTTTTTGTTAAATACAAAAACGTATCCACATAAACTGAATGTATGTACATGTGCATACAAGTACACAAATTTGCACTCAAAATAACCAAAGAAAAAATAATACATATTCAGTGTGAAAATTCATCAGAACACTTAAAAACAAAGAATACTCAGGTAAATCTTAAAAATTTCTCAATTAATTAGAACCAAATAAATGGGAATAAAAATAAAGGGTGTAAACGAAAATTTTTTTACAAATTAAGATGGGAATATTGTGATCAAAACAAACTATGTAAAAAAAGTTCCGTTACTTTTAAAACTTTATGATTTGTTAACAATAAACTGAGCATCACCCATTTAGTTTTTGATCATCGACAGCAAAATTACAAAATCAGAGAAAAAACATTGTGGACACTTTTTTGGTTGACCCTAATATCTCTTTTGCAGCTATAGCAAGGCTAACAGGAACGTCCCGAGCGACTGCAAGGAATGTCATAAACCGGTTCAGGGAGACCCAATCCACTGAAAGAAAACGCGGATCTGGCCGAACTCCCGGTTTTGTTAATAAAAAAATGGCGTTAAAAGTGAAGAATGCGTTAGTGTCTAAACCAAACATGTCAACTCGGGATTTGGCAAAAAAGTTTAACGTTTCTCATATGTATGTTCAAAAAGTAAAGAAAAAATTTAAGCTAAGATCATACAAAGTAATAAAAGTACCAAACAGAAGTTCTGAAGTTGATCGAAGGGCAAAAAACGAGCAAGAAAACTACTGAAGACAGTTCTCAACAATTTTAAAGGCTGTATATTAATGGATGACGAAACGTATGTCAAAGAAGATTTCAAACAAATTCCTGGATGTCAATACTACACTGCATTTATGAGAGGAGGTGTAGGTTAGGTTAGGTTAGGTTGATAGGAGGGGTGTGATAGCCCATGTCATACGACATACACTTAAGCCAGTGAAGGCTTGTTGTGCGCTCCCTTTCAAACTGCCAGAGTTCTGCGGCAGGATTCGAACCTGGGACCTTCGCACTACGAGTCTAGTACACTACCTACTAGTCTACGAAGGTCAGTCAGAGGAGGTGTAAGGAAAATTTTTAAATATAAAAAGGTTGACAAATTTGCGAAAAAGTTCTTAGTATGGCAAGCAATTTGCAGCTGTGGTAAATTCACAAAGCCTTTTGTGTTACGTGGTACATTAAATAGACAAATGTACATAAAAGAGTGTTTACAAAAACGTTTGTTCTCATTGTATAAACTCCATTCTACGCCCCCAATATTTTGGCCTGATTTAGCAACAATTCATTATTCCAGCAAAACTATCGAATGGTTCAGAAAAAATAATGTAAAATTTGTTGAAAAGGAGTGCAATCCACCAAATTGCCCTGAACTTCGTCCAGTAGAAAAATTTTGGGCTCAAGTAAAAACAATACTTCGAAAAACATCGAAAGTAGCTAAAACTCAAAAAACATTATACTTCAGATGGAATAAGGCGGCTAAAAAAATTGGTAGCAAAGGTGTCCAAAACCTTATGAGAGGCTTAAAGGGTAAAATACGCTCCTACGCACTAGCCCGTTATCAAGAGTAAATTTTTTATTACTTTTAAAATATATGAAGTAATATTAATTTGAGGTATTATTTTTCTTATTATTAGTTTTGTATTAAAAGTTATTAGTAAATCAATTTGTAAAAAATTTTTCGTTTCCACCCTTTAAAAGGGTACCACCTACAAAAATTGTTTACGTATGTATGTAGATATTAATCAACTAATAGAAATTATACCAAACAGTATTAAAATTAATGAATTTCAACTGAAAGATTCTAGTAAAAAAAGATAACTTACTTCATTTGTGTTAAAGCTCATTTAGAAAAACTAATAGCTTTACTCCTTACCTTCATCCAAAAAAGACAAAAAGGCTAAACCCGATGTAAGGACAATTTTCATATACATATCTTGTGCAAATAAACACGAACTCACATCAACAGAAGGTTTGCTTTTTAGATGTGTAAGATGGGAACCCTTAAGAAAACTCGAAATTATCCAATGGCTTATAATATTATATAATAGTATACTATAATATAATAAAAAATTTTACGAAAATCCTTAAAGCGTCATCTTTCTCCTAGTCGTATATGCCAAACAGGTAGCTGTCCAGCTCTTTTAATAGTACCCGAGGCTTAATATAGGTAAAATTTCTAGGCTTGATGGATCATTTTGCGTATAGCTTACAGAACAATATCCATATAATCTAACATTAATCAACAATGAAGATGTGATAGATCGTCCGGACGAAGCTTTTATAAATAAACAATAGAGACACAAAACTATTACAGATTCCAATATTTGCATGGCCTTTGTAGTTCCTTTAAGCTTTAGAAAGATCATTGTCCTTCATCGGTTCATTTTTGATATTATTTAAACTGAAAAAGGAGTCTTCAGAAGTAATAAAGTCTATGCTATATAATAAATAAAATTGATCAACCGAAGCTTTATGCTCTTGAAATAAAGAATAAAAAAAAACATTTATATAAAGGCACAAAACACAATTTATATATAACTCAACGGATGATGAGCATAACTATGAATATGGAATTTCTCATTTGCATAATAGAACTAGGTGCGCGGAGTTTATTTTGAAGCGTGCATATATAATTAACTGCACAGGAGAAACTTTTGACAAGAACTCTCGACAAAAGGAAAACAGATCATTCAAAAAAATTACACAATATACATTTTTTAAGAAGTGGCTCGCCCATAATACGGATATGGAGACACGAATGATGCTGATAACTCTAGGTTATATTTAAAAGATACGCCAAATTACACCTATCGATATGAATATTATAAAAAGTTTTGCTTTTCATATACTGACATTCATTTTAAAGCCCAAAAAGCCTTTTAAATTTTTTAGTATATCTTTATTACTTTAAAAGTTATGCCTTTGAGCATATTGATACTTATTTTATCTCCATCGAAAGTCATAAAGAATTATATCACAGGTAAATTCCATTTGTTACCAAAGTTGACTTATGTGTAGCTTTCAGCATAAATTATAAATAAATAGTGAGGCGTTGCACATTGGTTCAAGAGCGGCATTAATTAATTTTTTTATGTATTCTGATTTACCTGATTTTTTTACAGTTTATAATAAACAATCTAGTTATCATGTACCAGAAATATTAGGCTTATATCTTTATTACTTTTTTCTCCAGGGACATTCAAATTTGTACTAAGTGATTGCGTTTCAAATGACCGTATTATATATGCTACATCTATCGCTCGTGCTTTTAAAATACTCTTATAATGACACCATAATAATTTTTTTATATACATTTGGATGCTGTAAATTATATATAAATATACAAATAAAAAAAATTTCAAAATTAAAAAAAAAATCTTTACTACTAAGAATTGTCCAAAAATACTTATTTTCTCTAACTTCTATGGCTTGTATCTATTGATCTCAAACTGGCTTGGGCCCCAGACTTATATCACATTAAAGTTTGAAGTCTCAGCTAACGATTTATTAAAAATTCAGCTGCTCGTTTTTGCTCGTAAGCAATTCCGATATAAAAAACTTAAAAAAAATTAGGAAAAATTTCCTTCACAAGCATGTTATTGCGCATTCAATAACAACTTTCATTTTTTGCTTACTATATTGCAAAATGCAATATCAAAACCCAAGTTTGAAAATATGTGCTTTCTAATTGAATAACATAGAAATTATTGCACTTTTTATCAGTGATGCCATTTATAATTTTGAAAAATCCCTACGCTTTCCAAAAAAAATTATTACTTTTCCCTCCTTTAAGTATTTTTTATTCCCCACATTTTTCCCTGTTTTTTTTGTAATACTTCTAACCATTATTTATAGTGTTGTTTTTGCTGTTGTTGAAAGTTCAATATTTTAATCAGCTGTGATTATTAGTTGCGTTGTTTTTGTGATTACAGCTTATTATTTTATTGTTTTGAATTTCTTATCAGCTGTGGTTATTAGTTGTTATTAAGTGAATAAATGGAATTAGTTTATTGTTTTTGAAGTGACAAATAGCAAAAAAATCTTTAAATATGAACAATCTTTAGTTATCTTATTATGAAATTTTTGATCTTTTATTAGATTGTGATAAGAACATTGATGTAGTTTGCGATATTATTACAACAAATAATACGAACTTATCAGTTAATAACGTAGATCAATTAAAATTTTTTTTAATTTTTTTTTATTTTTTCATTGATGTTTTAATCAAATAAAAACACGAAAATTCAAATCTGTGTAGCTTTTTTAACCTTTTTAACAAGGAAATTTTTGCATTTTATGTGGTTATTTTATGTGGGAGGTGGGCGTGGCTGTTAGCAGATTTTGCTAATTTTTTCACCATTCATTAATGTTATCATAAAATTGCAATGAGCAAAAAGTTGTGACTGTACGATGATTTTTAACTTTTGTGTTATATGTGAAGTAGAAGAAGTTGTGCTCGGATTTTTTCCATATCTGCAGTATTTGTTTATCACAACCCAATGTTAGTAAGACTCTACGATGTTTCCTTATATTTAATGCCACCAATCATATGAAGCTGAAGCACTGTGCGTTGTTCCCATGATATCAGATTTTAAGCAAGTTTTGAAGTGTCGCCATATCGCACCACGAAAAAGCAAAGCTTGTATGTTTTTAATACATTTTTTTTTCTAACTTTTCAGCAATTGTTGGACGATGCAAATAAACGCAATCACAATTTGCGTGAGCAGCTCAAGATGTTCAATGAAAAAATATTGACTCTCACACATACATCGGATGATATGTCCAGGTTTGTACTGTATACGTATTGATATAAAATTGGATTAGTGATTGATATACATATAGTTGTAGGCTTAAAATATAAATTTATATAATGACACTTCGCAAATTAGTTGAAAATTTAACTACATAAATATAAAAATTTGGATTGAAGCTATGTAGTTATGCAACTTATTCAACGTATCCTACAGTAGAGTTATCCTGAAACATACACCGATTTTAGCTAATTTTTACTTTTTTTACTTACAACTTCTCTGGTCTCTGCGGTTTTGTGGAAATATTTCATACAAACTACAGCAATTACAAATAGTGGCAAATTAGTAAAATTCTTAAATACTAGTACCCATAAAAATATGTATACTTATCGAAAAATGCCTATGTACAGTCGAATTAAGATAAGCGTAAAAGTAAAATTTCAGCATTTGTTTATTGTCTGGACAAGATTTTCTTTTGCATTTTATCAGTCACTATCTCTTTTGGCGGGGGGTATTTTTGGGCCCGAGATTTTGAAGAAAGTATGGCTGAGAAAGCTCCTAAAGGGTCTGAATGTAAATTTGACTAGATCAAATCGCAACGATATTCATAACATGATACAATTAGTTGATGAGATATGGGAAGTTATGATTAATGGCGAAGTAGCAAATTTAGTAACTTTTGGGCAATATCCAATATTGAAAGTAATTTTGAAAATTTAACAAAATCTTTATATGAAAATATGGCTAAAATAAACTTTGAAGTTAGTTCTTTTAAAGAAACTTTAATAGCAGAATTATGCGTTCCCGGTTACAATCAACTAGTAAAGATTGGTAATGTAAGTATCAATATCGCTTCGGTGATAGAGCGACTCTGTTCGTTTTCTAAAAACTCGTTAAAGTAATGTCACCTATTGTTGAGGCGGCAAACAATGGTGATTTTAACTTTAATTCGGGTCGCCTCCTTGCTTTCGATAGAATTTACAAAATACTAATAATATATAATTCTCAAATCAAGGTACTCTGCCATGAATGGCTGTAAAACACAAACTAAATGACGCAAGTTGTTTAAATTTTGACAACAGTCAACTGACACATACCTCATGATAGGAACTAATTTAACTTGCAACTCCTAAATCCATATTAACTGAGCGTGTCAACTAATTTCTCATTGCCAAGATATTCCTTATGACTACTTCATATTATTTAATAGTTAATTTAATATTTAATTAGTAAGATAAAAACGATTTTTTTCTAACCTATTATATTTGAAATATATTAGAACCATCAATATCATCATTATGGTATACAGTGAATTTTGCGTGGCCTCGCATCCATTCAATCAGAAATGTGCATCGTCGCTGAACACACTGAATTTTGATAATAAAATTTAATAATCTGCAAGCGTTGTTCCATTGTAAGTCGATTCATGGTTAAATTATAGACCAAACTGAACATGTTTAAGAGTAACATGTTACACGAAAACAGCTGAGTTGCCAAAAAGAGTATTGCTTTAAAAAATCACCTTTATATGTATATTTTAAATGTTGTCGGTATTAAAACATACATTAGGGAGAACCCAGTCTTCTATTGACGGTGATTGCAATAAGACGTATTTTTGAAAAGAGCAGCGATAGTGCATTATTTTTCAAATTAACTCAACTCCATCAAAACAATAACAATTATTTTTCAACACATATTGTATTTAGTAAATAAAATAACAATTTAAACAAAAATATTTAAAAACAAAACGGGATTATTAATTCCACAAAAAATTTTAAACATTAAACAAAAACAAACAAACAGAATAAGAGCAGTGGCAGTGCATTCTTAAAAAAATATGTATTAAAAATATACAAAACAAAACACACAGTATGAATGATGATGATGATAACAGTGAAGAATGTTCTGTCTACAACTGGCAAACAATTCCAACATTGGAAATAAAGCTGAAAAACGTAACACAAATGATGACGTCTCAGGTACCTCTAATGCAAATCGATTTTCAGTTCTTGATGTAGAGAACAATAATGAAGCAAGAAATGAAACAACTGAACGAATTAAGCCTCCACATATTTTTATTCCGCATGTAAACAATGTAGTAAATATGATAAATTACATATGCACCATTATTCCCAGGTAAGATTTTAGTTACAAATCTGAAAAATAATGAAATGAAAGTTTCAATTAGTAGTATAGACTCATATAGAAAACTAGCTAAGTATCTTGATAAAAGAAAAATAGGTTTCCATAGTACCAAATTCGCCAGGAACGGTCATATCGTGTTGTTCTTAAGGGTCTTCACCATTCTTCTCTTCCGGAAGATATAAAGGCTGAGTTAATAGCTAAGGGTCACGACATAAGAAACGTTTGTAATGTTAAAAGCAGAGATACAAAGGAGCCCTTATAGCTGCCTCCTCTTGCATAGCCAGATAGAGCGGTGCAAGGTTCAGAAGAGCTTCCATACCCAACGTTGGGGTTGTTTTCATGGCCCCTGTGACGCATAGGCATGCAAATCTTTGTAACCTGCACCGTCTCGATATAGTTGTCCGTTGCTCAGTCGTCCTCCACCATACCAGAGCCCCGTACAGTATGGCTGGTCTCACCATCTGGATATATATCCAGAAGGTCATTTTGGGGCTCAGACCCCAGGATCTACCAAGTAGTTACCTCGCTGTCCAAAGGCTCCTCGTGGCCTTTCCCAGTACTGAATCGAGGTGCGGTTCCCAGGTGAGTCATATCCAAGACGAGACCCAGATATTTTACCTTCTCCTTGGGAACTATCTCGATGCCACCCATCCAGAGACTGGGTAAATTAATCACCCTTTTCCTGGTTAATGGTACAATGATCGTCTTCGCTGGGTTAACAGATAGCCCTTCCGAAGTGCACCATTCATGCATCTTGTCTAGGGCGTCTTGCATTTGGTTCGCAAGCTGCTGGAGTAAGAATAATTACTAATAGTGGACATGTTTCAGTATTTGCAATATATTTTTCACCTTGACATTCCGTTTTATGCCGTGAATATGAAGAGTTTTTTAACAACTTAGGGAACCGATTTTTAGTAGGCGGTGACTTCAATGCTAAACATCCCTGGTGGGGATCAAGATTGGTAAACCCAAAAGGTTGTGAACTTTCTAAGTGCATTTTGAAAAAAACATTACAATGTTCTTTCAACAGGTATTCCAACCTACTGGCTGTCTGGTCCTGCCAAAATACCCGACTTATTAGACTTTTTTGTATATAATGGAATACCGACTAACTGCTTGAACATAGTCGACAATGATGATCTAAGCTCTGATCACACTCCAATTATGCGACTTACATAAAATTTTGAAAAAAGTAAAGCTTATATCAAATATAAC
Organism: Germaria angustata; assembly: GCA_963681545.1. Lineage (NCBI taxonomy): Eukaryota > Metazoa > Arthropoda > Insecta > Diptera > Tachinidae > Germaria > Germaria angustata. The sequence continues at coordinate 76,097,439 of OY812999.1, read as the reverse complement.
TGCTATTCGTTCGTTTAACTACTGGATAGACAAGAACATCGACTTAAGCCTTTTAATAAATAATTGTCAGGAATTAGATGAATCTGTTGAGAAATTGACTAACCTAATACATGAAGCTGCTACTTTGTCAACACCTAATGTTCCAGAAAATCTGAATTAGCAAACAACGAACAATTACATCTCTACTGAAATAAGATACCTTATTCGTTATAAGAGAAGAAAGAGAAAAACTTGGCAGTTAAGTAGAAATTCAATTGACAAACGAAATTTTAATAACATTTCCGCACAGCTTAAACAAAAGCTAAAGGAATTCAAAAATTAGAAAACGGGACAATATTTAAAATCCCTTGATGTAAATAAACACGATAATTGTCTTTGGAACGCAACAAAATTTCTTAAAAGACCCATACAGCGTAACATTCCGATAAGAGATTTAAACAACAGATGGTGTAGACCAAATAGAAGCAAAGCTGAAGCATTTGCCGATCATTTAGAGAATACTTTTAAACCTAATCTTCAAAATAACTACCCCTTTGATTGAATTCTTGAATTTTTAAATTCATCATGCCAAATGAGTCTTCCTATTAGTAATTTTACTCCAAATGAGATTAAAATGGAAATTGCAAGGCTTGGAAACAATAAAACTCCCCGGATACGACTCCAAATTAATAAAACTACTGAAAGAAAAAGTCTATTTTTTTTTGACGGGCGAGGTAGGGTTGAAAATGCCTTCGCACTTACAGTGACCGTCGTCAACTGCGTTGTGTGGTGTTGTCCACTAAAAAACTCCCTCCTCCGTTTCTGGTGGGATGCCTTTCCGGGACTTTTTTCTACATTACTTCGGAAAGGCCCAGAAACTTCATCCTCCTAAGAAGGACTTTGCTCGTAACACCCACGTCTGGGTCCGTCATTTTCATGCTGCTGGCTCATTCTTGCTGAGTCTCCGTTGATGGGGACTCATTTTGCCGTGCATCGAGGTCTCTTCTTTCTTTCTTTTTAAGACATACTCGATGTAGATACTCACAGCATTCCATGTGTTTTCGCATTCGAGCATTCTGTCAACTATGTTGGCAGGGGTGAAAACGCCAATCTGCTCTCTTAATGCGATTCGCTCAGTATTCCATCTGATGCAGTTGAAAAAAGTGTGTTCTGCATCGTCGTTTGTTGCATCGCAGTAGATGCAACTGGAATTACCTGTTTTGCCCATACGATGCAGATACTTCCGGAAGTATCCATGACCTGAAAGGAACTGGGTCAGGAAGTAGTTAATCTCCCCAAATTTCCTTTAAGTCTACTTTTCTATGTTAGGAATGAGTCTTCGTCCATCTACCGGACTGTTCTGCGTTCCATCTGCTTTGCCATCGTTGGATGGTTCCAGATCTCCGCTCTGCAGCACTAATATTAATTTCCGCCCCCCTAGAGTCCCATGCCTCTTTCCGTTCGCGCGTCAGGAGATCAACCGGAATCTCACCACTTATTACGAAAACCGCCGCGCCTGAAACTGTACGGTAGGCTGAGGCGATTCTGAGTGCCGCTGTGCGTTGGACTTCTTCTAGAGCCTAAGACTTTGCTCTCAGTGCATTTCGCTGCCATATAGCAGTATAGAATTTGTGGCCGCCATAATCAGCCTCCTCTTGCTCTGTGTTGGCCCGCCAATGTTTGCCATTAGCCTGCTCAACATGCCTGAAACTTTTGCTGCCTTTGCAGCCGCATGTTTAATATGGGCCCAATAAGTGAGCCTTTTATCGATTTGTACGCCCAGATATTTTATCGCCCTTTTCGTCACTAGGAGCATGTCATCTACCGGCATGCTAATTTTTAGTGGCATATGCTCTCGTGTCATCATGATTACTTCAGTCTTGTCTACTGCAAGTTCGAGCTCATGGTCCTCGAGCCATGCTCGAGTCCTTATTATAACTTGGTTTAATTTTCTCTTAGCGTCGTCCGCGTCCTGTGCCCAAATGACCGCCGCTATGTCGTCCACGTACCCTACAAGGTGTGTGTCTTCTGGCATGTCTATTCCTAATATCTCGTCATAGCTTAGATTCCAGAGGTCAGGACCAAGGACGGATCCCTGGGCTGCCCCCGATGTGATTGTTCTAACTCTCTGTCCGTCTGGTGTGTCGTATATGAGTTTACGGTCCCTAAGATAACTCTGGAGAATTCTCATAAGATATACAGGTATGCGGAATCTTTCCCGCAATGCCTGGATAACATTTGCCCATCGTAAGCTATTAAAAGCGTTGCGTACATCGAGTGTTGCGAGAACGATTATACGTTTCGGGTAGGAGCGTCCGTTCTGTGCGTTTTCGAAACTTCTGACTACATCCTTAATGGCACCAAGATTCGATCTTCCGGGTAGAAAGCCATGCTGCCTCTCCGATAGTCCTCCGGCTGCCTTGATGGATTCTGCTAATCTGCATTGTAGAAGCTTCTCCAATAGTTTGCCTGTGCTATCTAGCATGCATAGAGGTCGGTAAGCTGATGGTTGCGTTGGGTCGCCTCTTCCCTTGCTAATCAGCATGAGCTTTTGTCTTTTCCACTCTTTGGGAAAAGTGCCTTGGGCTATACAAGCGTTGTACACTTCGAGCAGAGCGTCTGGCCGATCTTCGGCTAAAAGTATGAGTGTCTCCGCTGGTATTCCGTCAGGCCCGGGGGCTTTACCCCTCTTAAGGCTTCTAGCCGCGATTTTTAGCTCTTCTTCAGTGAAGGGCGTGTGCATCCCATCAGCAAGGACTTCGCGTTCATCGTGCAGTGGAGGGTGCATGGGAAACAAGTTATCCACGATGTGGTTGATATCGTTCCCTATGTGCGGAGCAGCATGGTTAGCGTTTAGCTTCCTCGTAACGATCTTATAGCCGAGTCCCCAGGGGTTGCTGTTGAGATCGTTCCGAAGTTCTTTCCATTTCGACTTCTTGCTTCTAATAATTGCCCATTTCAGTGCTTTTCGGCATTGTCTGAATTCTTCGGCTTCCATGGATGCATCGCCATTTCGTCTACCTCTGGTGTATCTTCTTCTGTTGCGAAGGCAAATTCGTCTGAGTTCAGCTATTTCTGGCGTCCACCAGTACGCAGCCTGTCTTCTAGAATGTTGCGTTACACGAGGCATAGATGCCTCACAGCTTTGAACTATGCGCTGACTCAATGCCGTTGCCATGGAGTCAGCATCACTAATGGTGTGCGCAGCTGAGACCACGTCGAAATTGCTTAGAAATCTTTCGTGGTTCAACTTAGTTGCATTCCATTTGCGTGTGCCTCTCCTTCTTTGCGTCCGGTCATAGTCCGTTCGTTCCGTGGTCTGGAAGGTAATATACTGGTGGTCGCTACCATTGAAGTCTTCCAATACTCTCCACCCTTCAACAGTTGTAGCCAAGCTTTCGGACACCAAAGTGATGTCTGGGGTGGTGTGTTCACATCCTGGTCTTCTGAAAGTAGTGGCGTTACCACTATTGTTCAATGTAATTTTAAGTTTGCATCATTTCCGACCCAGCATTTGATAAAGTTTGGCACCCAGGTCTTTTATTTAAATTAAAAACATTATTGCCACCTCCATTTTATTTAATTCTTAAATCATATTTACGTGATCGACATTTCTATGTAAATATCAAAGTGGAATTTTCAACCATCAAGCCAATCAATGCTGGAGTTCCACAGGGTAGCGTTTTAGGACCAACACTTTATTCAATTAGCAGGAGTGATATGCCATGTTCACAAAATATCACGGTTGCTACTTATGCAGATGACACTGCACTCATGGCTTGGTCTAATTGTCCCATTGATGCTTCTACTTCATTGCAAAGGGAACTAAATAAATAACAGCAATGGCTACAAAACTGGAAAATAAAAATCAACACAATGAAGTCCTCCCATATAACATTCTCGCTTAGAAGAGAAATTTGTCCACCAGTTGCTCTAAATGGATCACTAATACCGACTGTGAATAGTGTAAAGTATTTGGAGTAGTACTTAGATAAACGACTTACTTGGAAAGAACATATTAAAACAAAACGGAAATGTGTTAACATGAAAACAAAAAAGATGTATTGGCTTTTATGTCCGAAATCCGAACTAAGCTTGAAATATAAGCTTATACTATATAAAGCTATTCCTAAACCTACATGGACGTACGGAATACAACTTTGGGGAACAGCTAAGAGCTCAAACAAATTTTGCAGCGATATCAGTCCAAAACTTTTCGTTTTATTATTTTAGACCCATGGTTTATAACAAATTCAGCGATACACGATGATCTCAAAATCGCTTTAGTCAAAGAAACAATAAAAGAATTTATTGTTTTTTGTTTGGGTAGTCATTCAAATCCACTACCCATTTACTATGAGGCATAAACAACTGTTACTTATTATTTATGATTAAATTTGCTTATTGTTGTACAAACAGATTGTAAATAAAGAATATTAAAAAAAGGATAACCATGTCTTTTTTCCATTACCCCTCTTTGAAGCATTTGGCTTCTTGCACGAGTTTTTCGCAGTTGTTTTCGCGTTGTTTTTTTTGTTTTCTTTGTGTCAATTTCGTTAATCTATTGCTGATTGCAGCAGATGATTGGGCTGCTATAGCAGGTCTAGGATAATTGGGCTGCCATCTGTCGTTGCCTAAAAACAACAACCTCTGTGTATTTATGCCCCTATTGCGGTTCACAACTCAACTCAGTTTGGTCGTGTAGAGTCAACCCAACTTATGCACAACCAAACTCATTTTAGTTATTGTGTATCGCAATAACTAAAGTGAGTGTGGTTGTGCATAAGTTGGGTTGACTCTCACACGACCAAACTGAGTTGAGTGGTGAACCGCAATAGGGGCATTAGTGTAGTGGTGAGTAATATTGCTAATCTTTGATTCCTACCTTTTTTCCCAGGGGTTGTGGCTGCCTGACCTATTTCATGATGTTATCCTCTTTTCCAAGGAAAGGCAGAGGTCAGACGGAGTTTCTTGATGGATTCTTTGAAGGGGGTTGAAGCCACTTAATTTTAAAACCTTAAAAACCACGATGAAGAATTTTTGTCCTCTGCTAGGAACGAACCAGTGTTGCTTGGTTTTCTAGTCAAGCACTTTAACTACTACACCACCACCAACAATGTCTTTACGAACGGTAAAATATTCAATGCAATAAGATCCGCTCAGAAATTATCACACTACGTTACAAAAAAATATAGAACATTAGAAAATTATCATTACAATTTTGAAAAACATTTGATTATGTGGTACGCTGTAATTAACTTAAACACGGTAGTCCCAGCGTATATTTATTCGAAAAATAAAAGTTTTTGAAAACAATTTCCGAATAGAAGGGCAAACCGTACTGCGTAACTCGATCGAAACGATGACAGAGGTTTATATCCAAAGAAGTGTAAAAAGACTTTATTGCACTGCAGCTTAAATGTCAATTGACAAATATATGCCAAAAAATTAATCAAAGGAAACAAATAAAAAACATTTTGTGTAGAAAATACATTTGTAATTTTTATCGCAATAATTGTTATAGTTCTTTATGTATCGAATTTGACTTGATTTCAGTGTTCAAAATCAGTTTTGCCAGAAGTAGGGGAAAATCGCTACATGTAGGTATTTTTGATACTAAAATAGAAGCGTAGGGAAAATCGGACAGATTTTTTATATTTTCCAAAATGTAGGGATTTTTCGTCATGTCGCATTATTTATGAAATAAATGCAATATGTAATATTTTTTTTCAAAACGGTAAAAAAAATTTTCAATTCGTTAAAATTTTTTTAAAGCTCGCTCAAAATTGTATTAAAAAGTCGGAACTAAAAGCAAATTGTTCTGTTAGATCACAACATATTTTGTTGCCAACTAAGCAAATTTTTGTCGGCCACGAATGGGAGGAACTGTTAAAAAAGCTCCCTGAAGAGAAATATAATGAAATTAAACCTTATTGTCTTAACGGCACTACAGGAAATTCAAAATACATTCCCACTAGATAATAATTCGATATTTAGAGAAATGAGATTCTTAAACACAGAAAGTGTTTTTGGGGGGAAAAAATTAGTTTAAATTTGAACTATTGTCTAAAAAAATTAACATAAGTCAATGATCTCATGTATGAGTGGCGAACAATTGAATACAATTTTTCTACAAGTGAAATTAATATGTTTTTAAAAATAGATATGGAACAATTTTGGATAAAAATAATAAAAATGAAAAACTTTAATGACGAAATTGTATTTCCAAATTTATCGAAATTGGTACGGATTTTGTTTACTTTACCCCATGCTAATGCCGCACAGTGGCTGAAAATCGTTTTTCATTGGCCAAAAGTCGAATTTTTTTTGTCACCGATTTTTAATATTTTTACGTCATTTTGGAGCTAATATATCCATATTAAGGTAGCCAAAAAATTAGGTTAAAATATTGATATTTGTGGGCGTGGCATGCTGTCAAACTCAACTGTTTTTGTTATTTCAGAAAAAGGTGTTTTTATCAGTTTTTTGTCAAAAATAAATGGCCACTACTCGCAAGCTATCATCGATAATGGCCTGCGGTGTTTTTTATAATGTTGGTAGGATTATAGTCTTTAGTTGTTGTAAGTGGTTACCGCTCTAGCGTTTAATATTAGAAGTGTTATGAAATATTTATGAAACTACTTTATTTTTCGGAAATTTAAACTTTAGTGGAATAGAACTTCTAGGGAACAAAAGGGAACAAGAAACGTATACCAGATTCCAGAGGTCAGGACCAAGGACGGATCCCTGGGCTGCCCCCGATGTGATTGTTCTAACTCTCTGTCCGTCTGGTGTGTCGTATATGAGTTTACGGTCCCTAAGATAACTCTGGAGAATTCTCATAAGATATACAGGTATGCGGAATCTTTCCCGCAATGCCTGGATAACATTTGCCCATCGTAAGCTATTAAAAGCGTTGCGTACATCGAGTGTTGCGAGAACGATTATACGTTTCGGGTAGGAGCGTCCGTTCTGTGCGTTTTCGAAACTTCTGACTACATCCTTAATGGCACCAAGATTCGATCTTCCGGGTAGAAAGCCATGCTGCCTCTCCGATAGTCCTCCGGCTGCCTTGATGGATTCTGCTAATCTGCATTGTAGAAGCTTCTCCAATAGTTTGCCTGTGCTATCTAGCATGCATAGAGGTCGGTAAGCTGATGGTTGCGTTGGGTCGCCTCTTCCCTTGCTAATCAGCATGAGCTTTTGTCTTTTCCACTCTTTGGGAAAAGTGCCTTGGGCTATACAAGCGTTGTACACTTCGAGCAGAGCGTCTGGCCGATCTTCGGCTAAAAGTATGAGTGTCTCCGCTGGTATTCCGTCAGGCCCGGGGGCTTTACCCCTCTTAAGGCTTCTAGCCGCGATTTTTAGCTCTTCTTCAGTGAAGGGCGTGTGCATCCCATCAGCAAGGACTTCGCGTTCATCGTGCAGTGGAGGGTGCATGGGAAACAAGTTATCCACGATGTGGTTGATATCGTTCCCTATGTGCGGAGCAGCATGGTTAGCGTTTAGCTTCCTCGTAACGATCTTATAGCCGAGTCCCCAGGGGTTGCTGTTGAGATCGTTCCGAAGTTCTTTCCATTTCGACTTCTTGCTTCTAATAATTGCCCATTTCAGTGCTTTTCGGCATTGTCTGAATTCTTCGGCTTCCATGGATGCATCGCCATTTCGTCTACCTCTGGTGTATCTTCTTCTGTTGCGAAGGCAAATTCGTCTGAGTTCAGCTATTTCTGGCGTCCACCAGTACGCAGCCTGTCTTCTAGAATGTTGCGTTACACGAGGCATAGATGCCTCACAGCTTTGAACTATGCGCTGACTCAATGCCGTTGCCATGGAGTCAGCATCACTAATGGTGTGCGCAGCTGAGACCACGTCGAAATTGCTTAGAAATCTTTCGTGGTTCAACTTAGTTGCATTCCATTTGCGTGTGCCTCTCCTTCTTTGCGTCCGGTCATAGTCCGTTCGTTCCGTGGTCTGGAAGGTAATATACTGGTGGTCGCTACCATTGAAGTCTTCCAATACTCTCCACCCTTCAACAGTTGTAGCCAAGCTTTCGGACACCAAAGTGATGTCTGGGGTGGTGTGTTCACATCCTGGTCTTCTGAAAGTAGTGGCGTTACCACTATTGTTCAATGTAATTTTAAGTTTGCATCATTTCCGACCCAGCATTTGATAAAGTTTGGCACCCAGGTCTTTTATTTAAATTAAAAACATTATTGCCACCTCCATTTTATTTAATTCTTAAATCATATTTACGTGATCGACATTTCTATGTAAATATCAAAGTGGAATTTTCAACCATCAAGCCAATCAATGCTGGAGTTCCACAGGGTAGCGTTTTAGGATCAACACTTTATTCAATTAGCAGGAGTGATATGCCATGTTCACAAAATATCACGGTTGCTACTTATGCAGATGACACTGCACTCATGGCTTGGTCTAATTGTCCCATTGATGCTTCTACTTCATTGCAAAGGGAACTAAATAAATTACAGCAATGGCTACAAAACTGGAAAATAAAAATCAACACAATGAAGTCCTCCCATATAACATTCTCGCTTAGAAGAGAAATTTGTCCACCAGTTGCTCTAAATGGATCACTAATACCGACTGTGAATAGTGTAAAGTATTTGGAGTAGTACTTAGATAAACGACTTACTTGGAAAGAACATATTAAAACAAAACAAGAACATATTAAACAAAAACATGTTAACACATTTACATGAAAACAAAAAAGATGTATTGGCTTTTATGTCCGAAATCCGAACTAAGCTTGAAATATAAGCTTATACTATATAAAGCTATTCCTAAACCTACATGGACGTACGGAATACAACTTTGGGGAACAGCTAAGAGCTCAAACAAATTTTGCAGCGATATCAGTCCAAAACTTTTCGTTTTATTATTTTAGACCCATGGTTTATAACAAATTCAGCGATACACGATGATCTCAAAATCGCTTTAGTCAAAGAAACAATAAAAGAATTTATTGTTTTTTGTTTGGGTAGTCATTCAAATCCACTACCCATTTACTATGAGGCATAAACAACTGTTACTTATTATTTATGATTAAATTTGCTTATTGTTGTACAAACAGATTGTAAATAAAGAATATTAAAAAAAGGATAACCATGTCTTTTTTCCATTACCCCTCTTTGAAGCATTTGGCTTCTTGCACGAGTTTTTCGCAGTTGTTTTCGCGTTGTTTTTTTTGTTTTCTTTGTGTCAATTTCGTTAATCTATTGCTGATTGCAGCAGATGATTGGGCTGCTATAGCAGGTCTAGGATAATTGGGCTGCCATCTGTCGTTGCCTAAAAACAACAACCTCTGTGTATTTATGCCCCTATTGCGGTTCACAACTCAACTCAGTTTGGTCGTGTAGAGTCAACCCAACTTATGCACAACCAAGCTCATTTTAGTTATTGTGTATCGCAATAACTAAAGTGAGTGTGGTTGTGCATAAGTTGGGTTGACTCTCACACGACCAAACTGAGTTGAGTGGTGAACCGCAATAGGGGCATTAGTGTAGTGGTGAGTAATATTGCTAATCTTTGATTCCTACCTTTTTTCCCAGGGGTTGTGGCTGCCTGACCTATTTCATGATGTTATCCTCTTTTCCAAGGAAAGGCAGAGGTCAGACGGAGTTTCTTGATGGATTCTTTGAAGGGGGTTGAAGCCACTTAATTTTAAAACCTTAAAAACCACGATGAAGAATTTTTGTCCTCTGCTAGGAACGAACCAGTGTTGCTTGGTTTTCTAGTCAAGCACTTTAACTACTACACCACCACCAACAATGTCTTTACGAACGGTAAAATATTCAATGCAATAAGATCCGCTCAGAAATTATCACACTACGTTACAAAAAAATATAGAACATTAGAAAATTATCATTACAATTTTGAAAAACATTTGATTATGTGGTACGCTGTAATTAACTTAAACACGGTAGTCCCAGCGTATATTTATTCGAAAAATAAAAGTTTTTGAAAACAATTTCCGAATAGAAGGGCAAACCGTACTGCGTAACTCGATCGAAACGATGACAGAGGTTTATATCCAAAGAAGTGTAAAAAGACTTTATTGCACTGCAGCTTAAATGTCAATTGACAAATATATGCCAAAAAATTAATCAAAGGAAACAAATAAAAAACATTTTGTGTAGAAAATACATTTGTAATTTTTATCGCAATAATTGTTATAGTTCTTTATGTATCGAATTTGACTTGATTTCAGTGTTCAAAATCAGTTTTGCCAGAAGTAGGGGAAAATCGCTACATGTAGGTATTTTTGATACTAAAATAGAAGCGTAGGGAAAATCGGACAGATTTTTTATATTTTCCAAAATGTAGGGATTTTTCGTCATGTCGCATTATTTATGAAATAAATGCAATATGTAATATTTTTTTTCAAAACGGTAAAAAAAATTTTCAATTCGTTAAAATTTTTTTAAAGCTCGCTCAAAATTGTATTAAAAAGTCGGAACTAAAAGCAAATTGTTCTGTTAGATCACAACATATTTTGTTGCCAACTAAGCAAATTTTTGTCGGCCACGAATGGGAGGAACTGTTAAAAAAGCTCCCTGAAGAGAAATATAATGAAATTAAACCTTATTGTCTTAACGGCACTACAGGAAATTCAAAATACATTCCCACTAGATAATAATTCGATATTTAGAGAAATGAGATTCTTAAACACAGAAAGTGTTTTTGGGGGGAAAAAATTAGTTTAAATTTGAACTATTGTCTAAAAAAATTAACATAAGTCAATGATCTCATGTATGAGTGGCGAACAATTGAATACAATTTTTCTACAAGTGAAATTAATATGTTTTTAAAAATAGATATGGAACAATTTTGGATAAAAATAATAAAAATGAAAAACTTTAATGACGAAATTGTATTTCCAAATTTATCGAAATTGGTACGGATTTTGTTTACTTTACCCCATGCTAATGCCGCACAGTGGCTGAAAATCGTTTTTCATTGGCCAAAAGTCGAATTTTTTTTGTCACCGATTTTTAATATTTTTACGTCATTTTGGAGCTAATATATCCATATTAAGGTAGCCAAAAAATTAGGTTAAAATATTGATATTTGTGGGCGTGGCATGCTGTCAAACTCAACTGTTTTTGTTATTTCAGAAAAAGGTGTTTTTATCAGTTTTTTGTCAAAAATAAATGGCCACTACTCGCAAGCTATCATCGATAATGGCCTGCGGTGTTTTTTATAATGTTGGTAGGATTATAGTCTTTAGTTGTTGTAAGTGGTTACCGCTCTAGCGTTTAATATTAGAAGTGTTATGAAATATTTATGAAACTACTTTATTTTTCGGAAATTTAAACTTTAGTGGAATAGAACTTCTAGGGAACAAAAGGGAACAAGAAACGTATACCACCCGAAGAAAGGTGAAGGTGTCTTCTTTAACCCTATATATACTTTTGCACCCGCCACGACCCGCCGGTAGAACACTTTTTTAATTTTAATGAATTTACTCTAAAAAAATGCAAATTACGATAATTTAAACAGCTCTATAATTACTCGTATACAATGGTGTATTAAATTTTCACTTTTTTGCCTAAAGGTTTATGTTTTTTACTTTAGACTACGTTAAACTAAAATAATTAAATATAATACCTGCGAAAGGGTTTTATGGCTTTGTTTTGATCAGCAAAAAAATCAGTCATAAAAATATCACAATAGGTTCTACAGTAAACATATGATCTCAAAGTCAACGTCATAAACAATTTCACAATAATAATCGCGACATTAAACCACTAAAGATAAAAAGAACCCCATATTGGCGAGATACTAATTGGTTTTACCTGATATTAAGGTCTGGATAACAAGTGCAGTTTTGTTCAATTTAAGTACTACCTGCTCTGAAATTGAAGATCAATGTGTGAATAACATGTATCTAAAATATATAAAACTATGGATTCAATAAGGGATTACACAATAATAAGTTAATCCTTTACGTGTATGTACGTATATTTGCAAGTGATAAATTATAACAGACTCAAATAAAAATATTCAGAAAAATATGGAGAGCTTCGGTTATAAAGAACTGGCCGAAGAGTATTTTGGAAATAAAAACCAGGAAGATGTTCTTACTTACGTTAAAATAAAATTAAACTTAAATTCGTGTAGCACCGAAATACAAGAGCAATTATCTAATTTTGTAAAAGTACTAAAAAAACGCTACAAAGAAGTTAGCTACAGTAAACAAAAGTTTTATATAAAAAGTGAAAAGTGGTTAGAAGGGCAACTTACTGTCGCTGCAGAAACAGCAAAGCAAGATAAGGTTGGAAGACCACGCAAATCATTGGACAACTGCAGCGATGCAATTGTTTCTACAAATATATTAATTACGATCACATACCCAATTAACAAAAGTGGATATCATTGAAAAATTTATTAAAGCTAGTCCAGTGAGAACAGAACGAATTCTTAAAAGTATACCAACTCCGAGCGATGCAATACAGTACACAAATGAGCAGGCATTAGCCTTATTTCTGGATTTGAAATTAACAAAACAGCAATATATTAACCTCAGATTGCGTGCGATTGAAAAGTGCTCAAATATCTATCCAGCATATCATCACATAACTGCTGCTAAAATGGACTGTTTGCCATCAAAAGATACTATTACAATCACACCAATTTCGGCAGAGGTATAACTACAATCTCTACTTGATCACACAGCCGAACGCTTGCTACAATCAATACCAGGAAATGCGTTAAAGAAATATGGAAACACAAAGCTAATTCTTTTTTGCAAATGGGGATGTGATGGTTCTTCGGGACAAAACCAATACAAACAAGTTGTATGTGAAAATATTTCGGACTCGGATATGTTTATGGTACCAATTGTACCATTGCGATTGAAAAAGATTTTGGAAGATTCAGAGCCTTCGACTAGTACAACGCAAACAATGGATATTTTGAAAAATGAGACACCATCTTCTTCGAAATACTGCAGGCCAATCAAATTTGAATTCAAAAAAGGAACTCGTGATGCCATTAACAAGGAAATTAATGATATCAAGGCCCAAATTGCAACACTACAGCCATTACAATTACAGTTAGATGGGCAGCAAATTGAAGTAAGCTACCAATTAGTCCTTACAATGATAGATGGAAAAGTAGGTCAGGCTTTGACTAACACGAAGGCTGCATCCAGCTGCATTATATGCCAAGCAGCATCAACCAAATTAAACCAAGTTCCTACAAAATCATTAGATAATAGCGATACATATGAATTTGGATTATAACCACTACATGCAAGAATACGACTTATGGAACATATGCTAAAAATCAGTTATGATTTGTATTTCGGGTCTTCAGGATCCATAAGAAACAATGAAACCAACAAAGAGTTAAGAAGTTCAAAAAAGAAACATGTTCAAGATGAATATGGCAAAACTGTATTGATTATAGATCAGCCAAAACAAGGGTCAGGCAATACAAATGATGGCAATACCGCACGAAGATTCTTTTCAGATCCAGAAACAGCATCTGAAATAACAGGAGTGGATTTAAACCTTATTTTCAGATTTAAAATAATCCTATAAGTACTTGCGTGCAATGAAGAAATTGACTCTAAACAATTTGGAGATTATGCTAAGGAAGCAAAAATATATACAACCAACTACCCATGGAGAAATATGTCTGCAACAGTTCACAAAATCCTTTATCATGGAGAAGATATCATTAAATATCATTTGGTGCCACTTGGAGATCTATCAAAGGAGGCTCAGGAAAAAAGGAACAAGGATTGCAGATTTTATAGAGAGCACAATACTAGAAAAATTTCACGAAATTCCACAAATGAAGATCTATTTAATATATTATTGGCAACGTCAAATCCGTTCATCTCCAATATTCGAAATAAATGGAAAGTGGAACATCGAGATTTAGATGAAGAAGCCAAAAAACTACTAAAGAACAGAAATAGCACAGAGCAAAAAATTAAATATTTGCAATCAATATTTGTGTCAAATGAATAATAATTATAATTGCCTTCCATTGTATTAGTAAAAAATAATAGTATTAGTAAAAAATAATAATAAATAGAACCTATTTTGACGGCAAAAAATTAAAAATTTTTCTGCGGTAACAGCAAAATCTCCGGATAATTTTACTATTTTTTTTTTTTGAGTGTAAAAATTTTTTTGAGTGTAACATTAAAAAAATTTCATTATCACAAAAAATAATTATAATTGTTATTAAGTTCCAAATATAAAATTTTTTAATATGCAAATAAAAAAAAATAAACCCATATTTCACTCCAAAAGTTAAAAAAAAATCAAAAGTTCATCTTTGACCTAGAAGTCCTTAAAAAGTCCTTAATCAATTTTAATGTAATTAAAACTGAGTCAAGCTGAACTAAATATCTATCCATTAAAAAAAAAATACTTCAATATTTTGATCGGTTCAAAAAAATTTTGGCCAATGAAAAACGATTTTCAGCCACTGTGTGCCGATGCAGAAAGGATTTTTCAATAATAACAGATGTTCGTACCAAAAAGCGAAACAAATTGAGCCACACAAGTTTAAGTTCAATTTGTATACTAAGATCACCAGTGGAAAAGACTGCATAAATTTCGAATGTACTGATAGTCATATTAGAAAATTAAATTCGAAAGAACTTTATTAATTTTAAAATATCCTGTTGTTTGTGTATCTGTATTAAATTTATTATTTAAAGATTTAGTTGAAAAGAACTATAAATAATAATTTTAAAAGTACAATGTTTTTATACTTTAATTAAATGAAAGTTCTCATGTTTAAATTAGTTGAATGGAATTACATGTGTATATTAATTCTAAAATAAGGTACAAAAACCTGAATTGAATTTATCCTTTAAAATTTTATTTGAAAAGAACTATTCATATTAATTTTTAAAAAACTTTGTTGTTTTAATTGAATTTAATTAAAAGTACATATGTATGTATTATTTTTTTTTAGTTTTTTACTTATTTTGCTGCCAAAGCTTTAATTTTTTTTTTCACGCTAATATATGTTTATTGTATCTTCAAATAACTGAACTAACAATAAGTGTTCAAATCTTAAATATATAAATAATTATTAGGCCCAACCAGTGTCGGACATAAACTTAGTGATAATAATTAATAATACATAAAATTCATGTTACGCACAAAAAATATTTTCAAAGAATTTCATCTGGAGAGTTGCGTATTAATGCCGTAGTGTCCCTCTTTTTTAAGCGGATGTGTCCAGGAAAGTTCAAGATGTTACGAGCAAGGGGATTAGGATGGAACTCGAGTTTTGTTAAATATTTTCCAGCATATTTTGCAATTTCAGCGGTCACAAGTGGCATATGTAAATCACGATGTAAAATAGAATTTTTCAAGTACCATGGAGCCGTAGTTATTAACCTTAATATTTTGTTTTGCATTCGTTGGATTCTCTCTACATTGGAAGCTGAAGCAGTGCCCCATAGCTGAATTCCGTAACACCATATCGGCTTCAAAAGCGACTTGTATATTAAAAGTTTAAAATCTAGACTGAGGGTAGAATTTCTACCAATCAGCCAATGTATCTGGGTTAATTTAAGCTTCATTTGTGTCAGCTTAGAGTCAATGTGGTGTTTCCATGTAAGCCGTCGGTCGAGGTGAATACCAAGGTATTTCACCTGTGAATGTTGAGGAACAACTTGATTGTTGATTCGAATGGGGGAACAAGTGTCTCTTCGTAGAGTAAATGTGACATGAACACACTTTTGTTCATTTACTTTTATTCTCCATAAGTTCAACCATAGTTCCAACAGGCTAATATGATTCTGAAGATATCGGGATGCCTCGTGAGGGTTTTCATGCATACTAAGGCAGGCTGTATCATCGGCAAATGCAGAAGTGAAGATATTACTGCTCAGAGGCATATCACAGGTATAAATCAAATATAAAACTGGTCCCAGTATACTACCCTGTGGCACACCGGATGAGATAGTTTCGGGCACACTCATGAAGTCTCCTTCCACGACAGTGAACTTCCGGGCAAGAATGTAACTTTCCAATAGATTCACAATGTTCATTGGTAGATATGTCCTCAATTTCAAAATCAGGCCCTCATGCCACACTTTATCAAATGCCTGAGAAACATCAATAAAGAGGGAAGAACAGTACTTCTTTTCTTCAAATGCTCTTCTTATAAAATGTACCAATCTATGACATTGTTCAATGGTGCTATGCTGACTTCTAAACCCAAATTGATGGTCCGGTATGCACCCATTCTCAGCTAGAATTGGGGATAATTTTGTCATGAGCAGTTTTTCGAAGAGCTTTGAAATTGTTGACAGCAAACTTATTGGCCTATATGATTCAGGGTTAGTAAGATCTTTACCCGCCTTTGGAATCATTTTGACCATGGCAAGTTTCCAGCTGTGTGGATAATACTCCACTCGTAAAATGCCATTAAAAATGAACAAGAGGATTCTAATAGCAATACTAGGCAACTTCATCAGCATCTTGTTACTAATTCCATCAATACCCGGGGCCTTCTTCGGGTTGGTTTCAGCAATTAGTTTTTGTACATCACGCATCTTAAACTTTATGGGTCGAGGGGGTAGAGCAACTACACCCGGCAAATCAACAGCACCAGTACATATGTTTGGGGTAAATACGTGTTTTAAATGCTCAGCAAATATGTTACCTTTTTCAGTATTAGTTCTTGCCCAACCTCCGGTAGAAGTGCGCAGGGGTGGTTTAGACTCAACAGGTGTTTTAAGTTTTTTAGCAGCGCGCCACAAGGAGTAATTATATGCTGCTGTAACATCGAGACCTTCCAGATAGTTCTTAAGAGAAGCAGATTTTTCAGATGCAAGCAACTCTTGGAGTCGTTTTGTGCATTCTCTAAGTCTAATTTTATGTTGGGGTGATCTGTGCTGTTGCCATTCCCTTCTAGCTCTTCTTTTTTCACATACGAGACGTTCAATATCCGCAGAATAAATTCTATTAAACCCAGTCTGCGGATAGGAAGTAGTGGCATGTTTAGCAGCCTGTTTAATATTCTCGGTAAGATTGGCAATGTTAAGTTCAATATCATCGGGAGTTCTAAGCCTGATGTTTCCCGTACAATGACTACTGAGATATTTTTTGAACCCCAGCCAATTAACATGATTTATCATCTTCACATATGGGTGAGGTAAGTCACTTCTTAGTGGGCTACAAATTGTAACGATCGTTGGCGAGTGATCGGAGGAGAGATCATGAGAAGCTTCAACATGAATTAAATCCCTAGAGATATTTTTCATGACGCCAAAATCTATAACATCTGGAATTTTTTGTTGGTCAGTAGGCCAGTAAGTGGGCTCCCCGCTAGAAATGACATCCAAACCCATTTCTGAAATTGTGTTGAATAATGCTCGACCTCTAGGTGTAATAAGACGCGATCCCCAGAACGTATGTTTTGCATTGTAGTCCCCAGCTGCCACGAAACAAGGTCCAAGAGTTCTGTAAAAATCCTCATATTGATCCTCAGAGATTGAAAATCTGGGAGGGGAGTAAATTGATGATATCACAAAATTTGTACAAAAATTTTGGATACAAATATTTGTTGCCTGCAGATGGTCCTCACTAATATTCTCAAGAATGTAGTGTTTGAGTCTTGACTTTATTAGAACTGCTGATCCTCCGCATGCTCTTCTTCTCGGGTCCTTTGTATCATATAAGGTATAGCCACTAATTTTAAAAAGGCTTCTTGAAGTCAAATGAGTCTCAGATACCAACATTATATCAATATTTTTTGCCGTGAGGAAGTGCTCTAGTTCATTTTTATGTTGGCGAATGCCGTTTGCGTTCCAGAAACATACTTTTAACGTGTTCATGGCTTGTTAACTAATGCTAGAAGCAGTGTGTTCTGCATTCGCAGCATTTCTTGCATCATACTAGTCATATTTGTTGTAAAGTTGTTTATAGTTTGCACCAAATTATCAATAGTATTTTCAAGGCGACTGAAATTAAAGCTTGCATTTGCATTTGTTGTATTAGTTGGTGGTGACACTTTTTGCATGGGAACGGAGTTGATCTTCATAGCGTCAGCATACGATACTTGTGTAGAGATTGGTTGGGCCATTACAGGATAATTGGCGGAGTACGTATTTCCTGTTTGCGCTGGGACTACTTTAGGCTTTTGACTCATAGCCTGTTTAACGAAAGAGTATACAGGACATCCCCTGTAGTTAGCAGTGTGATTACCTCCACAATTACTGCACTTCTTTTCCTTCTGGTCCTTCGACTTATTGCAAATAGCAGTGTTGTGTAATTCACCGCACACAACACAAACAGTAGGTAATTTACAATAAGTTTTAGTGTGGCCGTATTCTTGACAATTATGGCACTGTACGGGTCCAGAACGCTTGTGTGGTTCTTCAACTGTGATTTTTCGGTATAAGAGATATTTTAAATTATAAATGGGATGGGTCTCATTTTTCTTCAATATTATATCGTTAGGCTCCAGTTCAACACGAAAAAGAGGTTGGGGGATCTTATCCCTGTTTATTATATTGGATACATTTTTTACCTTGAATCCTTGGAGGGTGAGAGCATCTTTTATTTCAGCAGGGACAACATAAGAATCTATGCCCTTCAGTACGATCTGTAGGCCTTTAGCGCTTTTAAGCTGGAATGTGTAAAAACTTGTTTTATTCTTTTCGAATTCATTAACCATTTTCCGGAAATCTTTTTCTTCATATATTTGAATTTTAGTTTCGTCAATGTTACCACGTTTTATTGGGACAATGTGAAATGCCTTTTCGCCAATGACCGAGATTAGTTTTTTGATGAGGGAGTTTGAATTTTTTTCTCTGAAGTAAATGGGTGGTGGTTTGGAGGTTTTTTTTGGGGATGCTTCGGGTTTGTCAATGTCATCCTGCAATATTTTAAAGCGGTTTTGACGGTTAACTGTGGCGGTGTCGATATCCCTGGATATCTTGGGAACAGATGAGATCTTTGAAGAATTTGGGCTTCGCCCGCGCTTTACCACTGTAATATATCGGTCCATTCCGACAGGCACCTTTGGTTTCTGAATAATATTGTCTATTGTAATAACTTGGTTAAGTGAGGAACTCGAGCCCGGAGCGGATAATGGCGCTGACTTAAATACAGAATTACTAGGCAACGGTAATGTTAACGAATCACTACTTGGCATTGGAGTAAGCGAATTTGATCGCTCGCGTAAAATTGGCTTTGCCGTTAGAAAAAGACTGTCATCGGATTTTTTATTTTTATTTTGTGCATTAAGAATATCAGAACTCACAGTAAAATAGGCATTTCTGCTGTTAGAACTCACTTCACAATTTTTTGTTTTTGAGGTACTCATACAGAGTATTCCTCAGTCACTTTGTTTGTGTTTTTTTGTTTGTTTTTGTTGTTTCAGTTTATACGAAAAATATTATTAATGCAAGTAAAGCAAATTTAGCAAAAACTGTACTTATTACAAAGCTTTAATTAACATATATATTTTTTATAACTAATGGTTTTCTTCTATTTTAATGACAAAAATGCGTAGGGATTTTTGTAGGGAAAATTTTTTCAAAGTGTAGGGAAAATCGAATTTTTTTTAGCATGTGTAGGTATTTTTTCGCGAAATCTACTGGCAACTCTGTTCAGAATACATATGACCATGTTTAAAGATAGACACATATATTTAAGCATTGGCAGGCAGTGTGACAAATTTAAATGATGTGTTTATACTGGCGAGAAAAATCGTAATTTTATATATAATTTTATAAAAAAGAAAATTATAAAGAAAATTTGGTGAAACTTTCAACAATTATTTTGTATTAGCAAGAAAATATAATATTCTATGTGATAAAAACAGGCAAAATTTTGGCGCTCTATGAAAATTTTTTAAAATATATGTGTTTTTATAACAAATAAAAAGAACCGAAATAAACAATAATAAACTGATAGTTGGTGGATGCGTAAAAACAATAAAACTAATTATTAGTGGACTCAAAAAGTAAAAAAAAAAAAAACAAATATGGCTGAGTGCCATCATTGCAAGACTACAATTCGCAGTGAAAGTGGTTTAATGTGTGAAGGCATATGCAAAAAGGTTTACCATTCTGCAAGGAAATGCTCGGGAATTGACCAATACGCACGGGGAATACTTGATTCAGGTGGCTTCATACGTTTTATATGTGATGATTGTATCTAATATATTCATAATATAGATATGACGATTGTTGAAGTACGGGAAAGTTTAAACAAAAGCAAAGAGAACTTAGCTAAGTATAAAGGAGAATTCAAAGCAACTTTAAAACAAAATGAAAATGAAATTAAAAAATTACATGAGGCAATATAAAAAAGATACAATGAAGCTCAAAAATCCTGCGATATTATTGTAAAAGAAATAAAAAACTTATGCGGTGCGATAAATGAACAACAAAATAAAAACAAAGAATTGTGTAACAGTATTAAGGAAACAAACACAACAACACAACGAAGAAACAGCCGTCAAATCAAATAAAATGTCTTTTTCGGATGCACTAAAAAACAATATAATGATGCCAAATAAATATAAATAAACCCCACTTATTGATAAACCAAGGGAAAGCAGAATGTTTTTAAAGCTAAAGAAGATTTAAATAAGAAGGTTAATTTTTGGACTTCAAAATAGTAAATATAGAACAAAGGAGGGACGGATCTGTGGTAATTCAGAGTGAAAATAATGAAGAAAGAGAAATAATAAAAGAAACAATTCAAAATAGAATGGGTGAATCATACGAAATTAAAGTACCTAACCAAATTGAAATGAAAGTAAAACAATTGGTGACATTTAAACTAAGCGAAAATTAAATTATTGAAAAACTTATAAAACAAAATGATTTTCTTATTGAAAATGAAATATCAGTTATTAAATTGTTTGAATATAAATGAAATGGGCATGCAATATACTTATAATGCGATTCTGAAGATTGATAACACATCATACGGAAAAATATTGAATGTACAAGAAGTAAATATTGGATGGGAAAAATGCAGTGTATGATGGAATAGAAATCGTACAATGTATGAAATGTAAAGGTATGAATGGCAAAGGAGTATAAGAACGAGGAAATATGTATAAGATGCCACGGACAACATAGAAATATCGAATGCGACAAAACAGAATAATGAAATGCATCAATTGCATAAAAGTAAACAACAAACTAAACATGGGATTAGATGAAAATCACTATTACAAATGATAGAGAATGCCCGGTATATCAAAACAAAATGAGAAATTTTTGTTTTTATTTTTATTCCGGCTCTAGGTCATATATTAAATAAAACTTCTTTTTTTGTTTTATTTAAATTTTATTTTTTATTCCATATTTCGATCACCATCGGTTCTCTTCTTCAGGAATTTAAGTAAAGCAAACTTTATCGTATTTTATAAGGCAAATTACATGTGATAGTTATCAAAGAACAAATTACAACAAAGACAAATGTGTAAATCATTCTGACAAACACTAGCAGAACGTTCTGCTAGTGTTTGTCAGAATGATTTACACATTTGTCTTTGTTGTAATTTGTTCTTTGATAACTATCACATGTAATTTGCCTTATAAAATACGATAAAGTTTGCTTTACTTAAATTCCTGAAGAAGAGAACCGATGGTGATCGAAATATGGAATAAAAAATAAAATTTATATAAAACAAAAAAAAAAGAAGTTTTATTTAATATATGACCTAGAGCCGGAATAAAAATAAAAACAAAAATTACATATCATAAGGTCGGAAAAATTAACAAATATATACTTAAAATGAGAAATATTGGCCTATTAGCATAACCATTAAAGGAATTTCGAATAATGTATACGAATATACAAGGGCTTATTAATAACTATAACCAACTTGAAGTTATTGCAGCAGAGGAACGACCTGAGATTATTATTTTATCGGAAACTCATATTTTTTTCCACTAATATTTATTTATTTATTGTATCTTCAAAACTGAACTAACAATAAGTATTCAAATCTTAAATATAGGCCCAACCAGTGTCGGACATAAACTTAGTGATAGTAATTAATAATACATAAGAATCGTATTTAGCAGAAAAATATTTTTAAAAAGTTTCATCTGGAGTGTTGCGTAGTAGTCCTCTTTTTTAAGCGGATGTGTCCAGGAAAGTTCAAGATGTTACGAGCAAGGGGATTAGGATGGGACTCGAGTTTTGTTAAATATTTGCCTGCATATTTTGCAATTTCTTCGGTCACAAGTGGCATATTTATATCACGATGTAAAATTGAATTTTTCATGTACCAAGGAGCCGATGTTATTAACCTTAAAATTTTGTTTTGCATTCGTTGTATTCTCTCTACATTGGAAGCTGAAGCAGTGCCCCATAGCTGAATTTCGTAACACCATATGGGTTTCAAAAGCGACTTGTATATTAAAAGTTTACAATCTAGACTGAGGGTAGAGTTTCTACCAATCAGCCAATGTATCTGAGTTAATTTAAGTTTTATTTGTGTCAGCTTAGAGTTAATGTGGTGTTTCCATGTAAGCCGTTGGTCAAGGTGTATACCAAGGTATTTCACCTGTGAATGATGAGGAACAACTTGATTGTTGATTCGAATGGGGGAAAAAGGAAAGGAAAGGAAACTCATACAACTGAGAAAAATGAGCAACAGGAATTACAAATTCAAGGATACCAATGTGTTATCTACATCCTCTAGAACTGGAGGTGTCATAATATATTTTAAGAGTCACTGGATTATTACTGAATAGAAAAGGTACATAATATGAAGTACTGGATATTATTTTGCAGAGCCACATTAGAAAACTATAACTTTATAATTGGAACAATTTACAGATCACCTAGTTATAGCGAATCTGAACAGCGTGTAACAGAAAATTCTAAAACATTAATTGATTACAATATTTATCAAATTTGTTACAATATTTATCAATATTTATATTTATCAATATTGTTATTTTAATATTTTATTGTTTGTTGTTGGCGTAGCTAGGTATATGCCTGCATTTCATTGGCGCTAACCAAATCATCAGTACCCTTTAGCTATTATACAAATGTTTTACTGAATTATATAATTTAGTAAAACAAATGAAAAATAAGTCTGATTATCTGATATCAAATAAGATTATATTGGACAAGTGGAATACAATTGATAGTGTTTTATTAAAAATAATAAATACATCGTTGAAGACTGGCTGTTTTCCAGACAATTGGAAAACAACAATGGCGACACCAATTAGAAAAGTTGCAAATACAAAGAAATGCGAGGAATATCGACCAATTATCGACTCTTTAAAAACATGTGAAAAGGTACTGGAAATAGTTGTAAAAGCTCAATTGGAGATATATGTATATAGAAAAAAATAATATACTATCAAAATATCAATCAGGGTTCCGTATAAAACACTCATGTGAAACAATTGTTAACTATGTCATTAGTAAATGAAAAGATATAGGAAATGATAAGAAATTGATTGCAATTGTTTTTTGACTTCAAAAGAGCATTTGAAACCATTAATAGGGATATAATGTTGGAAAAACTATCTATGTATGGAATAAGAGGAAAAGAGCTGAATTAGTTTAAATATTACAGGGAGAACAGAAAACAGACACCGAAGATAAATAATTTAATATCGGAGGAAATAATGAATGACTTTGGAGTTCCACAAGGCTTAAAATTAGGCGCAAAGCTGCTTATTATATATATTAATGACTTGCCAAATATATTAGAAGGATGTAACATAGTCCTATACGCGGATGATACCTTAATTTATGCCATTGCAGACAATGAAGAAGAATGTCGGGAAATCATGAGATATAACATAGATAAAATAAATAACTGGTTAAAAATTAATGAACTTAAACTTAATGAAAACGAAACAAAGATAATAGAAATTAACATCAATTCGAACCAAACTTTTGAAATAAATCACTCGGTAATAGAAAAAGTAGAGCATATAAAATATCTCGGGTTTATAATTGATAAAAAACTAAAATTTAATGAACACATTGAGCACATATGCAAAAAAAAAAACGATAAAAAATTAGCTTTCTTGGAAGAATCAGAAAGAAAATATCAAAAAATACAGAAATAAATATTTATAATACCATAATAAAGCCACATTTCGAGTACGGGTCTACTATATTATATACATGTACCAACACACTCTAAATAGCAAGAATGCAGAAGCTGCAAACTAAAGCCATAAGAATAATATTAAAATGTGATCGATATACTGACATACATACAATGCTGGACAGCCTGAAATGGTTAAACGTGAAATAAAGACCAGTTCAACACGCTCAGGTTTATTAAAAAGCTGAAACAAGGTGTTGCACCGAGATACCTATGTGAGAAAATAAGATATGTAGGCGAAAGCCAACCGTACGGACTAAGAAATGTGAACGATTTTCGAGTAAGTAGGGTGATGTCAACACAAATGCAGATATCGTTGTTTTACAAGGGGTTACAACTGTATAATACACTACCAAATAATATGAAAAATGAAAACAATGAAAATGTATTTAGAAAAAAATGTATTAATTTTGTAAGATTTAATGCTAGTTTATAATGTTAGAGAATTTAAATCATGTACTTACATTGTAAAAGTATTTTTAATACTAATAATAATAATAATAAAAAAATTATTAAACAAACTAGAATGCCCCTATTGCGGTTCACAACTCAACTCAGTTTGGTCGTGTAGAGTCAACCCAACTTATGCACAACCAAACTCATTTTAGTTATTGTGTATCGCAATAACTAAAGTGAGTGTGGTTGTGCATAAGTTGGGTTGACTCTCACACGACCAAACTGAGTTGAGTGGTGAACCGCAATAGGGGCAGAAATTTAAATAAAGATTTATGGTAACACTATTCATTTTGTTTTTCACAATTCTCTGGTACAACGATAATTTTCTATTATTTCGGTACGGTATCCATTCTACTTTGTTTTTAATAACATTTTTCATTCGTCTCGACATGCTCTCCATCAAACTCTCTTTAAATTCATTTGAAATATTTTCTCATTACATATTCACACGGTTTCAAAGCTTCTCTATGTTATGTGCTCGAATGCAATGTCCTAATGGCCTTCTCTTAATAGACTTAATAGCATTTGTCAATGGGGTTAAGGTTTGTACTTTGCGCAGGAAATTGGTAAATAAGTTATATTTTCATTAGTCCATTAATTCTTATAAGTGGTTTTAAATTGTATACAACACTAAACTATCAAGCTGCCTCCACCATGTTTGACAGTTTGCTTCACATGATGCTTTGAAAAGCTTCATGAGGTATGGTTTAAAAATATTAAAATCAGCTTCACCGTTTCCAACCCTCAGTTCATTTTTTATTGTTTATTAATAGCACTAGCATATTGCTTGATGTCTTGACACTTGTTTTCATATCTCGCACTATTAGTCACGCGTCTGAATCTTTTAGTAATTTTTTCCATTTATTTTGTTTAGAGGCGCTACTACTAACACAACAAAATATAAAAAAGAATCGTAAATAGCTAAACTTGCGACTACTGAATGAATGGTGTTGTCATAAGTTTTTTTTAATGACTATCATACAACTCCCTTTATTATTTTACATATTATGTCACTAAAAACATGCTATATATATATATATATATATATATATATATATATATATATATATATATATATATATACATGCATATATATATATATATATATATATATATATATATATATAAATATAAATATATATATATATATATATATATATATATATATATATATACATGCATATATATATATATATATATATATATATATATATATATAAATATAAATATATATATATATATATATATATATATATATATATATATATATATATATACATGCATATATATATATATATATATATATATATATATATATATATATACATGCATATATATATATATATATATATATATATATATATATATATATATATATGGTGTGAAATCATATGCGCACCACATAATTTGTGACTACGCCACTGACTTATTTGCATTTAATATTAAATATTTCTGTACATATATATACATATAAGTATGTAGTCCCTTATTGTTAATTTAAGTTCTTGTTTTTGTATGTTAACTGTTAAGCTTTTCATATGTACATATATTTTGTATAAGAATACATATTTCTTGTTGTATCATGGTTCTCAAATTTGTCATTCCCGTTGTTCGCTGATAGCAAATTTACCAATGCAAATGATCTCGTATGATCGCTAAACTATGTAATTGCAATTTGTTATTCCAGAATTTTAAATAGCGGATTTTTATTACATATGAACATTGTTGCTATAAATTTCGAAGATTAAGTTGCATTAAGTTTGGTAAATTTGGCATCGGTCACTAAAAAGTTAACCATCAGACAAAGCGGTCGCTTGTTAAAGTATATATAAAATAAAGAAAAAATATAATCAACTCATCTTGTAATCTAGTACAGTCCACGCGGTCAATTTTTTCCTAAGTAATTTTTTTGAAATTCTACATCATAAATTTTTGGTCCTTCGTCGCCAACGGATAAATAAGATTTTGTTCATTCCTTTTCGCGATAAATTTAACTTGATTAATTTAATTAAATTAACCGTCATGCCATCGTTAAATGCATTAAAAGCAAAACGTGGTCGCGTCCGAGCGTGCATTACTCGTGCATGTAGTTACATCACAGCAATAAATGAGAATACTACTGTTGAGGATTTGGAAGCGCGGTTAAGCACTGTTGAGGATTACTGGCGGCAATACACAACAATTGAAGACGAGCTATGCGAGTATGCGGAAGAGCTGGAGGATGGCGTGGCGGAGGCAGAAAATTTCGAGTGTTATGAGGATAAGTATTTATCTATACATTCATCATTACTAAAGGCAATAAAGGAACGTAAGGTTATGTTTCCAGAGCAAAATGGTGGCGCATTAGGGCAGTTAGCTTTGCAACAAGCCTCCCTTATTGAGAGTTTAGGAAATTTAGTGCCTAACGCGAATGGCATAGCTTTACCTAAAATAGTCATACCCTCTTTTTCCGGCAATTATTCTGATTGGAAGTCGTTTCGAGATTTGTTTTTGGGATCAGTTGACAGCAAACAAACCTTAACAAGAACTCAGAAATTCTATTACTTGGTGTCGTTTCTTGCTGGTGAGGCTGCCGATTTAGTTAAAAACATTCCCATTTCTGACGACCACTACCTGGAAGCATGGGATAAATTAGAAAGCCGCTATGATCGACCCCATCTTGTTGCGCGTTCTTACATTAAAAATTTCTTTAAGCTGCCTTCGGTTTCGACCTCAAATCATAAAACTTTACGTAAAGTTATTGATGGCGCAGACGAGTGTATACGGGGGCTTAATGCCATATCCATGAATAGCAGAGATCCATGGTTAATTTATTTGTTACTGACAAAATTAGATCCAGAAACACGTCAACTGTGGTCCGAAGAGACACATTCGAAAACTGAGGATAGTGTTTTTAATTTTCTCCAATTTCTGGAAAGGCGTTTTACACATCTTGAGTCTTGCGACATGCTGGGAGCATCGTCGTCTGCTAAATCTACTTCGCTGCGGGCTCATACAACTGAGATAACGTTACAAACTTGTTTGAATTGTAACTCGCAACATAATCTCTCGCAATGTCCTCAGTTCAGCGCCCTCGATATCAATAATCGCAGAAGGTTTGTAAGGGATCATTCACTTTGCTTCAACTGTTTAAAGAGGGGCCATAATGCTTCAAGATGCAATTCTACCTTTCGCTGTCGTGTCTGCAATGCACGGCATCATACTTTGCTGCACTCTTCACCTCTAGTGTCGAACCTTTCTTCTGGGAGTGTCACAAACTTGGATGCATCTATTCCTACTTCACCGTCTGAAGGGCTCTCAAGTCATGTTATAAATTCTTCCTCGTCGGGTGCTGCATCTTCATCTTGCTGTTCTAATTCATCATCGGCAGCTCTCGAATTTCCTGAACAACATGCCTTGATAAGCAATCACATCGTTTCGGAAGCAAAGCGCTCTCACATCATTCTGCCAACTGCAATTGTCCAAATAAGGGATCGATTGGGAGCTTTAGTCAATGTTCGCGCGTTAATTGATTCAGGCTCACAGGTGTCATTCATCACTGAAGCGTGCGCACAGCTGTTGGGTGTGCCGCGAACAAATGCGCGTTTGGTGGTCACGGGAGTGGCGTCAGCTGATGCCGGCACCACGAAGGGTCAAGTTAGTTTTAAAATTCAATCCATGGTGAACGCTTCCGAAATTTCTGTTTGTGCCTATATCTTAAATCGTATCACTACCGATACACCGCCCTGCAATTTTACAAATAGAAATTCACCTTTGTTATCGCAATTGTGCTTAGCCGATCCTTATTACAACGTTTCCAGTTCTATAGATCTACTGCTAGGAGTTGATGTTGTTTGGTCTATTCTTAGAGATGGAAAATAGATGTTGAACCTGGTTTGTACGCTATCAACTCTATATTCGGTTGGATAATTTCTGGTAAATCTGAGAATTTGGTCAACGGCTCGAAATTAGCAGCGTATACAGTTTCAACCAACATTGACGAATTGTTGCAACGATTTTGGGAGGTTGAGGAGTACCAACAACCAATCACGGATTCGAAGCATGACCATCCCGCAGAGGTTCATTTTCGGTCAACACATTCGCGATCTTCAGATGGAAAATATATTGTCGAACTTCCTTTTAACTCCGTGAATCCCAACTTTGGAAATACTTTAAGTGGGGCTATTTCGAGGCTTAATGGCATAGAGCGGCGGTTTTCGAGAGATTTGGAGTTGCAACGGCAATATGCAACTTTCATGCAAGAATACGAGTCGCTGGGTCATATGGAGCGTATCCCTGCAAACGAAATTGATCGACATCCACATTATTACTTACCACACCATGCGGTGCTGAAGACGGACAGTAGTACAACAAAATTAAGAGTTGTGTTCGATGGTTCTTATAAGGATTCGTTTGGTAGTTCTCTAAATGATAACCTTTTGATTGGCCCATCTATTCAACGGGATCTGTTCGGAGTTGCGCTTCGCTTTCGTAAATTTTCGTTCGTTTTTACAGCGGATATAGTAAAAATGTTCCGACAAATTTGGATTGCAGAACATCATCGCGATTATCAGCGCATCGTGTGGAGGGGAAGTGTTGACGAACCAATTCAACATTTTCGGTTGTGTACAGTGACCTATGGCACGGCATCGGCGCCCTTCTTGTCTGTACGCGTTCTTCAACAACTGGCCATTGATAATCAAAGAGAATTTCCTAACGCCGCAAGTATAATTTTAAATAATGTATACGTTGACGATGTTATGTCCGGGGCAGCAACGTTTGAAGAACTTGTGCATTTAAGAACCGAATTGATTGAGCTTTTTAAACTAGGGGGATTTACGCTGAGAAAGTGGAGTTCTAATTGTGCAAAATTCCTGCAAACTTTGCCATCAGAAGATTGTGAAATTTTACCAAATTCTTCTTCAGAAACGTTTCTAAAAATTTTGGGACTTTTTTGGAATCCAAGCTCAGATACATATTCGTTTCGTGTAGCGAAAATCCCATGTGGACCGGTAACTAAACGGCGAATTTTATCAGAAATTGCGCGAGTATTTGATGTTTTTGGTTTCTTGGCACCGTCAATAGTTTTAATGAAAATAATCTTTCAACAGCTCTGGCTGCTCAAGGTTTCTTGGGATGACCCACTGCCAGCTAATTTGGTTTACGAGTGGACAAAACTGCGCGAGTCTATCCACCATTTTGAAGCTCTATCTATTCCAAGAAAAATTAAGCTGTCGGCGCCTAATATCGAACTTCATTGCTTTTGTGATGCCTCAACTGCTGCGTATGGAGCTGTAATTTATTGCGTAGATCGTGAAAACGACGAAACACAAATAAACATTGTCGCTGCAAAAACCCGAGTGGCACCCTTAAAGGTTCTTTCAATACCCAGAATGGAGCTTTGTGCAGCTGTGCTTTTATGTCGCTTGTTTAATTCAATTAAAAATTCTCTTGATCTTGATTCATGTCACGTTTATGCTTGGACAGATTCGGAAATAGTCTTACACTGGTTATCTGCACCACCTCGCGTTTGGAAGGTATTTGTCTCTCACCGTACTGAAGAAATTTTAAATACGATACCTCGAAGTTGCTGGAATTTTGTAAGCACTCAGTGCAACCCTGCTGACTGCGCATCACGCGGATTGCAGCCGGAGGAACTGCTGACACACCAATTGTGGTGGAATGGGCCGTCTTGGTTAGCGTTGCCGAAGGAAAAGTGGCCTAAAACTAAATTTTGCGCTAGCGAGGGACTGGACGAAGTCATCCTAGAAAGGAAGGGCCAGTGGTATGTGGAGTTACGTCGTCAGCTGATAGTGCTATACTTTTGAACCTAGCAGTAAGAATCTCGTCTTGGTTCCGTCTCCTTCGTACTATTCCTTATATTCGTCGATTTGTGAATCGTTTGCGGCGCCGAAGTGCGCTATGTGGCACTCTTACATTCGAAGAAATCCAACATGCTCGTACTAATCTTTTCTTATGTTTGCAGAAGGAATCATTTCTAAATACCATCAGTCATCTTAAAACCAACCGTACGCTGACATCCAGGGATAGACTCGCTAGACTATCTCCATTTTTGGATTCGCTTGGATTACTTCGTGTTGGCGGTCGAATTCAAAATGCACCGATACCCTTTAATATTCAACACCCGGTAATTCTCCCTAGATGTCGAATAACAGCGCTAATTGTTCAAGATATGCACGAAAAATACCTACATGCAGGCGCTTCGGAACTGTTTGTAATTCTTCGTCAACATTACTGGGTACTTGGCGCACGTAATTTGGTTCGTTCAATCGTTTTTAAATGTAAGCGGTGTTTTTTACTTCGCCGGCAAACTTCAACACAATTAATGGCTAACTTGCCCGTCAGTCGTGTACAACAAACTCGACCGTTTCTTAATTCTGGATGTGATTTTGCTGGCCCTTTGAATATCAAAATGACCAATTGCAAACGCCCACGAATATGCAAGGCATACATTTGTCTTTTCGTTTGCATGGCTACCAAGGCAATCCATCTTGAATTAGTGAGTGATCTAAGTTCAGATGCATTTATAGCCGCCTTCAAGCGCTTTACGTCTCGTCGAGGTAAATGCAGTAATCTTTACACGGATAATGGAACCAATTTCCAAGGTGCGCGACGAGTGTTATGCGATATGCAAAAAATGTTGCTTTGCGAAACGAAAAACCAAGAAATTTACACATCTTTGGTGAAAGACGGAACCGCTTGGCATTTCATCCCGCCTTCTGCGCCTCACTTTGGAGGTATTTGGGAGTCGAATATTAAATCGGTAAAACTACATCTACGACGTGTTGTTGGCACAACTTTGCTGTCCTTTGAAGAAATATATATGGTTTTGATGCAGATCGAGGCAATTTTGAATAGCAGACCACTTTGCAATATATCAGACACTGACCTTAACCCACTAACGCCTTCTCATTTCCTTATAGGTGAACCTTTAACAGCTGTGCCTGAGCCTTGCCTTCTTACGATTCCAATGAACCGACTTACTCATTGGCAGCACATACAAAACATGGTACAAGGGTTCTGGAAGCGGTGGTCTAACGAATATCTGACGTCCCTACAACAGAGAGCAAAGTGGCAACAACCAACCCGAAATTATGCCATCGGCGATTTGGTTGTGCTGAAGGAGCCGAATCTACCAGTATCAAAGTGGCTTTTGGGACGAATAACCGAGGTTCATCCTGGCGCTGATGGTCATGTGCGAGTCGTTACGATCAAAACAGGGAAGAACTCATACGTACGACCAGTCACAAAAATCGTACTCCTCCCAGTAAACTGAAACATTGTTTCAGGGGGGCCGAAATGGTGTGAAATCATATGCGCACCACATAATTTGTGACTACGCCACTGACTTATTTGCATTTAATATTAAATATTTCTGTACATATATATACATATAAGTATGTAGTCCCTTATTGTTAATTTAAGTTCTTGTTTTTGTATGTTAACTGTTAAGCTTTTCATATGTACATATATTTTGTATAAGAATACATATTTCTTGTTGTATCATGGTTCTCAAATTTGTCATTCCCGTTGTTCGCTGATAGCAAATTTACCAATGCAAATGATCTCGTATGATCGCTAAACTATGTAATTGCAATTTGTTATTCCAGAATTTTAAATAGCGGATTTTTATTACATATGAACATTGTTGCTATAATTTTCGAAGATTAAGTTGCATTAAGTTTGGTAAATTTGGCATCGGTCACTAAAAAGTTAACCATCAGACAAAGCGGTCGCTTGTTAAAGTATATATAAAATAAAGAAAAAATATAATCAACTCATCTTGTAATCTAGTACAGTCCACGCGGTCAATTTTTTCCTAAGTAATTTTTTTGAAATTCTACATCAATATATATATATATATATATATATATATATATATATATATATATATATATATATATATATATAGGTATATATATATATATATATATATATATAT
Organism: Germaria angustata; assembly: GCA_963681545.1. NCBI lineage: Eukaryota > Metazoa > Arthropoda > Insecta > Diptera > Tachinidae > Germaria > Germaria angustata. The sequence continues at coordinate 76,064,942 of OY812999.1, read as the reverse complement.
ATATATATATATATATATATAGGTATATATATATATATATATATATATATATATATATATATATATATATATATATATATATATATATATATATATATATATATATATATATTATTATTATTATTATTACATTTATTTTTTTGTTTTTTATTTACAGCAATGAATTTGGGAAACAAATTAAACAGCTGATGGAACTCAATGACCATAAAGGTACGTGCAAATAACTTTTATACGGAGTGATAAATTCTATTTAAAAGTGTAAATGTCATATATGAAAAAACAAATTTTCCGGTCCCAGTTTTGTATAAATAATTAGCAAATACGAAGTCTGTTCAATAACAAAGGTGAATTTTAATTTTTCTCAAAAATATTTATTTAGTCATCACTGTCTATTTTGTACCCTTTACAATATTCTCCTTAGATATAATACAGCTGTGCCAGTATTTTTCCCAGTCCTTGAATTCAAAACCTTGAATTGTTTATCTACAATTCCGGACATATTGATTCTTGTAAGCGGAATATAACTTTAAGACAATACTCCTTCTTATATGTACGACCATGTAGCAAGAACCCGTACGCCAGAGTAATCGATGAAACCAGTGAACATAACCTTGACATTTGATCGAACTTAATTTGTTTTTTTGGTCTTGGCTCTCCTTAGCTCTTCCTTTGGGGCTGTTGGACTTTGGTTTCATTGTCATAACTATATACCCATGATTCGTTAATAGTTGTGATCCTTATAAGCAAACCTGGATCGTCGAAAACGCCATTCAACATTTCCTGAGCGATTCCTATGCGACGGTTTTTTTTTTCGAAACTCAGCAATCTAGGAACTAGCTTCGCTGACACACGCTTCATGCCCAAAATTTACGAAAAAATTGTATGCCATTAACCAACCGATATGCCGACATGCTCTGCAACTTCTCTAATAGTGATAAAACAATTCTCTATAACAATTTTCCTCACTTTCTCAACATTTTCATCAGTTTTTGATGTGATAGAGCTTCCAGGACGAGCGTGGACATTCACATCTTCTCTTGTACAATCACCATATTTTTTAAAATACAAGTTTTGTTATGAGCTTTGTTACATACAGTTCGTCCCCTTCAACGCAACGTATGAAAGTTGGGCAACTTTTCACTTTTGACGTACGTTAAGTACTTTGACAACTATCAGTTGATTTTTTGGTATGTTTTGTTTTAATTAACAGTTGATTTTTTGTATATTTTCATATACATAATTATTTTTATTGTGTGGCGGCAAAAATTGGCGGTTGCAAAAATTAAATAAAAAATTAATTAAATTAAATAAAAATTCAATTAAATTAAATAAAAGAAGAATGGAGTACAAATTAATTGAAGCGGTGCAAATGTTTCCTTGCTTGTTTGACCCGACCAAACAAGATTATCGAAATAAATTAAAAAAGGAAAAATCTTGGTCTTCCGTGGCAGGTGCAACAGGTTAGTAACATTTTCATATGCATACATATATAAGTATTATATTGTTGCGTAATATTACGTCTATTTTCAGTTGAGCAGTGCCAAAGCCGTTGGAGATCGCTTCAGGATAGGTACGTGCGGGAAATGTCTTCAATGAAACCGAAGTCAGGAGCTGCCGCGGAAGAAAAACGCAAGTGTTGCTATTTTGATTCAATGGCTGTCTTGCAAAAACATGTTGCGCCGCGAAGGAAAACCAATCGTTTTATTTTTTTTTTTTTGTGTCGAGAGAAAACATTGTGCCTATTTTCTTTTGAAAATAGTACACAAATATTTAAATACATATACATATGTGTGTACGAATGCTTTATACTCGTTTTTGCAGAACGTTGTCCAATATTAATTGGGGCTACCTGGAAGAGCAACCGTTAGGCGAAACGGAATTCTTGAAAGGTGTGGAAGATGCTGTTTCTTCCTCCTTGAACACGACGATGATGATGACGTGCTCTTTAGAAAATTTTGGCTGCAGCAACTCAGTAGAGGGGGAAACCCTAACTGAGTCAAAAAACGTTCCTAAGAGGCGCAGAGTTCAAGACGAAGCCCACGATAAATTTGAAAAACTTTGTGGCTCAGTCAGTGATTTAATTGCTGCCAAACCAAGCCACAAAGAAAGACGCAATGCCGATTTTTTAAAGGTTCTGAACTCCTATTTGATTAAACATTCAGAGGAGGATCAGGACAGGCTGAAAATCCAATTTTGAAATGTGGTCTATAAACAGTAAATTAGATTTTATTATAGTCTTATAGTCGTTAATTATTTGTTTTTTTTTATTTACTTGCCTTACTTACTATGTAGGTATCTGTGTTTGTAAAACAAACTAAAATCTCATTCTTGATTGTGACTAAAACCGAAAATACAGAAGAGTATTTTCGCTCTTAATCAAAAACGAGATTTTAGTTTTGTTTTACAAAAACAATTTTCTATTTATATATATTTGTACCTAGACATTGAAGACTGTTTTGTTTATTAATTCTTTTTTATTGTTGTTTTACAATGTAACCTATTTAATAATGAATAAGCTTGTTAACCATTCTTTAATTTGTATATATGTACATACTTACATACATATGTATGTACATAATAGCGAATAAAATGAATTTTGTGAAAAAAAATTTTATGGCTTTTATTTATTATTTGAAATTAGAGATCTGATCCAAAATCTTCGACTTTTATCCATTATATCATGACAAGCTTGAGTTTTATAAAGCAAAATTATAATTAAAAGAAACTCCGTAATATCTTCAAAATCCATCGAACATTTTTACTCTTTAATAAAAAGAAATGTTGCAAACATGTAAAAAAAAACAGCTGATTTTCTATACGTTAATAAAGTACTCATTGTGCCAACCTCATCCGTCATTGCGTTAACGTCATTTGAAAAGTCGCCCCAGCCTTAAGAGTACTCGTACTTTTATAACTTAGTGTCGCTTACTTTTAAGTAACAAATACAAAACTGCTTGTAAATTTTAACGTTTATAAGCCCCAATTCACATTTGGGCAGACGATGGGCAGACATTTTTCTTATTCTGTTTTGAAGTTGCCTAAAGCTTTTACATTTAAGAAATCTACAGACAGACAGAAATTTATCAATTTTTTTTCATTCGCTTTCGTTGTCGATAGGTACGAAAAACGTCAAAAGTAGTTAAAGCAAGCAAGAGTAAATTATTTATTTTTGAATTTAAAATTAAATTATAAAAATGAATTTCCAGAAAAATATGTGAAAATTAATAGACTGTACAAAATTGCTGTTAGAGGATTCTGATTCTGATGAAGGTGGCGAAGGATCTTTAGGTAAGTAAATTTTCAATAAACAGGTGATTTAATAATTTATGTGTTTAATATTATCAGCTCTCATGGAAATTATGCGCAAGCTAGTTAAACGAAAGGAAAAACAACCTAAAAGGTTATGGATCCAACCATGGCGAACGAATCGCAAGGAAAATGGTTCCTTTGCTTTTTTAAATAAAGAACTCCTTTTGAAAGATAGTAGTTCGTATCGTAATTACTTGAGGATGGACGAAGGACAGTTTTTAAGACTTGCCGAGTTGATAACCCCGGAATTACATAAAAAAGACAGTTCTTTCAGGGAATCAATTTCTGTGGAAGAAAGATTAGCGATAACACTTCGATTCCTTGCAACTGGTGAATCATACAAAAGTATGAATTACTCTTCAATGATTTCAACATCGTTTTTTTGTCAAACAGTGCCCATTGTTTGTGATGCATTATATCGTACTTTGCGCGAGCAATATTTAAAGGTACATGTTTTAATATATTTTATTATGTCATGGTACTAATGTCTTTAATTCGCAGTTTCCATCCTATCCTGAAGAATGGGAAAGTATTGCCAAAGAATTCGCCCTTCAGTGGCAGTTTCCCAACTGTCTCGGAGCATTGGACGGCAAACATATCAACTTTCAACCTCCACGAAAAGACGGGGCATACTACTATAACTACAAGCACACAAACAGCATTATATTGCTTGCGCTGGTTGACGCCCGCTGTAAATTTTTATTTACTGACGTCGGAAGTAATGGTCGGAATAACGACGCAGCAGTTTTCCAGCAAAGTCATTTAAAAAAAGTTTTAGACGACGAAGTTAATTTACCTAACGATTCAATTGTGGGAAAGGGCCGTAAATTACCATACGTGGTAATTGCGGATGATGCTTTCGCCTTGAATAAGCACGTTATGAAACCCTACCCTTACCATACAAATTGCATCGAGAATAGCACGGGCAAGGCATGTTGTAGAACATTCGTTCGGTATGCTTTCCAACAGATTCAGAATCTTTCTGACAAAAATGAATCTGAAAGTGGATACGGTTCTAAAAATTGTGTTAGCATGTTGCGCTCTGCACAATTTCCTTATTGAGAATGATGCAACATATTCAAATAACCTCGCCAGCACAACAGTTGCAAGCTCATATAGCCAAGATACCGGTCCCTATAATCCACGAAAGGGTCCTGTAGAAGAAATTCGCAAAGAACTTGCCGAGTATTTTAGTAATGAAGGCAAGCTAAAATGGCAGGAAAAAGTACCGTTCGTTTGATAGTTCAATCAAAACAATTATATATATATATATATATATATATATATATATATATATATATATATATATATATATATATATATACATATATATTATAACTGATTCAATAAAAAAACACATTTAATATATATTATTTATAACAAAAACATCTTTTTATTTATAATAAGATTTATTAAAACCAAGGCACTTCATTCAAAGACTATTAAAATAAATTAAATTAAAAGCAAATTCATTTATTTTGTGGAGTCTTTGTTGAACCTTCGTAGTGAACAGACGTATTAGCGGTTTTTTTTTTACAAACAAAAATACGAAAAAAAATCGTAATAAGTACTGATTCGTAATAAGTATTGATTTTGTGAAATTTGCTTAACTTGCACTAATAATATTTTTCATATAATCTGAAACAACAAAAACAAAACAAAAAAAAAAAACAACCGCAAAAAAGTGACTGAGGAATACTCTGCATGAGTACCTCAAAAACAAACAATTGTGAAGTGAGTTCTAACGGCAGAAATGCCTATTTTACTGTGAGTTCTGATATTAATGCACACAATAAAAATAAAAAATCGGATGACAGTCTTTTTCTAACGGCAAAGCCAATTTTTCGCGAGCAATCAACTTCGCTTACTCCAATGCCAAGTAGTGATTCGGTAACATTACCATTGCCTAGTTCATCTTTATTTAAGTCAGCGCCATTATCCGCTCTGGGCTCGTGTTCATCACTTAACCAAGTTATCACTACAGACAACAGTAGTCTGAAACCTAAGGTGCCTGTCGGAATGGACAGATATATCACAGTGGTAAAGCGCGGGCGAAGCCCAAATTCTTCAAAGATCTCTTCGGTCCCCAAGATATCCAGGGATATCGACGCCGCCTCAGCTAACCGTCAAAACCGTTTCAAAATATTGCAAGTTGACAGCGACAGACCCGAAGAATCCTCGAAGAAAACCTCAAAACCACCACCAATATATCTGAGACAAAAAAATTCAAACACTCTTATTAAAAAGCTAATCTCGGTTATTGGTGAAAAGGCATTTCACATTGTCCCAATAAAACGTGGTAATATTGACGAAACAAAGATCCAAATATACGAAGAAAAAGATTTCCGCAAAATGGTTAACGAATTTGAAAAAAGTAAAACAAGTTTCTACACATTCCAGCTTAAGAGTGCTAAAGGCCTACAGATCGTATTGAAGGGCATAGATTCTTATGTTGTTCCTGAGGAAATAAAAGATGCTCTCACCCTCCAAGGATTTAAGGTTAAAAATGTCTCTAACATAATAAACAGGGAGAAGATCCCCCAACCCTTATTTCGCGTTGAACTGGAACCAAATGATATTAAACTGAAGAAAAATGAGACACATCCTATTTATAATTTAAAATATCTGTTATACCGGAAAATCACAGTTGAAGAACCACACAAGCGCTCAGGACCCGTACAGTGCCATAACTGTCAAGAATATGGCCACACAAAAACTTACTGCAAATTACCTACTGTTTGTGTTGTGTGCGGTGAATTACACAGTACTGCTATTTGCAATAAGTCGAAGGACCAGAAGGAAAAAAAGTGCAGTAATTGTGGAGGTAATCACACTGCTAACTACAGAGGTTGTCCTGTATACTCCTTCGTTAAACAGGCTATGATTCAAAAGCCTAAAGTAGTCCCAGCGCAAACAGGAAATACATACTCCGCCACTTATCCTGTAATGGCCCAACCAATCTCTACACAAGTATCGTATGCTGACGCTGTGAAGATCAACTCCGTTCCCATGCAAAAAGTGTCACCACCAACTAATACAACAAATGCAAATGCAAGCTTTAATTTCAGTCGCCTTGAAAATACTATTGATAATTTGGTGCAAACTATAAACAACTTTACAACAAATATGACTAGCATGATGCAAGAAATGCTGCGAATGCAGAACACACTGCTTCAAGCATTAGTTAACAAGCCATGAACACGTTAAAGTTATGTTTCTGGAACGCAAACGGCATTCGCCAACATAGAAACGAACTAGAGCACTTCCTCACGGTGAAGAATATTGATATAATGTTGGTATCTGAGACTCATTTGACTTCGAGAAGCCTATTTAAAATGAGCGGCTACACCTTATACGATACAAAGGACCCGAGAGGAAGAGCATGCGGAGGATCAGCAATTCTAATAAAGTCAAGACTCAAACACTATATTCTTGAGAACACTTGTGAAGACCATCTACAAGCAACAAATATTTGCATAGAAAATTTTTGTTCAAATCTCGTAATATCATCAGTTTACTCCCCTCCCAGATTTTCAATCAGTGAGGATCAATACGAGGATTTTTACAAAACTCTTGGCCCTTGTTTCGTAGCAGCTGGAGACTACAATGCAAAACATACGTTCTGGGGATCGCGTCTTATTACACCTAGAGGTCGAGCATTGTTCAACACAATTTCAAAAATGGGTTTGGATGTCATTTCGAGCGGGGAGCCCACTTACTGGCCTACTGACATACAAAAAATTCCGGATGTTATAGATTTTGGGGTCATGAAAAATATCCCTAGGGATTTAATTCATGTTGAAGCTTCACATGATCTCTCCTCCGATCACACTCCCACGATCGTTACAATTTGTAGCCCACTAAGAAGTGACTTACCTCACCCATATGTGAAGGTGATAAATCGTGTTAACTGGCTGGGGTTCAAAAAATATCTCAGTAGTCATTGTGCGGAAAACATCAGGCTTAGAACTCCCGATGATATTGAACTTAACATTGCCAATCTTACCGAGAATATTAAAGAGGCTGCTAAACATGCCACTACCTCCCATCCGCAGACTGGGTTTAATAAAATTTATTCTGCGGATATTGAACGTCTCGTATGTGAAAAAAGAAGAGCTAGAAGGGAATGGCAACAGCACAGATCACCACAACATAAAATCAGACTTAGAGAATGCACTAAACGACTCCAAGAGTTGCTTGCATCTGAAAAATCTGCTTCTCTCAAGAACTATCTGGAAGGTCTCGATGTCACAGCAGCATCTAATTACTCCTTGTGGCGCGCTGCTAAAAAACTTAAAACACCCGTTGAGTCTAAACCACCCTTGCGCACTTCTACCGGAGGTTGGGCAAGAACCAATACTGAAAAAGGTAACATATTTGCTGAGCATTTAAAACACGTATTTACCCCAAATTCATGTACTGGTGCTGTTGATTTGCCGAGTGTAGTTGCTCTACCCCCTCGACCCATAAAGTTTAAGATGCGTGATGTGCAAAAACTAATTGCTGAAACCAACCCAAAGAAGGCCCCGGGTATTGATGGAATTAGTAACAAGATGCTGATGAATTTGCCTCGTATTGCTATTAGAATCCTGTTATTTATTTTTAATGGCATTTTACGATTGCAGTATTATCCACACAGCTGGAAACTTGCCATGGTCAAAATGATTCCAAAGGCGGGCAAAGATCTTACTAAGGCTGAGTCATATAGGCCAATAAGTTTGCTGTCAACAATTTCAAAGCTCTTCGAAAAACTGCTCATGACAAAATTGTCCCCAATTCTAACTGATAATGGGTGCATTCCGGACCATCAGTTTGGGTTTAGAAGTCAGCATAGCACCATTGAACAAACTCATAGATTGGTTCATTTCATAAGAAGAGCATTTGAAGAAAAAAAGTATTGTTCTTCCCTCTTTATTGATGTCTCTCTGGCATTTGATAAAGTGTGGCATGAAGGCCTAATTGTAAAATTGAAGACATATCTGCCAATAAACATTGTAAATCTATTGGAAAGTTACATTCTTGCCCGGAAGTTCACTGTCGTGGAAGGAGACTTCACGAGTGTGCCCGAAACTATCTCATCTGGGGTGCCACAGGGAAGTATACTGGGGCCAGTTTTGTACTTGATTTTTACCTGTGATATGCCTCTGAGCAGTAATATCTTCACTTCTACATTTGCCGATGATACAGCCTGCCTTAGTATGCATGAAAACCCTCACGAGGCATCCCGATATCTTCAGGAATATATTAACTTGTTAGAGCTGTGGTTGAACTTATGGAGAATAAAAGTAAATAAACAAAAGTGTGTTCATGTCACATTTACCCTACGAAGAGATACTTGTTCCCCCATTCGAATCAACAATCAAGTTGTTCCTCAACATTCACAGGTGAAATATCTTGGTATACACCTCGACCGACGCCTCACATGGAAAAACCACATTGACTCTAAGCTGACACAAATAAAACTCAAATTGACTCAGATACATTGGCTGATTGGTAGAAATTCTACCCTCAGTCTAGATTGTAAACTTTTAATATACAAGTCGCTTTTGAAACCCATATGGTGTTACGGAATTCAGCTATGGGGCACTGCTTCAGCTTCCAATGTAGAGAGAATCCAACGAATGCAAAACAAAATTTTAAGGTTAATAACATCGGCTCCATGGTACATGAAAAATTCAATTTTACATCGTGATTTGAATATGCCACTTGTGACCGCTGAAATTGCAAAATATGCAGGCAAATATTTAACAAAACTCGAGTCCCATCCTAATCCGCTTGCTCGTAACATCTTGAACTTTCCTGGACACATCCGCTTAAAAAAGAGGGATACTACGGCTTTAGTACGCAACACTGCAGATGAAATTTTTTGAAAATATTCTTGTACTTAATGCGACATTTATTTATTTTTAATTACTATCACTAAGTTTATGTCCGACACTGGTTGGGCCTAATTATTATATTTATATTTAAGATTTGAATACTTATTGTTAGTTCAGTTTAATGAAGATACAATAAAAAAAAAATTAGTGGAAAAAAAATTATTTTGTTTTTTTTTTAATTTTTAAGCTTAAGGTCTTTTATTTTTTAATTAAATTGTTAAAAAATAAAAGACCTTAAGCTTAAAAATTAAAAAAAACAAATTATTATAAAAAAGGTCAAAAAATATAGATACATTATTAGCAAATTCATTTATATACATACATATGTATGTACATACAAGCTCAAATTTTAGTTCTCCAATTTACATTGAAAACATCAATAAAATTTGTATGTAAATTCAATTTTCAAAGACTGGTAGTTAGTTAATTGATAATAAAAATATGTAGAACTATAGTTGTAGGTACGCAAATTTGTACTTTTGTAGGTATAAATACTGATTCATCCGGGTAGGATTTTAACAAATATCGTTTTCATCCTCCAAAATACCTTCCAAAGAAAGTTGGAGTAAGTCAGGAGAGCTGCCTGCAGAGGACGACATAGAGCTGGATGATAACGATGTGGATGGCTTACTCGAATTATGTGTATAGCTGTTTTCTCGTTTTTTTTAATTGTGTTTCGCCAGCATTTATTTAGGACGTCCTCAATGTCCCATACAGCGTTTATTTGGTCATCATTCTCCATTTCATCCAACACCGATATCACCTTCTTCCCCAACCAATCGTATTTACTTTTTATTGCGCTCTTTTTTTTCTAAAACTGACTGTAGCTCATCAAGCCCATCTTCTAGTGAGCGGTTTTTTTGCCTTCTTCCTTGTTGGAGTCTCTGTTCCTGAGCAGTCTTCAATAAAACAAGTTGACATATCATCCTGCAACAAGTATAATAATTTTGTAATTGCTGAATATATAAGTTCATACATATGTATGTATTTATTTAACAACTTATATTAACTCACCGTGCTAGACACACTTCCCCTCATACTTAAATAGTTAATATAATTCTATTATTGATTGGACAATAGTTCTATTCCATGCGAATTCCATTTTTCTGAAAATACATACATATTTTTATATAAAATTCAAAGATATGTACATATATACGTAAATATGTATCCAGTTTATGCTACTTACACAAAATGCATTTAAAGACGAAGAAAACAATTAAAAAATTATATGATGCTTAACAAAGAACTTCTTGTTATATATTAATTTATATGAGTTTATTTCCTTCGCTTACTTTGAGTAAAACTAAATGAAAATGGCATGAGAAAAATGATATGAAGCAACAACAGATAAATTACGAATAGTAGCAAAAACAAGCAAAGAAAATATAAAAATGTCAGTACAGACGATCGTGTACTATACACTCTTCCCCACCGTAAAATTTTGTTAAAACACCTACAAACTTCGTCTGTCTGTCCTTTGTCTGCCCAAATGTGAATTGGGACTAACGATCAAAACAAAATCACAAAATTTTGTTCTTTAATTTTCTTTGACAAAGTGATGCACAAACTTATGAATGAAATATGTGAATAGGTATGTATATATTAGGTTTTTGCAAAAGTACATTTAAATTCAAATACATTTACTTTTTTTTAAAGATTCTCAGTTTAAAGCCAAATACAAAAGAGGACCAAAGCAAACAAATAAGGAGAGAGATAAATGTAAAAACAATCTTTATTATCTTTGTACGCTCAGAGCACTTATATTTACTCACTCTTGCTCACTACAAGTCAAAGTAAAACAAATTTTTGCTGATATGCTGTAAGTGTTTTACTATCTATTTATTTTACCATAAGAGTATTTTAAGCATTGAAATCAAACAATGGTTATGACTTGTTAATGTGTTTTATTTTTCAACCAGTCAAAGATAGCATATTTTATACCCATCCCAAAGTTGAATTTTTGAGTTATTAAATTTTGGTTTAATAAAATTTTATTTCTATAAAAATTTTTTTTTTATATTTTTAAAAAGCATATGCCCTCCCCAATAACGGTTAAACAACACTTGAGTGTTTAGTTAAAGTTCATGCATAATTTATTACTTTTCTTTCCAATAATTTTACAAAGTCATAAGTCACATGCGAGCAATTGCAGGATATATGCAAAAAAACATTTGTAAACTTATTTAAAATCAAAACTTAAATTTTTTCCAGTTTAAGCTATTTTTTAAATTGTTTTTCAAGTTCTGTAAAATTTTTCCAACGCAAATATGACTTTTGTAAATTTAGGTGACGATATCTAGGTAGATATGTTGATAATTTGATATTAGAATCAAATTAAACAAAAATGTAATTTCATAAAAATAAAATAAAAATTACAAAAATACTCAAGTATTATACTAAATGGTTCAAGTACTGCTTGCCGTAACTCCGTGTCTTATTATTAATTTTGCTTACTTTTCCTATGCTCTACCACTTGCCGTATTTATTTTGTACAAACACAATATTTATTGTGCTTGTTTCTTATAAGAGAACAGCCATTTGCTTTTTTAAGAGAATAGTACCACAAAACAAATAAACGAAAAAAAGAGGATGTAATTAATTACTTGCTTTTTGTACTTTTTCAAAGTATATATCATATAAACATATCGAAAAATAAGAAAAAAGTTAATTTCTATGTTGCTTACTTCAGTTTAATGGAAAATATATAAATATTTTATTTTTGCATTAATATGAAATATATACATATACACACATATATACGTATATATATATATATATATATATATATATATATATATATATATATATATATATATATATATATATATATATATATATATATATATATATATATATCTATATATAAAATAGGATGTGTGTATGTATGTATGTATGTATGTAACGTAATGGCTCCAAAACGGCTGGGCCGATTTTGACGAAATTTTCAGATAACCTTGAGAATACTCGGGCGGGTGACACTGTGAAGTCTGATTTTCGGTCTGTGGGCGGAGGGTCGCGGCAAAATCCAATAATTCATAAAATGAGAACGGCTGGGCCGATTTCTGTAAAACTTTTTGTCAGTTGTTCGTATTTTCAAGGGGAAGGTTTTTATGGAAGAAAATCCCTCCGGAAAAGTCGGAAAATTTGAAAAATCGAAAATCGAGTTTTTGTATGAAATTTTGTTTGAAATTATTCCTTAATGGCTTTTCACATGAAAAAATAGAAAGTTTGTCTGAAGGCTTAAAATTGGGGCGAGGCGAAGTTCGCCTGGTCCGCTAGTATATATATATATATATATATATATATATATATATATATATATATATATATATATATATATATGAATACGCTATATATATATATGAATACGCTATATATATATATATATATATATATATATATATATATGAATACGCTATGAATTAGCAGACATGCGATGAATATGAAAACTGAAATAACAGTCTGTGCGTTTTAATTTAAGTAATTTTCCCTTTCGCTTGCCACAATTAATTTTTTTTTTCAATAATGATATGTTTTTCCTCAAAGTGTTTTTGAATTTGTTATAGAATTTGATGAGGTTTTTTAACACACTTTCTTATTGATTGTGTATAATGAAAGTAAAAGTTACCGAGATAGTATCGATTATCACCGTTTTACTTCATCTAAACCTTTGGGAGTACTTGAGAATTTATAATGAACTACTTGTCTTGGATGATTTTTCATGTGATGCCATTCTTTTTAATTATTCATTTAAAATTTTCCTTGAACCTTCTAAATGTATCAAATGCGTGGTTTCGAAATGAAAGGAACCATACTTATGGCCTCTTTTAACTCTGTAACATTTGTTTAAAAAAAGTAGAATAGTAGTCTGGACATGTCCTATTTTTCAACATTTCATCCGTAACTTTTTCTCTCGAAACTTGAGAATTTACAATTAGGCATTCAATTCTTCTGCCTGTTGGAGGTTTTTGCTGTACCAATAGAATGTGTTATATCCATCACAAGTAACAAGCGATCTAGCTGGTGCATCTTAAACCAACGCTCTAATTTAAACAGTTAATTTCTACATTTGTTATAAATAAGAAAAATAGAGTTTTCATAAAAAGTTTGTTTGAAAGTGTAAAATTTATAACATTAATTTAAACAGATGTATCGCTCAAAGTGCCACTTCCCGAGTTGATACCTAATTACGTTCGTTTTATGGCATTTTGACTTGTTGCTCTCAAAACATCTCGGTCCAAATTTGGCGTTTTCTTCTTCAACGTTAGCCTTTTTCCCACTTTCATCATGAAGAATTTGAAGTAAGTCGTTTCCTAATCTCCTTCCGACTTTGTGTTTTAAGAACACATCTCTTTACCTTTCAGCTAAATTTATTTTATAACTTTTTCCTTTTACAATTCTCTATATTGCTTTTTTTACCATCTGTGCAAAATTAATTTTTTGCATTTTTATGAAAAACACACACTTTTAGTAATAAAAAGAGATTGTAATCTTTAAACTTTTCAAAAACATACAAATTACCGCTAACAGTCCGAAGTTTCGCTTACAAGTGAAACATTTTGCTTTGTTCTTTTTTATATTTTTTATGTACATTCATAGATGACTATATGAAAGCCCATGCCATTCTTGTTGTGTTCAATAGAATTAAACAGAAGACAGCATCTAGCCACATAAGAGGGCAGGAACTATTCAATGTGTCAACTGCCACGAATACAGCCATACCACAATCTATTGCAAGTTACCTACTGTTCGCATTATGTGTGGAGAGCTATATGATTCTATAAAGAGTGATAATCATTAAGATAATTCAAAAATAAAAAAATGCAGCAGCTATGTATGTAAACACACTGCCAACTAGAGAGATTGGCTTGCTTACGCACAAGTCAAGCGTATTTTGACCAAAAATTCACTCTTTCATCTATTCACCCCTTTAATCTATTGGATACAAATAGTGCTCAGTTGGCACATCCACCTACAAGCCAGGTTTTGACCCCTAATGTTTTAAATCTCAATTTATTAATTACACAGAAACCTTCTAGAAACCAATTTACTTATGTTAACCACACCACAGCGCAAAAAGTTCCGCCAGAAAATTAAATTCATGACTTTCCAGATGGTAAATGCCTTTACCAAAAAACATGACTAGCATTGGACATTGCTGCAGGCTGTATTAAAAATGTTATGAGTTGGAAAATAAGCTTCTGGAATTCAAATGGCATCAGCCAACACATAAATAAACTTGAATATATCAAGGCGTATAAACAAATTGATGCAATGCTTATCTCTGAGACTGATCTGACGTCTGAAAGCTTCTTTAAAATTAACGGTGGTGGGTCCGCAATACTAAAAATTCACGACTAAGGTACTATTTGCTTGGTGAGTTTTGCGACGATTTTCTTAAAGCAATTAAACTCTGTACCAAAGGCTTCCGTCCGGACCTGGTGATGTCCTCCCGGATTTACAATTACTGAATATTAAACATTTTATTGTTTGTTGTTGGCTTAATTGATATATTCCTGCATTTCATTGGCGCTAACCAAATCTTCTGTACCCTTTAGCCAAATCATGTTTGAAAAGCATTCAAACTCGTATACTTATACCAAAGACTACAAATACTATATGAGAATTCAAACAGAATTCAATCATATATTTTTCTATTTGTAATTTACAAAACATTAGTATAATAGCTAAAGGGTACTGATGATTTGGTTATCGCCAATGAAATGGAGGCATACATATACTCAGCTAAGCCAAGAACAAACAATAAAATGTTAAATAGTTGTTTTTGAGAATATTTCAAACAAGAAATTTGATAAAAAGTACAACGATATCCATCACACCAAGTACAAGCGAGGCTAAGCGTTTGTACTCAGCAGTTTTAGAGGATTATAGAACATAAAAAAAAATCGTTACAACAATACTGACAAGAACTAGACGCAACTTCAAAAACAAACTATTCTCTATTGCGAGTTACCCAAGGGATTAAAAGATTCACATTAAGCAAAACTCCTCTACGTTATCTGAATGGAGAATGGGCAAGGACTGACCAGAATTGCCTGGGATAGCAAAGAAAATTTTCCTAACTTCAACACTACCCGACAGAATGGAAAGAACAGTAGCGGGTGTATTCCGGATCATCAATTTAGTTTCAGGAGAAAACATAGCACAATCGAACAAAAACACTAACTTGTGAATAGGAGAAAATATATTGTTCAGCTCATTGGCGTTTCCCAGACCTTTTGATGAAGTACGGCGTGAAGGATTAATTACTAAATTGAGTCGTAAACACTAAAAACCTATTTGAAAGCCACTTAATTGATCGCAATTTTATTATGAGTAAAGGTATCTTTTTAAGCACACCACACCCAATAGGTCCGATATTGTACTTGATGTATTCCTTCGACATCCCAACAAATAATGAAATAATTAATCTTCATTAACGTTTGCCGATGATAAACGTCCATGAAAGCTCGTAGGAATCGACTAGAAAATTGCCGGGATACATTTCATTAAAAAATTTCAGAAAACAAAGAGAATAAAAGTGAACGAGTACAAACGTGTTTCTATCACTTTTACATTGCGAAGGGAAAAATGTCCTTCCATCCAAATTAATACCAAATCTACAACGCACCATAATTAATTAATGAAGTCAAATGCAGGTTAATGTCTACCTTGATCGTCGCAAGTTTTAAAACACTTAATCATCTTTTTAGTATTTTTTTGGAATTAGTTTGTCCCTCTATAAAAAAAGGGGAAAAACTCCACTTAAACAGAAACTTAAGCAAAATATTTCCTGAAATACTTATAAGTTATGTCCCGATTATCGTTTATAATAGTTATTATTTTTATATTGTATTCTTTAAATGCAGTTTATAACTGTTAACATCGATTATCGTTTACAACATGTGTCTTTATGTGTTGTTCACACTGTCAAAAATCTACAACAGCTCACAAGGTGTTGTGTTATAAACGTTACAAGTTGAAAATCATAATAGAGAAAACTTTTTAAGTATGCATATAAAATTTGTTTTGCAAAACATATATAACTGTAAAAAATAATTGATTATAAATATTTCTTAGCGAAATTACAAATAAAAAACAAATGGCAAAGCTGGTTGAGCTGATGAAAATTAATCCTGATATTGGCCGAGGCAAGCTGCCATTTGGATATAACGAAATATAGCTCAAGGAAAAATGAGATCATTTTATTGAACAATTAAATGGCTTGGGACAGCCAATTAGAAATATTAAAGAATGGCAAAGAGTTAGTTTTTAGAAAAGTGCTCAGTTTTTGTAGCAAAAACAAGAAACCATTCTTCTTTATGTGAAAAATTTTTATAAAACTATAAATTATGTTACTGTAATTAATATATTGTAACATATTTTGGTTTCAGAAAAATTGTGCATACTTACTCTTTATATCGTAGTTCCAATGGATTTGAACTGTTGCGAATTCTTTCCGGATACGTGCCATGTGTGTTTTTTTGTTGCTCTCATTATCATCGTCATCAAAATATAGATCGACGTTAATATCCATGATTGTTCTTGTTTTATTTGTTTCTAACAAAATACTTATATGCTTCTTCAATTTGGAACGATTTTCCGTCATCCCACGTCAAATTTGGTTTATGAACAGACCGGTTTCGGCTTTGTGCCATCTTCAGTGTTCTCGAATACTAAATTTAGTATTCGAGAACACTGAAGATGGCACAAAGCCGAAACCGGTCTGTTCATAAACCAAATTTGACGTGGGATGACGGAAAATCGTTCCAAATTCAAACAAACCCCGTCGGAAGAATATCACAAAAATAGCTTCTTCAATTCTTTTTTAACAGTTTTTATTTTTACGTAAATATGTACTACAAATAAAATGCAACTATGTGACATAAGTAACATCCAGATGTTGTAAACCGTAATCAAGAAATAAATTTATGTTGTGTTGTAGCCGAAACAACACAACATTTTCGTGTGGTAAACGATTATCGGGAGAGTATTTAACTGACTGTAAACTTCTATTATACAACTCGACTTTGGGACCAATATGGTGCTATGGGATTCAGTTATGGGGCACAGATTTGGCATCTTATATAAAATTTCGCCCACTCCATTGGCTAAAACTATTGTTTCTAAGAACGTAGCAAATATATATAACAGAACTAGAATACCATCCAAACCCGCTACCCAGCAACATTCTAGGCTGTAGGAGCCACGAGAAACTTGAGGATAATCAGAAGATGCATAAAGTATTTTTTTATTATTAGTTCAATTAGATATTATAATAAATGAAAAAAAAAATAGTTTATTATATACCCTAATAACATACGGTTTGACAAATTTTAGCCAAGGTTGATAACATGCTTTCCGCTGCTTATGCAGATCATCAGTGAATCTTTAAACCAGCATGAGCTTTAAATCAGTTTATATACCTGAATTCCCTTTGTACTTATTTCAGCTCACCTGTAGACTATAGATTTTTTATTAAATAGTCAGAGATAAATTTTTTAATTAAATTTTAATTTTTTCAACTTTATAGCAATTCAACTTGACGAAATTATTAATCAAAACACAACTTTACAAAACAAAATCACGCAGTTGGAAAACACTCTTACCACTCGAGAACAAGAACTAGTCCTACTTGATACTAAGTACAGAAAGTGTATGGAAAGAGCCAAAGAGATAATTAAAAACATGGATCCTCGTGTTTCAAATGGTAAGCAAGCGTGATATATTTTTACATATTTTCAGATCGTGTCCTCACCGCGAAAAAACCTTAAGTATCATAATTTTGATTATTTGCTTCCTCATCACAATCGATAATTTGCGATCACTAAAATTAAGTTTTAATCGTTGGAAGGGGCACCACAAATTTGGAGCAAAATAAATTTTACAGTAGCCATATAACTTATTGCAAAGGCATTTAATGAAAACACAACTCCTGTGAAATTTTTTTTGTCCCTTAATTATTTTTTTCCGCGGCACGATATCAATTATATTTTTAAGCCAGTGTAAATCATACATATGTACATATGTATGTCATGCCTTAACCGCCATAAAAGCTTAAAAAACAAAATCATACATATATATATATATATATATATATATATATATACATATATATATATATATATATATATATATATATATATATATATATATATATATATATATATATATATATATATATATATATATCGTTCTAAATTCCAAATGGCACAAATCATTATTTGATATTGATATAGGCACCAAATGAAAGTATTCAAAATAAAGCATAATGAAGGTGGCATGCCATCGATAAAAGTAAAAATTCAGGAACTATATTAACATATTTGTTACAAACCGAGATTTTTGAAACCAGTGCCAAGATCATGGGCGTAGCTAGGTATGGGCCTAGAGGGCCGTGGCACCCACCTAATTCTATAATAATTTTTTTACATGCATACAATATAAAATTGTTAAAAAATGCACAGGGTATTGTGGACGGATAGCTTTTTTCTATTCAAGAAAACACAGCCAATTTAGGAATAGAGATGTCTGTTCCAAGGATAGTCTCTCGTCAAACTCACCGTTCAAATCCCCCATTTTCATCACCTGCTGAATACTGGAAGCGATCTATATAAATACATTCCTTATATAAATTCTTTAATTTCATCACTGGACAGAAAATTTAATGAAGGCCAGCGTTTGCAATTCATTGTTTGCACCCGTCAAACATGCTTTTTTGAAGCTGGAAGAGCATAAAGATGCTACAAAAACGTTTGAGCATTTTTATGAGTTGGATGATTTGGAAGGAGAAATTGAGCTTTGGTATAATTCTTGGCAACAAAAAAAAAAAAAATGGGTAAAGACGAATTAGCCGACAAGTATTTTGAAAGACACTGAATTATTTTATCCAAATATAAGGAAGGCGTTATTAATTTCATTGTCACAGCCGTGCACTACTGCAACTGTATACATATACATATACATATACATATACATATACATATACATATACATATACATATACATATACATATACATATACATATACATATACATATACATATACATATACATATACATATACATATACATATACATATACATATACATATACATATACATATACATATACATATACATATACATATACATATACATATACATATACATATACATATACATATACATATACATATACATATACATATACATATACATATACATATACATATACATATACATATACATATACATATACATATACATATACATATACATATACATATACATATACATATACATATACATATACATATACATATACATATACATATACATATACATATACATATACATATACATATACATATACATATACATATACATATACATATACATATACATATACATATACATATACATATACATATACATATACATATACATATACATATACATATACATATACATATACATATACATATACATATACATATACATATACATATACATATACATATACATATACATATACATATACATATACATATACATATACATATACATATACATATACATATACATATACATATACATATACATATACATATACATATACATATACATATACATATACATATACATATACATATACATATACATATACATATACATATACATATACATATACATATACATATACATATACATATACATATACATATACATATACATATACATATACATATACATATACATATACATATACATATACATATACATATACATATACATATACATATACATATACATATACATATACATATACATATACATATACATATACATATACATATACATATACATATACATATACATATACATATACATATACATATACATATACATATACATATACATATACATATACATATACATATACATATACATATACATATACATATACATATACATATACATATACATATACATATACATATACATATACATATACATATACATATACATATACATATACATATACATATACATATACATATACATATACATATACATATACATATACATATACATATACATATACATATACATATACATATACATATACATATACATATACATATACATATACATATACATATACATATACATATACATATACATATACATATACATATACATATACATATACATATACATATACATATACATATACATATACATATACATATACATATACATATACATATACATATACATATACATATACATATACATATACATATACATATACATATACATATACATATACATATACATATACATATACATATACATATACATATACATATACATATACATATACATATACATATACATATACATATACATATACATATACATATACATATACATATACATATACATATACATATACATATACATATACATATACATATACATATACATATACATATACATATACATATACATATACATATACATATACATATACATATACATATACATATACATATACATATACATATACATATACATATACATATACATATACATATACATATACATATACATATACATATACATATACATATACATATACATATACATATACATATACATATACATATACATATACATATACATATACATATACATATACATATACATATACATATACATATACATATACATATACATATACATATACATATACATATACATATACATATACATATACATATACATATACATATACATATACATATACATATACATATACATATACATATACATATACATATACATATACATATACATATACATATACATATACATATACATATACATATACATATACATATACATATACATATACATATACATATACATATACATATACATATACATATACATATACATATACATATACATATACATATACATATACATATACATATACATATACATATACATATACATATACATATACATATACATATACATATACATATACATATACATATACATATACATATACATATACATATACATATACATATACATATACATATACATATACATATACATATACATATACATATACATATACATATACATATACATATACATATACATATACATATACATATACATATACATATACATATACATATACATATACATATACATATACATATACATATACATATACATATACATATACATATACATATACATATACATATACATATACATATACATATACATATACATATACATATACATATACATATACATATACATATACATATACATATACATATACATATACATATACATATACATATACATATACATATACATATACATATACATATACATATACATATACATATACATATACATATACATATACATATACATATACATATACATATACATATACATATACATATACATATACATATACATATACATATACATATACATATACATATACATATACATATACATATACATATACATATACATATACATATACATATACATATACATATACATATACATATACATATACATATACATATACATATACATATACATATACATATACATATACATATACATATACATATACATATACATATACATATACATATACATATACATATACATATACATATACATATACATATACATATACATATACATATACATATACATATACATATACATATACATATACATATACATATACATATACATATACATATACATATACATATACATATACATATACATATACATATACATATACATATACATATACATATACATATACATATACATATACATATACATATACATATACATATACATATACATATACATATACATATACATATACATATACATATACATATACATATACATATACATATACATATACATATACATATACATATACATATACATATACATATACATATACATATACATATACATATACATATACATATACATATACATATACATATACATATACATATACATATACATATACATATACATATACATATACATATACATATACATATACATATACATATACATATACATATACATATACATATACATATACATATACATATACATATACATATACATATACATATACATATACATATACATATACATATACATATACATATACATATACATATACATATACATATACATATACATATACATATACATATACATATACATATACATATACATATACATATACATATACATATACATATACATATACATATACATATACATATACATATACATATACATATACATATACATATACATATACATATACATATACATATACATATACATATACATATACATATACATATACATATACATATACATATACATATACATATACATATACATATACATATACATATACATATACATATACATATACATATACATATACATATACATATACATATACATATACATATACATATACATATACATATACATATACATATACATATACATATACATATACATATACATATACATATACATATACATATACATATACATATACATATACATATACATATACATATACATATACATATACATATACATATACATATACATATACATATACATATACTATACATATACATATACATATACATATACATATACATATACATATACATATACATATACATATACATATACATATACATATACATATACATATACATATACATATACATATACATATACATATACATATACATATACATATACATATACATATACATATACATATACATATACATATACATATACATATACATATACATATACATATACATATACATATACATATACATATACATATACATATACATATACATATACATATACATATACATATACATATACATATACATATACATATACATATACATATACATATACATATACATATACATATACATATACATATACATATACATATACATATACATATACATATACATATACATATACATATACATATACATATACATATACATATACATATACATATACATATACATATACATATACATATACATATACATATACATATACATATACATATACATATACATATACATATACATATACATATACATATACATATACATATACATATACATATACATATACATATACATATACATATACATATACATATACATATACATATACATATACATATACATATACATATACATATACATATACATATACATATACATATACATATACATATACATATACATATACATATACATATACATATACATATACATATACATATACATATACATATACATATACATATACATATACATATACATATACATATACATATACATATACATATACATATACATATACATATACATATACATATACATATACATATACATATACATATACATATACATATACATATACATATACATATACATATACATATACATATACATATACATATACATATACATATACATATACATATACATATACATATACATATACATATACATATACATATACATATACATATACATATACATATACATATACATATACATATACATATACATATACATATACATATACATATACATATACATATACATATACATATACATATACATATACATATACATATACATATACATATACATATACATATACATATACATATACATATACATATACATATACATATACATATACATATACATATACATATACATATACATATACATATACATATACATATACATATACATATACATATACATATACATATACATATACATATACATATACATATACATATACATATACATATACATATACATATACATATACATATACATATACATATACATATACATATACATATACATATACATATACATATACATATACATATACATATACATATACATATACATATACATATACATATACATATACATATACATATACATATACATATACATATACATATACATATACATATACATATACATATACATATACATATACATATACATATACATATACATATACATATACATATACATATACATATACATATACATATACATATACATATACATATACATATACATATACATATACATATACATATACATATACATATACATATACATATACATATACATATACATATACATATACATATACATATACATATACATATACATATACATATACATATACATATACATATACATATACATATACATATACATATACATATACATATACATATACATATACATATACATATACATATACATATACATATACATATACATATACATATACATATACATATACATATACATATACATATACATATACATATACATATACATATACATATACATATACATATACATATACATATACATATACATATACATATACATATACATATACATATACATATACATATACATATACATATACATATACATATACATATACATATACATATACATATACATATACATATACATATACATATACATATACATATACATATACATATACATATACATATACATATACATATACATATACATATACATATACATATACATATACATATACATATACATATACATATACATATACATATACATATACATATACATATACATATACATATACATATACATATACATATACATATACATATACATATACATATACATATACATATACATATACATATACATATACATATACATATACATATACATATACATATACATATACATATACATATACATATACATATACATATACATATACATATACATATACATATACATATACATATACATATACATATACATATACATATACATATACATATACATATACATATACATATACATATACATATACATATACATATACATATACATATACATATACATATACATATACATATACATATACATATACATATACATATACATATACATATACATATACATATACATATACATATACATATACATATACATATACATATACATATACATATACATATACATATACATATACATATACATATACATATACATATACATATACATATACATATACATATACATATACATATACATATACATATACATATACATATACATATACATATACATATACATATACATATACATATACATATACATATACATATACATATACATATACATATACATATACATATACATATACATATACATATACATATACATATACATATACATATACATATACATATACATA
>OY812999.1:75895599-76039099 GCA_963681545.1 Germaria angustata | reverse complement strand
TCATAGAAATTATTTGTTGTTATTGTTTCTGATTCTAAACCGAAAATATCACAATATGAACTGCAAAGTTTTGTTAATGTATTTTCAAATTGTTCAGGAAAATTTTTCTTCAGAATTTTTAAAACTGTATTGTTTCTTTCATTGTTTGGCTTTGATTTATTTTTAAATATGTTATAATTTGAGATGTTTTCGGTTGTTATTTTAGCTTGGTTAAATTTACTGATAGTATTATTAGTGTTTAATATACGAATGAAAGCTTTATTTGTCGTTACTATTGTGTTTGCAATAAAAATACCCGGTTCTATTTCCTGGTTAGGAATTAATAATTCGGTTTCTGTAGATAGTAGTTTAACTTGGCGTATGACTTCTGACCTTGGTGGCAGAATTACATCATCACCATTATTTTGGATTGGTATTTCTATAGGTTGGTTAATATAAAAAGGGCGTAGGACAAAGTGATCATACGTGTTATTGAAATCTAAAATACAGTTATATTTTTTAATAAAGTCCATACCAATGATTCCGTCACATGGTATGGGGAAATCATTTTTTACAACTTGGAAATTGTGTGGAATTAGCCAATTTTTATGTTTTAAATCAAAAAATATGCTTCCAAGTGATCGTATTTTACCTTGTCCTATTCCGCTTAGAGTTGTTATATTGTTAGTATTTATTTCATTTATGGAGAAGTGTGTTAATTTTATTAGCGAAATGTCAGCTCCTGTATCTATTAGTAGGGTTATTGGTGTATTGGTTTTGTCTATTAAAAATTGTACGCAGTAACATAAGTTGAGGTTAAGATTGTATATTTTGTTATTTATTGAATTTCTCTTAGGGGATCTTGTTGGTTTTCCGAATCAATTTGGTTTGATTCTGTTGCTCTTATGTAATTTCCGTTCCTACGATAATTGTTAGGACGTTGATTGTAACTATTATTATTATTAAAATTATTTGACTGCCTATTATTGTTAAAAGATGGTCTATTACTTAGGCTGTTATTTCGTGGGAAA
This sequence comes from Germaria angustata, assembly GCA_963681545.1. NCBI lineage: Eukaryota > Metazoa > Arthropoda > Insecta > Diptera > Tachinidae > Germaria > Germaria angustata. Next base: position 76,038,089 of record OY812999.1, on the reverse strand, counting down.
TTATTTCTTCCGCGATAGGCGTTTCCACGGAAAAAATTGTACCTATTATTTTGTCTCTGCCGGTAGTGTAGTATAGCATTTTGTTGTCCAGTTGCTTCTGTGCAACTGTTGACAAATTTGCTTATAGCATCATTCATGCTATTAAATTGTCCTGCTTCCATGATAATTTTTACTTTATCGATGGTACAGTTTTTGGTAAGTGCTTTTACAGCAACTTGCGTAGAGTATTTTGTGGCCAATTCGCATGGCACTCCGTCGTGAATGTATGCATTTTCTAGGGATTTACTTAGATTTTCAATTTCATCACAATATGCGTTAGCAGTTTTGTTATTTTGTTTTATGTTCATGATTTTTGCAGTGAGAACCTCTACTGATTCCCCTTTAACTGAAGTTTTTAGTTTTTGAATTATTTCATTTATGGTGTTTTCGCTACTTATTAGGTTTCTTGCAGTGCCCTTTAACTTTGTTTTAACTAGTGAAACTGCAGTTGACTCATTAGTACCTTGTATTGTTTTTACCAGGTTTAAAGAGTCAATAAAAGACGGAAGGTTTTCTGACTTACCGTCAAATTCAGGTATCAGCTTGGAAGCTGTGTTTAAAAATTCAACTATTGTTTGACTCATATTGTTTTCTGTATAAATTTCTACGTTGACGTGTTCATGTATTGTAGTTGGTAACTCTATGTCTATACCCTTTTTGGTTGCAATTTTTGTTATACGAATTGTTAGGTCGAGAAAGAACGCATCAGCAGCTCTTTGGTGAGCTGTTGTAAGTCTTTTGTAATTTACATTAAATAAAATTCTTATTTCTTCTAGGTATTGCAGTAGGTTTTGTAGATGATACCTGACTGTTTCATTTTTTATTGGTCTATCCTGATTTAAACATTTGTACGAACGGTCGAAATTTTCTTTAATATTTCTAGCTTTTTGTAAAATATCTTTCCAATCCATAAAGTAAAAAAAAACCACAAATTAAACTTTATCTAAATCATGCGCTCTACTGGCATATTTCTTTCTAAGTGATCTCTTATGATATATATATACTTTAAGTGCTAAGTTAATAGCTGCTAATATTACCAAAATTAATGTTAGAACCCATAAAGAGTTAATTTCTTGACTACAATCTGTTATTTCTAATTTATTTATTACATTTGCGTTTGGGTTTTCTACTTTTGATTGGGTTTTACCCATTTTACAATTTTATTTTATAATAAAAAAAAATTTTTTTTTTTTATAACCTATTTTGCAGAGATATTTCGTTAAAAGTCTATTGGAATAATTTATAAACTTAGTGTTTCGCTAAAAATAAATTTGTGAATATCATTATATAAATTTCAAACCCTGTTTTAGAATTCTAATATTTCTTTAATATTTTAATAATATAATGTTCAAAATAATCTATAATCTTGATGTTGATAATGATGAGTAATCGGTGGATGAGTTAATGGTTGTTGGGGCATTTGCTGTATTTGGTTTGCAGCATGGTGATAAGGGATTTGTTGACGATATTGTTGGTGCTGTAGCTAATGATGTAATTATTGCTGTTGAGCCTGAGCGTGCATTGTTTTGCTATACATCAATTTGCTATGTCTATAATGTAAATCGGTATACGGCTGAGCTTTTTCTTGAAATGCCAAGTTATACACTGCTTCAGTTTCATTGAAGGTGTGGTTTTAAAAGGATTTGGTTCTACCAGGTCGATCGAATTAATGGAATTGCAGGATCTCCGCGTGTCTTCTTTGGTGTTTGAAAAATTACTATTTGGTGTTCTAGTTCAAAAGAAAATTTAAAATAGAGATCCAACTAAGCTTAAGCTCTGTGTGTTGGATCCTATTATCCTGTTTTCAAAATAAGGATAAGCAAAATTTGCTATATTTTCCTTATTATGAATTTGGCAGGATCGCCATAAAACCAAAAAGGGATCATAAATAAAAGATATTTTATTTTGGTTTTTAAAAATGTTTTGAATCTTTATTTAAAGCAATTTAGCAGGAGCTGCTGTTAGTATTGCTCTAGATTTCAGATTGAATTATTCCTACAATTATTTCAGCTTATATACTAATTATGAGTAGATTCTAGATTTTATTTTTCAAGGTTGTTTGTTAACACTGTGGGAATGTTTTTAAGAATTTAAGTGTAATTTGATTTTTCTTAAAATTATTTATTGTTTCCCACAGCGGCGAGTGTTTTGGTGTAACCTAATATGCGTGGCTAATTTAGAGAAAATAAATTAACTTCACATGATAGTCTTTAAGTGTGCCACACACACACACAGCAATAAAATAATTGTCACTTCAAGAGGTGTAAAGGCGGCAGTGTTTTTTAAACAATTCGCATGTGTTTGCCGGCCACTTCAAGAGGTGTAAAGGGCGGCAGTATTTTTAGACAATTCGCATGTGTTTGCCAGTCTTCGTTAATAAGTTTTTTAAGTGACACATGACGCCCTTATGGTTATTTAATGAATGCCTTTAAAGTAATTAAATCTTTCATGTTGGTGTGGTTTAAAAGAATTAAATCATATTATGCTACAATACATATACATATACATATACATATACATATACATATACATATACATATACATATACATATACATATACATATACATATACATATACATATACATATACATATACATATACATATACATATACATATACATATACATATACATATACATATACATATACATATACATATACATAACATATACATATACATATACATATACATATACATATACATATACATATACATATACATATACATATACATATACATATACATATACATATACATATACATATACATATACATATACATATACATATACATATACATATACATATACATATACATATACATATACATATACATATACATATACATATACATATACATATACATATACATATACATATACATATACATATACATATACATATACATATACATATACATATACATATACATATACATATACATATACATATACATATACATATACATATACATATACATATACATATACATATACATATACATATACATATACATATACATATACATATACATATACATATACATATACATATACATATACATATACATATACATATACATATACATATACATATACATATACATATACATATACATATACATATACATATACATATACATATACATATACATATACATATACATATACATATACATATACATATACATATACATATACATATACATATACATATACATATACATATACATATACATATACATATACATATACATATACATATACATATACATATACATATACATATACATATACATATACATATACATATACATATACATATACATATACATATACATATACATATACATATACATATACATATACATATACATATACATATACATATACATATACATATACATATACATATACATATACATATACATATACATATACATATACATATACATATACATATACATATACATATACATATACATATACATATACATATACATATACATATACATATACATATACATATACATATACATATACATATACATATACATATACATATACATATACATATACATATACATATACATATACATATACATATACATATACATATACATATACATATATACATATACATATACATATACATATACATATACATATACATATACATATACATATACATATACATATACATATACATATACATATACATATACATATACATATACATATACATATACATATACATATACATATACATATACATATACATATACATATACATATACATATACATATACATATACATATACATATACATATACATATACATATACATATACATATACATATACATATACATATACATATACATATACATATACATATACATATACATATACATATACATATACATATACATATACATATACATATACATATACATATACATATACATATACATATACATATACATATACATATACATATACATATACATATACATATACATATACATATACATATACATATACATATACATATACATATACATATACATATACATATACATATACATATACATATACATATACATATACATATACATATACATATACATATACATATACATATACATATACATATACATATACATATACATATACATATACATATACATATACATATACATATACATATACATATACATATACATATACATATACATATACATATACATATACATATACATATACATATACATATACATATACATATACATATACATATACATATACATATACATATACATATACATATACATATACATATACATATACATATACATATACATATACATATACATATACATATACATATACATATACATATACATATACATATACATATACATATACATATACATATACATATACATATACATATACATATACATATACATATACATATACATATACATATACATATACATATACATATACATATACATATACATATACATATACATATACATATACATATACATATACATATACATATACATATACATATACATATACATATACATATACATATACATATACATATACATATACATATACATATACATATACATATACATATACATATACATATACATATACATATACATATACATATACATATACATATACATATACATATACATATACATATACATATACATATACATATACATGTACATGTACATGTACATGTACATGTACATGTACATATATATATATATATATTTATATATATGTGTGTGTGTGTGTGTGTGTGTGTGTGTGTATACATATATATATGTTCCTCTTATTCCTCTGGGAGCATAGGTCTGCAACAAGTCTAAATGAGCATCATTAATTTAAAAAATGTAATGTGCTCCGGTGTGGACCTTATTTTTAGCATTTCTTTTATCGGACTCGCATTAATATTTTGGTCGTTAATTTTGTATCCTGTAATAAGGTTTCTTAATATTTTTATCTTGCGGAGGACATCATCATAAACATATATTTTTCCCTGCCACTTGAAGCGCTTTTGAACCAAGTATTTTCAATGCTGATTTCCAACTCTTTTTAAAGCCACACAATACCCATCATCGCGAAGCTTAACTATTATTTCAAAAAAAATTTTCTTTGTTATATAATCGTACTGACCGAGGGTTTCTAGTTTAAAAAGATCCCTCAAGCCAATATTACAAGAATATAATTAGACGGTTTCAGCGCGTATCATAAGCTCTGTCATATTAATATTCGTAGAAAACTAACAATTCATCAATAAAAGATTAAAAATCTGGTCTTGTTCGTCTGATGGATACTGTTTCATTACATGGATTACGTCTAGTAAAACTCCGGGACGAATACTTATTTTCTTTCTTTGGATGCTGTAGTTTTTTAATTTGTCCTATTGTAAAAATTGACAATGAGTTTATTGCTGCATTAATGGTTGGTTTGGCTTTCTATTAGATTTTAATTTCTTTTGCATATCAATCTACAGATTTTTATATCTGCCCTAGAAAAGTTATATGAAAATCAATTTAGCTTTCATAGTATATATCTAAGAAGAGTACTTACTCGTACTCTGTTTGTACAGCCATTGACATTCCGCATTCTGTTTGGTTTTCCATTTGATTACAAACATTTTCGCAGATGAACTTATTGTTTAAATAAAAATTTACACTTCCTCATATTCATTAAAAGCTTCGTCGACAATTTAAACGATTGGTTTTTTCTTGTACTTGGACATTTTGTTCAGGCAGGTATCGTTGCTTAGCTTCATGCAAACGGTAATTATTTTGCATTTGTGTAGTTAAAATTCGAATAGCTCTTGCGTGATTTAATCCAAAGTTTTTTTTTGTATTTGCATCCTTTGGAAGGAAAAGAATTGTATATTTCCATCCTTTCTCATGTTCCAACTTTGACATCCTTTTACAGAACATCACGTCATCTTGCAAATAAAAAAAAAAATATTCACAAATATCACAATAAATTTTATTTATTCCAATAAAAATGTTTAAAATTACTAAAATAAATGGCAATTAAAAATTTATAATAAAAATAAACTGCTGTTAGATTTAATTTATACGGGTAACGTCATCATAGAAAATACGGAGACAGACCTTATAATTCTTATCATCATGTGTTGTGTGATATTAAATAATACTAGTGTTCGCCCAGTGGTTGAAATTCAACCATTATTGCAATAATACAAAACCGCTCAGATAAATTGTAATATTTTTCTTCATTTCTAATAAAACGTATTACCGTACTTAATCCATTTTTTAATAGTTGTATCTATTAATGTGAGCTTTCCAAATAAATAATAAAAACGGTGTTCATTTAAGAAACATAAATTCATTGCCTACATATGTATATTAAAAATATTAAAATTTTTTGATTAATTGAAGAAAAACTAAAATTAAAAAAAAAAATTCATTTTATTCAAAATATTTAAAGTAGTTGTACGACTGGCATCTTTATGTAAGGAAAATTTCTTTATATACATAAAATGGGCCATGAGCAAATACAGGTAGTCTCGAAAGGACACCTATCTTTTCAAATGTTTGCCCCTTGACTTGTTAATGGTCATAGCAAATGCGGGTATAATTGGAAATTGTGTCCGTTAAAATTTAAATTGAAGAATTGTTCCAGAAAATGTTAAATTTATTTGTGGAATCAAAATTCTTTTATTACGAACTACTCCCGTTAATAAATACTTCGCAATCTATGTTGTTGCGGTGCAAGCATTTTACTCTCATTCGAGTTCCATTTACTATGGCTTGTGCCGTGTTCAAATTACGAAGTATATCATTAATTATTGAAGCGCAGTCTTCATTGGTAGGAGCTAAAATTACGGAATTAAGATTTTGATCCGATATATATTCCCACGAATATTACCAATTATTTGTTGTGGCAATTCAATAATGTCATCTGGATAATTTCTTAATTCACCATAACCAAGTTTATTTATGAAATTCGACAAATTCTACTTCTTCTGGTCTAGCTCTCGTATTTTGTGTTAAGGTAACTTTGTGAAAAGAATTAAATTCCTTCCAACTAATGATGCAATTTTCAATTAAAGTAAATCGAGTCCCGTGTGGAACAACAGGTAAAATTTGCATTAAATCGCACCTTAGTAGAACAGTTTTACCGTGGAATAGAATGAACAAATAAAATAAGTTTTTCCTCCTGAGTGTTTACGGAGTTGCCAAGCCAAATTGAATTGATATTCAATTTAGTTAATGTTGAGTTTTTTGTTGTACTTTTTTTTAGCAAATTATTATTAAGAGAAAGAGATCATGGCTTTATGATTGGCTAATATTCTTAACTGTTTTTAACTATCTTACGCACAAAAATGTAGAGTAAAAAATACATTCTGCACTCCTTCTATTAACAATCTATCAAACAAACAAAAAATCAAGCGAATACATTGAGTTTAGGTCAGTTAAAATGGTTCAAAACTTTTTCAACTTGCCTATTTATATATAGATTACTTTTTAATGATTACAATTCGCCATCGTACTGTACATGTTTTTTCGCAGGTAACGAAAAGTGTAAAAACCAATCATACAGGATTTCACAAAAATAGCGAACAAACAAAATAAATTTCCTACCTATTTTTTACGAATCTATGTATGTATATATGCAAAGCCTTAAGACTATTTATGTACTTATAGCATTTTCAGTTTAAATTAAACCTTTTTCGCATTAAACGAAACCTTTTTCAAATTAAACTGAACCTTTTTCATATTAAACGAAAAATTTTTCAAATTAAACGAAACCTTTTTCAAAATAAACGAAACTTTATTCAAATAAAGGAAAACAGTTTTCAAATTAAACGAAACCTTTTTCAAATTAAACGAAACCTTTTTCAAATAAAGTAAAACATTTTTCAAATTAAATTAAACAAAAAAATATAATACATGGTAAAAAAATAAAATCATATAATATACATACATACATATATTTTCAGTTTAAATTAAACCTTTTCTACATTAAAGTTAATGAAGAGCTTGACCACTGGCCGCTTTAGGAATTTGGATGATCATGTCCATAACATAGTTCGCACAATAATTTTGGCTAATTTGTGCGATACTTTCATCAATTCCGCTCAGTGATTATATCACTTAATAATGATCGGGCATGGAATTTTAACTTAGAAAATGCCTTCTCTATCGAGTTCAGCATAGGGTTCAATGTACATCCACTATTGTCCACCATATGTAGTATTTCTTGGGATTTATGTATTCTGGTACTAACCATAATTAAAAATGAGTTTTCTAACTCTGAGCTGCTTTCAATTTTATCTAAGAGCTCCCGTAGAAATACTTGGAAACAGGCCGAATTCACAGTGGAAAGAAAAATAAGTTTTTGGTGAACAACGCCAGCATTATTCATCTGAGCAATTAGAGAGTCGTCCTTCCCCTTACGGTTGGGACAACAACATGAGCTCTCTCACCTACTTTGGCACGTGCTTGTGAACGCCGTAAGTGTATGTTAATCCCGCAATCATCTATAAAAATCATTTTTTCTTTTTGTTGCGAGACCAAATTGGAAATTCTGAGGCATACTGTCGACGGTTTTCAATAGTCGTTACACTATTTATACGGTCCATTTCGATGGAAGCCATTTTCAGCGTAATCTTGAGTTCTTTCAGGGCATTGAAAATTGTAGATAGAGCTAACTCCACATTGAATTGTTCAAATAGTTTTCTGCGAATATTTTTCATAGTTATTCCCGGTTCACATTCTACAATCGTCTCAATTTCTTCCAGAGCGAATTCAGAGTAATGGCTCACAAAATAATGCAAAGCAAAAAATTGTATACAAAATTAAAAAAGTTTAATTTGATTTGAAAAATGTTTTACTTTATTTGAAAAAGGTTTCGTTTAATTGGAAAAAAGTTTCGTTTAATTGAAAAAAAGTTTCGTTTAATTTGGAAAAGGTTTCGTTTAATTTGAAAAAGGTTTCGTTTAATTTGAAAAAGGTTTCTTTTAATGTGAAAAGGGTTTAATTTAAACTGAAAATGCTATATATGCATGTTGCTTGCACGACCAAGCCACCTTCCTCTTTTAAATCCATGTTGACACCACGACGGTCGAAGAATATATAAATATGTTCTGTAAAAAACAAAACAATCGAACCCGGTTTTTCATAAATGCATATGTATTGGTTTTGTGCTAATAATACGGTGTTATTACTGGTTGAAACACCATTCCCCTCATCTCTCTTGGCAGCAAAGTACGATGTTATCCCTGCATAATTGTTCTCGTGTGTTAAGGCTCAATAAGAATAAAAACAACTCAGTATGTTTACGGAGTTGCCAAGCCAAATTTCTTTAGTTAATTTTGAGTTGTTTGCAAATTAAGAGAGAAAGAGAGGAAGAGAGATCATGGCTTTATGATTGGCTAATATTATTAACTGTTTTTAAATATCTTAGGCATAAAAATGTAAAATAAAAAATACATTCTGCACTGCTCCTATTGAAAATCTATCAAACAAAAAAAAATCAAGCGAATACGTTGAGTTTAAGTCAGTTGAAATGGTTCCGAACTTTTTTCACTTGCCTATTTATATATAGATTTGTCAAATAATTGAAGGCTGTTATTAAAAATTTTTATTTTGTTATATGTAACAAGCGAACACTGTATATTTTGCCAACGGAAAATTATATTTATGTATAGAAGTGTATCAGTCATTAACGGCCTTATGAAGCGTGAAAAGTAAGTAAAGATTAGTTACAGAAACATGTATATTTTATTGAAAAAATTGTAATAAAAAAAAAAATAAATTATATGATAAAAATTGAACAAAGAAATTTTGAACTAAAAGAGGTGTATTGCTCATTGCCAACTTTATGAGATGTAAAAATAAAAGAGCATAGCGTCAGGAATACGAAAAATATGCACATAATCTAATATTTTATTGGAAAAATTTTAATTCATAAAAAACTAATTTATGTCCTAAAATGGAAGAAGGAAGTTTTATAAAAGACTCATATTTCTTAATTTTGATTACTATGCTCAATAAATTAAAAAATAATGCAATCACTTATACTTCTTGTATGTCTTTAAACATTTTTCTACGGCATATTGTATGTCCTTACACTTTAAAAGCTATCAGACTATCAGATAAAATTGAAAAGAAATCGTTTTATTCTCAGTCAAAAATAACACAGTGTCAAGATGACTGTTTACTTGGACAATAAAATAAGCCAAACCGGTTAGTTTCAGATTCAATATAATTTTAATTAAATTTTAAGTTTATTAATTTCCATTAAACAAAAAAAAATGCGGAGATGCAAACGTCTATCGTTTTTCAAGTTAAATTCAGTTCTCCCCACTTTTCTTTGACATTAAAAGCAAAGCTACCTCTACATATCAATATAAATTTTTTTAAAGCAAAAAGAAAACACATTGCTGTTTTGCTAAAGGTAACAGTTCGGCCTATTCTGATAACGAATCGTCCCCGATTTTGTAGTCATCATTTTCTGAAGATTCATCCAGAGTTGGGCAACTTTTACACCATGGTTTCATTTTATCGGCTGAATACACTAAAGAGAATTTTCGACTGGTGACTTGCAGTCCTGTCACTATAAGATAACGATAGTTTCCCAGGATTTTGGTCACAGCGACCCGGGTCGGAATTTAGGTTCAACCTTTCGATAATCTCCAGTAGCAGGTGATTCGTTTTCTATAACTAGAACGTCATTTTCGGCATACTGCTTCGGAACGGTATATTTCGCATTAAAAGTTTTTCCCACTTTCGGGCTCTTGTTGAATACTTTTCACTGCAACAGCTCGTTTCTCAGTTATTGGTATTGAATCTTCATTGATATCGTCATGGATGGCTGCTACCAGAATATTTTGGATAATATCTCGCAGCTTGACGTCAAATACTAACTCATTAGGTGAAAATCTGGTTGTTGAATTTATCTGTGAGTTCACCGCCCACTGCAAGTCTCGTAGACTCAAGTCCCAATCTTTTAGATTCCCAACGGTTGTTCAAATTTAAGTAAGAATTGTTTGGTTGGCACGCTCAAACTGCCCATTCGCTCTTAGCGTCCGCACGGCTGTTTTTATATGTTTATATGTTTAATTGCGTTGTGAGCACAAAAGTCTTTGAAAACCTTCGACATGTAAGCAGTACCTCTATTAGTAATGATGGGTTTTGGAAGACCAAAATGCGACGTCATATCGTTCACGGTGCTGATTACGGCACGGCATTTGTTATAGCAACAATTTATACAGCTGGAACTTCACAATCCGCCACCGGATGTTGTGAGGTACTATTAGTTCTCGCCCATCCTCATCTATGTGCTATAGTCTAGAGTTTTTCACACAATACTCCTTCCAAATTTGTTTATATTGGTGGCTCTTATAATCTGCACGCAAAACGGAAATAACCTTCTGGAGCTTTTCATCACCTAATTGCATGGTGACTACCTAGTCACTCACGTCGACAGCAACTCCCATTATAAAATGTGGTTCCATTTTGACAGGTCGCATATCGGGTCCTCGGCTTAAAGCGTACACATGCGTAATTCAACGACTTTCACGGTGTATACGAGTAAAATAGTACTCTTGGAGTCTCAAGCAACACCTCGCAATTTTCAATTTAAATGCCTTATTAGCTTTTACTTGTGCGACAGCAGCACAATCGGTCACTAAACGGAAGGACTTACCAAGCAAATAAACTCGAAAACGTGCAGTGTTTCGACCACTGCCAGTGCTTCAAGTTCGTAACTATGATAACAGCGTTCAGCCTCGGTACAATGCCGGCTAAAATCAAATACTGGCTTCCAGTGGCTGTTATCCTTGGATTGCAATAGAATACCAGCTAGACCCAAACTACTTGCATCAGTGTGAACTTGTTGTTGAGCATTGTTATTATATAATGCAAGAACGGGTTGACTTGTAAGTATTTCAATAAGTTTGTCGAATGCTTTTTGTTTGGTTTTTCGTAACAGCTTTGTTATTGAAGTTATTACCGAATAGTCCTGTGAAAAACTTTCTAAAAAAATGTCAAACCCAAAAATCTTCTTACCTCGGGATAGGGAAGTTTCTGATGGCTCTTGTTTTAGCGTCGCCTTGCCGAATGCCATTTTCGTCTATCTTGTGTCCTAGGTAGGAAATTACGGTTGCCAAAAAGTATACATTTATCAAACCGAAGTGTACGACCGCTTTCTAACAAAATTTGAAGGAATCGTTCTATGCGTCAGAGACCCTCTTCCACACTTTTACTTAGTATAATTATATCGTCCAAGTATGCTAATATTTCACCTTTGCCCATTTTTATAATAAGTCTGTCCATAATAGACTGAAACACATCTGGGGCATTGACGAGTCCTGATGGCACACTATTATACTCGAAGTGACCATCGTGTGTAACAAATGAAGTGAATTTTTTTTGAATCTTCATCAACTTCAGTTTGATGATACCCCATGCGTAAATCTAATGTAGTAAAATATCTGCTGTCGGCTAATTGGGCAAATTGTTCTTTCATTATTGGCATCGGATATAGCATTTTCATCGTGATCGAGTTAAGTTGACGGTAATCGACACACATGCGATGTTCGCCATTGCTCTTCACCACTAACACTACGGGAGTAGCATAAGCAGACTCTGACGGGCGTATTATCGAGTGTTGCAGAAGATCGTTAATATTTTACGTTTAGTAAATGGAACTCGATATACCTTCATTTGAATTAGTTTATCTGATTTAAGGTGGATTTCTACTTTTTACGCTACACTTACCCAGCTTAAATATATTTCCAGCGAAACAATTGTGATGTTTTGCAATTAATGCCTTCAGTTGTTTCACTTCCCCCACCGATAATTTGTTGGAGTGTTTTACGGCGTTGACTTTCTCCAATCGGCAAGCATCATGTTCTATAATTAACCTTTTACCTTTTCCGCATAGTATGTCACAAGTGTCCTCACTTATAAAATTGTCTTCCATAACAAGCAAATCAATTGCAACAGTATTGTCACCAATTTCCACAATTGTGACCTTCCAGTACATTCATACTGTCCTCCAGTAAAACCTTCGAGCAAAATTGTTGACTCCATAATATCACCCATTAAAGCGGCATAAGATTTTCCTATTAACGATCGGTTACTACCAGAGTCAATAAATGAAGTTGTTGCTTTCTCATTTATATTCCTCGATTTTATTTACTACTGCTATTGGTCCAGATTTGTCCGCTGGCAGATATTACAAATGGCTTACGTTGTTGTTGTAGTCGCCACAGGTAAAGTTTTTCTTGACAAGTTTATTACCTGCTTGACATCATTATAATTACAATACACAGTTATGTCTCGTCGTTGCATTTTGTGTATTCATTTGGTATTTTCCACTTTAAGTCAACATCGTTTATGCCACTTATTATGTGACGTATTATAGGAAAATCTCTTAGGAATCTCGAGCAAAAATCAGCCCAATAATAAATATTTCCAATGTGGAATCAATCCAATATTTTGCAGAACCACACAATGTCTGTTGTACAGCAAACAATGCCAACTGATCACCCCAATTGTACGCTTGCTTAAGACTGTCAATTCGTCTAACAAACTGTTCCGAATTTAAAGAAGTTTCTAATGACGGGTTGAAATCTGGTAACATACCAATTAGCTCACGTGCACTGCTATACGGATTATACGTGGAGTACTATATCGGTTGTGACGGACGTGAAGCGGAGGACATACTGTACAACGGTTTAATCTATGGTGCCATATAATTACTTGTACTTGGTGGGTTGTACGGTTGTTGCATAGTAGCACCAATATTCGAATTATATACCGGCTATTTAGAAGTATATATATGGTTGGTCTTCTTTGATGTCAGCACCTCTTCTGTTTCTGACATTCATTAAAGAGCTTCTCCATCTTCTGCTCACGTACATATATATGATCAATCTGATTGCGTGAGTTTCCATTAGGTGATGTCCACGTGTATTTGTGTATCTCCTTATGCGGGAAGATGGAGCCCCCTATGACGAGTTGAAATGTCTGGCATAGTTCAATCATTCGCTCTCCGTTGTTGTTTTTAACTCCACAGAAGTGCGTTCCAATGGTAGTGCTTATATTTATGTTGTCACTTCCTATCTTCGCGTTGAAGTCACCCATGAGTACTGTAATATCTCCTCTTCTAGTCTCATTGAGCGTGGTTGTAAGTTGTGCATAGAATTCATCCTTCTTAATGTCATCAGCGTCTTCTGTCGGGGCGTAACACTGTATTATGGTGATATGTCTTATTCTGCTCCTTAAGCGAGCCATTATTATTTGGTCTGATGTAGGACTCCATGTTTAAGGAAGTTTCTGATTTTCTTTGATATTATGATTCCAACTCCACTAATGTCGCCATCTTCCTTTCCGCTGTAAATTACCGTATTACCATTTCCAGTGATAAATTCGCCATTACCATTCCATCTCATTTCGCTTATGCCTAGGACTTCGATATTATATGATGTCATTTGATGTTCTAATTGTGCAAGCCTTGATACTTACATACATACATTCCATTGCGCTATGCGCGTTCCTTTTCGTGTGCCAAAGGTTGTTGCCATAAGATCCAGTCTATTACTATTTTGCCATGTGTTAGTTTTGTTAATCGTTTGTTGTACCCGCTAAGTAATTGATTGATCTACTGCAGCAGGTCCTAGGATAATGCAGCTTCCATCTGTTGTTGGCTAGGAACAACGCCCTCTGCGTGTTTGGTTTAGTGGTGAGGAATCTTACCAATCTTTTTGATTCCTATCTTTTTTTATTACGCCGGTTGTGCCATATATGTTACTCGCTAGCTTAGCCAAACAAAAAAAAAAACTTATTCAATAGTAAGGCTCTATCAGAACGTTGTCAGAAAGGCATTAACGACTAGCTATTATGGAGTTGTGGTTACGTGGTTCTTAACCCGGTATCTAAGCGCGCAAACATATAAATTCTACTTTCATGCCATCCTCTAGAACTAAAAGTAGAATATAAATAAAACATTGTTTCGAAATATTCTTAAATAACATATCAGCTGTTATAAAAATAAAGTTGTAACTTACGGACGTTGGTGTTGAAAGTGACGAAGAACAATAGTACACGGCTATATATATATATATATATATATATATATATATATATATATATATATATATATATATATATATATATATATATATATATTGTTACGAATTTGGTTATAATAGTCCTATTGTAATTACTCTAGAATATACTGAATTGTTGTTATTCTTAATTATTGAATTATTGATTCTTATTATTTACTGAGTTGTTAACTATTTGCTGAATTGTTGTTCTTATTTACTGAATTGTTTACTATTTCTTATTCACTGAATTGTTGTTATTCTTATTTGCTTTTTGTTTACTCATTGTAAATGAACACATAACAGCTATACATACATGCATACATCTTATATTTTTTTCGAAATTAAATCTAACCATATTCAAAAGAGTGTGTGTGTTCAATTGTGCCATGTTTCCTTCTCAAACGAAATTTTGTGATGTGGGATACATCGACTTTAATTTCGTATAAGAGTCAGCTTGCTCACAAGTAGTTTCTCAATTAGTTTTCACATGTTAAATAACTGCTTCTTGGGCCTGTATGACTCCACTATCGTATGGTCCTTTCATTGCTCAGGTATCATAGTAATCACCGAAACCTTCCATTCTGTCCGATTGTGCTCCAGCCGTAAAACATTAAAGACTATCTGAATAATTTATTTTGCTGTACTAAGGAGCTCTGGAATCATATTGTGCCCTCTGTTAGCTGGACATAGTGAAGAATATGTTTGTATTGTTACTTCTGTACAATGTATAATGTACAAAAGATCTTTTAGTTAGCTTCAATTTAGTTGAGGTGATCAATATCGTTGTCAATCTCTTCGTGCTCTCTTTTTTAGCTAGAAGCCGTTCCACGTCTACGCAGTAAACTCGATTATATCTCACCTGTCAATAGAAGGAAAAAGCATGCTGATAACAAGCTTAAGGATTGTTTTTGCTTTTTGTTGGTCAGTAGCCTGGTCAAATAAAATAAGAACCTTCGGAGTGTTTAATTGCAATTCCCATAACGTATGCTTAGCGTTGTAGTCGCCTGCTGCTAGCAAACGTGAACCTAGAAGAGCTGTACACTAGAGCCCCGACTTGCGTCGTTAATGGGGACCGGAAAAACGCGACGCAAATCGAAACGACGCAAATCGAAACACATTTTTGTATATAAATGCACTGAAAATTAATTTATTGGGGAAAATATTCAAAAAAGCAAAAAAATATTTATTTTTGAAGTATGAATACATTTTTATTTATTTCATTTACTTCAACACATGTTTATAATTATTATAAAGAAATAAAACAATAAATTAAGAAAAAACATAATAAAAATTAAATTCATTTACATATGTATATATGTACGTATATTCATAAAAAGTAGGTACATTACAAAATTTTAATTTATTTAGCTTACATTGAGCTCTCTTCAGATGATTTTGACAAATAACACACTAAATTCTTACCATAACCAGACAGTTGTTCTTAGCACCAATTATATAACAAAGAAAATGGAATTCACCTTATTTTACGCAATTTGAAAACTTCTTAATGTATAGGCCAGAAGTTGCAAAAATGCTAAAAGACAGAAAAGATGCTATATCAGGCACTACAAATGCTAAAAGTGGTAATCCACAATGCTGTAGTAAACAATTTACCAATTTTTATCGACTCAAATCGAAATCAAAACGACGCAAATCGAAATCAAAACGATGCAAATCGGGGTCAAAACGACGCAACTTGAAATTGCAACGACGCAAATCGAAATTTTCCAGTTTTTAAAAAGCGACGCAAATCGAAACGACGCAAATCGGGACGACGCAAGTCGGGGCTCTAGTGTATTCACTTTCAGTAATAGAACATATGGGGATGAAATCACTATTTTTTGATGGAAACATTCAATTCATTTGTTTGTTGCTTGAAGATAATCTTCCTAGCGGCCATCCAATAAATAGTGTTTAAGGCTCGTTTTTATTAGTATTTATTGCCGAAGCATCACATGCTCTACTTCGGGATTTCTTGGTGTTATATAGAGTATACCCATTTATTTAAAAAAAGCTTTTTCAACGTCAAATGAGTCTCAGATATCACCATTACATCAGTTTGTTTATCCATTACGAAATATTTAAATATTTAAGAACTAATGCGAATATTGTGTTTATCACCATTCGAAACTTTTTCTCACCACTTGCGTGGATCTTCTTGGGAACAATCCCCACCGTTGAATTGTAGGAAAACTTTATAACGTGATAATACCGTCTTCTAATAGTTTTCACTTGAGATTCGATTTGTTTCTTAGGATTAGGGTAAATTTCAGAATAGATTACGTCTTTTTGTCGTTGCATCATGTGACTAGTTCAAATTGAGGTCATGTTCTCGCCGTCTGTTGGAAATTCCTTTAATAAAATTTCTTTTCGTCTCCTATTTTCATGTAATTATGCTTAGTGTAAACAATAGTAGCAAGGTCTTTGAGTGTGTCATTTCCGATGATGCTATGGAAGGTCAATAATTCTGGCAATAGAAAGAACTTTATTCAACGGATTTCCACTTTTCTTGCAATAGATTTTGAATATAAGTTTTCTCTGTTTGGAATAGGCTTTTTTAAGAGATCTGGTAATATATAATTTGTATCGACTGAAAACGTTAGGACTTGTCCGCTGTCTATCCTACGTTCGAAATATGGAAGGGTGGACGAATTTTATCTAAAAAAAATAATTTCGTCAATATTATCATGGTTGTCGTCCACTATCCTAGTCATGCAAAGCTTGTTCGTAAGATTCGCCCTCGATTTGTAACTGATCTAGATATCTATTTCATCTTGTAAATGAAAATTCCTGTTTTCGAACTTTTTGGTGTTGTGGTGGTGGTCGATTTCCATAAAGGGCTTTATTTTCTGGTATACTCATATAATTAATATTGCGAATCCTAATACTCTGGTCAATGTCCATTGATCCGGGTGGCTTTTGCGCAACAGGAGTGGGAGGTGGATAATTATTATATTGAGTCTAGTCAGATGTTTGCTTCGGTGGTTGTTGTGGTGGAATCTGTGCTAATTCCGGGCAAAATTCATGTGAAGTAACATCATGATTACTACGTGGGGGACAGGTCTGAAACTCTCTCTTGATCTTACATTCTGCGCGTAATTTGTCATAAAATTTTGGTTTTCTAATTTAAAGCATAAATTTAATACCTTGCGCAAATTGACTGGTTCCCTCATTGCTAGAAGCCTTGGAATAAAGTATTCAGTACATACATCATTGTCTCTATATGTTTGAGTCAAAGACGTGACGATTCTTGTCCAATATCCATACAGCTGATTTTGTGTAATATTAAATATTAGAGATAAAATTCCTAACCTACCTGACTAACTCTGTACCCTGAATAAAAGAGTTCAGTTGTGTTGTGTAAATAAAATTATATTTACATTCATATTAAATAGTTATTATAGTTAAATACACACGAGTATGTTATCGATATCTAAATAATATGTTAAATAACATTACCTGAATCACCCTCTTATTACTAGCTTATAACTTATGATAAAACTTAGTTAATAAAATCTGTACTTTTATATACTCAATAAAATATAAAGGATTGAACTCTTAACATGGTGTCAGGTGTTTAAGCAAAAAATTGCAAAGTGCGAACAGTCAAAAGTATATTTAATTAAATACATGTGGTATTTAAAATATAAATAAATAAAAATACTAAATATAAAATATTTGATAAAAGTTCAATGAATTCTGAGACAAGGGAACAAAAAGTTACAAAAACTGAAATGTCTACACCTCATGTAATGTCGGTCGCAACAACAATTGCACAAATTA
The DNA here is from genome assembly GCA_963681545.1 of Germaria angustata. Taxonomy (NCBI): domain Eukaryota; kingdom Metazoa; phylum Arthropoda; class Insecta; order Diptera; family Tachinidae; genus Germaria; species Germaria angustata. Next base: position 76,019,129 of record OY812999.1, on the reverse strand, counting down.
ACCTAAAAGAAAGTAACATGTGCGCCACATGGAAGTCATGGAAAAATCAGTTCATGATATTTATGAGAGCGTCAAATCTTGAAGAGCAATCTGAACAGCGAAAAGTAGCTCTGTTACTACATCATTTGGGACCAGATTGCTTACAAATTTTTAATTCATTTGATGAGGACATCGATACGGTGAAGTATGACGACTAACTTTCTAAATTCGACGGATATTTCGTTCCCAAAGTAAATATAGCGATGGATCGTCATACTTTCTTCTCAAGGAAACAAGGTCCGAATGAATCTATTGAGGAGTATGTAACGGTATTAAAAAACCGAAGCCTTTTTTGTGAGTTTGGAGATTTGCGCGAGGACTTAGTTAAAGATATCTTCGTCTGTGGTTTGCTTCCCAACTATTCGCAAATTAAAGAAAGATTGCTAAGCGAGGGTAAAGTCACTCTTGAAAAAGCCTTAGAAATAGCTAAAACCATAAACTCAGCAAAAGAAAACACCAGTCAGTTGCAACAAGAAACAAGTTTCGTTGGCTCTTTAAATAAGTCAAATATTTATAAGAAGCCATTAAATCAGCCACCGTATGCTAATCAACGCCAGTCATTTTATTCGTCTAAGCAGCCTTCTTCATCAACTAGAAGATCCACTTCATCCAATATCCAACAGCAACAATGTAGCAGATGTGGCCAAATACATAGAAAAAAATGTCCTGCTGAAAACATCAATTGCCATATTCGCAGTAAGAAAGGCCACTTTGCAAAAATGTGTTTCGCGAAAGTACCACAACATCAAACAAAAAAATTTGTAAAACATATACAAAGCCAAGTTGATGACAACAATGAAGACCCTGAAGATTTTTTTATTGGTACCTTAACAAACTCCAATTGTAATATCGAAGCAAATAATGAGTGGAATGTTCAGGTATTTATAAACAATATGACAATAAATCTTCAAATTGATACTGGAGCACAAGTAAACATACTGTTGAAAGAAACGTCAAATATGTTAAATTTAAGCCAGATGTTAAGACCTACTAATACAAATATTTTAACATTTAGTGGTGAAAGGTTACCTTTAATAGGAAATATTGATTTAAAATTTTCTTTTAATAATAATACATATATAAGTAAATTTTTTGTATTGAATTTAAAGTGCAAAAATATCATTGGATTAGAATTAGCTAAACAAATGAATCTAATTAAGACTGTAAATTCATTAAATTCTGATAAGATTATCGAAAATTATGCGCATGTATTTAATGGTTTAGGTCATATGAAAACAAAATGTCATTTCAAACTCAAACCTAATATAACACCGATAGTAGATGCTCCAAGAAAAATTCCCTTTAGTCTCCATGAGAAGTTAAAAACTGAGTTGCATAGGATGGTGAAGCTTAATGTCATACAGCCAGTAAGTGAACCAACAGAATGCGTCAGTTCCATAGTATTAGTTACCAAGCCGAACGGACAGTTAAGAATTTGCTTAGACCCTCGCAACCTAAATAAAGCCATACTTCGTCCCCACTACCCTTTTCCGAATATAGATGACTGTAAGGCAAAACTCAATAACTCAAAATATTTCAGCACTTTAGATGCCAATAGTGGCTTTTGGATGATTCCATTAGATGAAGCTTCATCCAAATTGTGACATTCAATACACCCTTCGGCAGGTATCGATTTTTAAGGCTACCATTTGGTATAAATGCTGCCCCTGAACTTTTTCATTCAGAAATAGTTAAATGTTTTGGTGATATTGAAGGATTAATGATATATATTGATGATTTTTTAATATATTCGAAAACGATAGATGAACATAATAAAATATTACAAAAAGTTTTGCAACGTGCAGAAGAATTTGGTTTTAAATTTAACAAAGACAAATGCAAATTTTTGCTAAATGAAATAAAGTTCCTTGGACACATTTTTAATGAATCAGGTATTAAGCCAGATGAAGACAAAATTAAGGCAAATTTAGATATGACTGCCCCCAAAAACGTTTCCGAGCTACAGCGATTTCTTGGAATGATTAACTATTTAGGAAATTTCATTCCAAACTTATCGTCAAAAAACAAATATCTAAGAGAATTGTTAAGAAAAGATATAGAATGGCATTGGAATAAAGCCCAAGATGATGAGTTTAAAAATTTAAAACTTGAAATTACAAAAAAAAACCCGTCTTAACTTATTTTGATCCAAACAAATAGTTGGTTTTGAGCGCAGATGCCTCCAAATTTGCCGTCGGGGCTGCCATTTTGCACAATAACCAACCAATAGCCTACGCTTCTGCATCACTCACAAGTGCTCAAGAGAATTACGCTCAAATAGAAAAAGAGCTATTTGCTATTCTTTTTGGTTGCACTAGATTCCACCAGTATACGTATGGTAACAAAGTGTTAGTAGAAACCGATCACAAACCATTGGTTTCTTTATTTAACAAACCTTTACACAAAATTCCGTCTAGACTACAACGGTTCATGCTTCGTCTCCAGCCATACGATCTGACAGTTATTTACAAGCCCGGCAAATATCTGTATATAGCCGATACTCTATCAAGATGCCCATTGAAAGCAAACGCTTTAACTGAAATTCATAACGAGGCCACATTTCAGTGTAATTTTCTTAAGTCGCATCTTGAAGTTCCATTTTCAAATATAAATGATATAAAATTTGATAGTAATAACGATGCAGTTTTTGAAAAGATTAAAACGTATACACTAAATGGTTGGCCAAGACATAAAAAGCTTGTTGATAAAGAGGTCATGCCCTATTACAAAATAAAAGATGAAATTCATATAATTGATGATATTCTTCTTAAAAATAACCAAGTTTTAGTCCCAAAGAGTCTTCAAAGTCAGATATTAAGCAAGATCCATGAAAGCCATATGGGAATACAGAGATGTCAAAGTCTAGCTAGACAATCAGTATACTGGCCAAACATGTATAATGATATTTTTAATAAAATATCAGATTGTAAAATCTGTATGAAATACAGAAACTCAAAATCTAAACAAAAAATTTTGACCCATGATGTTTATAATATACCATGGTTTAAAGTCGGATGCGATCTCTTTGAGTTCAATAAGAAATACTATATACTAGTAGTTGACTATTTTTCTAAATTTATTGAAATAGAATTGTTAAACTTTGGTTATTCGAGTAGGCATGTGATTTTAAAATTGAAATCCATTTTCGCTAGACATGGCATCCCGAACATTTTCATATCTGATAACGGACCACCTTTTAATTCAAATGATATTAAAGATTTTTTTATTGATTGGGGTATAGACCATAAAACGTCGAGTCCATATTTAGCGAGATCAAACGGTCTTGCAGAGCGTTCTATTCAAACAGTAAAAAAGCTTTTACATAAATGTTTAGAAAGTGGCACTGATCCATACATCGCCTTATTAAACTACACCTAAAGGAAATTTACCAAGCCCGTCTGAACTACTAATGTCCAGAAAGTTGAATACAAAACTTCCAACTCTGTCATTAAACTTAAAACCAAATTTAGTTGATACAGATAAATATCAAAAAGAAGTTAATACTAAAATTAAAAAATCCTCAAATCATTATAACTCGAATACAAAAGACTATAAATCTATTACAAATACTAATGATAAAGTAATGTTTAAAAGAAACCCCACATCTTTTTGGTTTCCAGGGGAAATAGTAAGTAAATGTATGAAGCCAAGATCATTTACAATCAAAGATAAAAAAGGTTCTTTGTACAGGAGAAATGAACAACAAATATTCAAAAGCCCTAAAAACCCATCCTCTGATGGAGAAAATGAACACACATTTAAGAAACCGGAAACTTCTAATAATGAAGATGATAGTAATACAGTTAATACTCCTGACCCCAATTTACCAATTACAACTGAATCTGATTCTGATATTGCTTACAGAACACGCCTTGGAAAAAAGATTAACCCACCAACATGCACTTGTATCATAACATAATTTTATTATTAGTTTATATGTATTAGTATTATATAATAAAATTTAATATTGGAATAATAGAGATATATTTAAAAAAGGAAGATGTTGTGTAAATAAAATTATATTTACATTCATATTAAATAGTTATTATAGTTAAATACACACGAGTATGTTATCGATATCTAAATAATATGTTAAATAACATTACCTGAATCACCCTCTTATTACTAGCTTATAACTTATGATAAAACTTAGTTAATAAAATCTGTACTTTTATATACTCAATAAAATATAAAGGATTGAACTCTTAACAAGTTGATACTCTAGGGTACTGACATCCATGCATAATGAGGTCTGAGGCAGCGAGAAATACTTTCCCAGTTTAATGAAGTGTTGTAAGATTCTAGAATTGCATCGGCGTGCCATACTATTTTGTTTCACAATGCTCAAATTTCCGAAGTATTTCGCTGTTCTTTAAGTGTCCTTAAGTATTGATATATATATAAAATCCTTTCTACCGACTTCGTGCAGGGACTATATTCTCCCAGCTGTCTGGAAAATTTTCGTAAGCACCTGACAACATCCGGTACCCTATCTAGTCTATGCTTCAATTATTTGGTCTTGCTCATTTTGAATATTAGGATTGCTAATAGTATCAACTATTTCCCTAGCCTGTTATCGCATTGTTTCCGAAATCATTCTTTTGATTTCAGCTTCTAGTTCTTTCATGTTGAGTGCTGCCTAGCTTTATTGTGCGTTTAGCAGGAGACGTCTTACTATATTACTTTGTTTGACATTGTCCGATTTTCAGACATCTAGATTAATTTTCGTTATATTTCTTTATGTAATGAATGGATGATCCCGTAAGAACGACGGTTTTAAAGTTAGAGATATTTACATAATTTCTAAGTAATAAATTTATTAATCTGGAGCGTCTCATAGGAATCACAGATTTTTATTTAGTTAAAAAACTTAAGACAACACTTCTTTTAAAATACATTTTATATAACTTAGGCTATAGTATATTTTTACGCATATGTAAATTGTATAAAAGGACTTTTTTAATTAAAATATTCTTTTACATGTGTAATTTAATTGGTAAAACATTTTACTTGATTTTTCTGTTATTTTATATTTTCTTTTGTTCACAATAATTAACTTATTTATTAACCCTTTGACGACCATACATTTTTGGCTGGAGCGATTTACTTTTTTGTTATATTTTCGCGATCTATGGTCTAATATTAGTTATGAAAAAAAATTGCCCTCCTGGGAACCCTCTAAGTCCCCCCTTTTTCTTGGCAAATATAGTTGCCTATGGGTTGAAACGAAATTTTTCACCCCAAATTATTTAATTGCAGAAACAATTTAAAAATCAGTTTTTATTTAAAACGTAAAGAAACATACAAGAGATCACAAAAATTTATTATAATTAGTGTTGTTCGTGATAGATTCCAAAGCAATCACGGGATGTAGTGAAGCAAAGGAACACATTACATTGAACGCAAAAAAAACATTTGTGCGACTATACTTATTATTGGAAGCACAATGAGAACACCGTTTCCAACCTTCTCGTTTTTCAATTTTATGGAGAGATTTGGGTTTGCTTATAAAATGGGTTCCACATTTGGTTGCGGCTGAAAAGGCACGAATCCTTGAACTGAAGCTACTTATCAACTCTTTGCCTAAAGCTGCCCGAAATTCAATGGAGGTCAAATTGATTGAGGAACTGTTGGCCAATATGAGTTTTTTATATATTATATTGCTATTGTGAACACATAACTCGAAAAGGTCGAAGAACAAACGTAAATAAAAACGCCGTTTACTTCTAAGATCGTACTCATAATATACTTTTTTTTTATCCATTAGATCGACACCTCCCATTCCTTTGTTATAGTGCTGTACAATCAGGGGGCAATCAATATCTATTTTACCAGCTTGTCCAGCTACACGTCGCTTGACCTTGAATACCGCTGTTGGGTCAATAAAATTTGAGGCGAGGTAGACACCACGATTATCCATACATTTGACTACGGAAATGCTATCCGACTTGAAGTAACTTATGTCCCCTCTTTTCATATATTTTTCCGCCGGAAAATTTTTCGGTATGTGCTTTCTATTACATCGGATGGTTCCGGACGCCATGTGCGTTAAAATCAGGCTTGTAAAAAATTTTCGGCTCGCATAACTGCAAAACAAAAGCCTCGGCAAGACCGTGCTCAACAAATGGTTTTTTTCTGATGTAAATGTCAATATTATATAAGTACCCGGTTTATGCCTCACACAAACACCAAAGTTTGAATCCCCACGAAATAGGTTTATCCTCCATATACTGTTTCATAGCATTATGTCCCTTAAACTTTACCATATGTTCATCGATTGACAGCTTTTTTGAATAAGTATACTCATCCGGCATAGCCTTGTTAATATGATCTAAAATTGGCCGAATTTTATACCTACGGTCACTAACATCAGCTTTATTGTTGTCGCAAAAGTGAATATTAGCTGTTTAACATTAGCTAAAAAAAGCGCTCAAAAGTTCGAATTTTAATTTTAATTTTAATTTAGAGGTTATAATTGCAAAGTTTTTTAGAAACGTTTGTATTTTCGTTTCAACCCATAGGCAAACATAATTGCCAAACATAATTTGATTAGTTGTAGACAGCTTGGAGTTAAAGCAAACTTATCCATTATATTTTTTGATAGATTAAGGTCGGATCCAAAACATAATTGACTCTTATCCCCTTGCGCCAAGTTTTCACCCTTTGGCAGCTTTCGTCATAAATACTTTTTTTGGCCAAATTTGGAGCCTCGTAGGGAACAAGTGGGCCCGATGGGGACTCGTACTCAACCACACTCTTGTTGCCCCAATCCTCTTCTATAAAACAGTCTTTGACAAATTTGCTGTATCTGTTACCTGGACAAATATATAATGTAAGGAACCCCGGGCAAGCATAATTGCCTATGGTCGTCAAAGGGTTAAAAAGAAATTATTATTTTGTAAAAATTTAAACTTTTTTTTAAACTTTACTTAAGCAGCAGCTGAATTCCCCAGCTTTGTCATCTGTATGGGGTACAGTTACTAAGGGATCTCTTTTCTGCCTTTATTTTTTTATATACGAAAGGTGATGTGAAGTGCTGTCTTGCAGGATGATTTACGCTTTTTAATCCCTTAGTCCTTGGCATTATAGTCACCACGCGGCAAACAAAGCATACTTGTAGGACGGATTTTACACTTATTTTTTCCCGTTCGTCCACTGTAAGGGCTTATTCCTATTTAATGAACTTTCGGAATCGGCGTGACCCACGTTGTGCGCCAATTAAACACAAATTTGTTTTTTAATAATTTACTTTAAACCGTACTTGGTTTGAAGCTGGTTTATTCCCACCCTAGACAAAAGATGACCATTTTTTTTACAATTGACACCAATTCTTTATTGTGCGTATTAAACATAATTATCGTTAATTCGTACCAAGACAGCGTAGCGAGGAGAACTAGTGAATTCACAATTAGTCTACACAACGTGGATAAGTTGTAATACCTCGGAGTGAAACTAAACTTGTCACTTGGCCCCCACCTTGGTATCGCGATATCGATAGCTGTTTGTGTTGAGAGCATGTGGCATAAAATAACAAGAAAAATCATCCGATGTCGAAATTCCATGATTAACTGATTCTACCTTCCAACTCACACATGTGATCTACGTGATGCAGATGCTTAGATAAGGGAGGAGTTATCAACAGCGTCGATGCTGCCGACAAAATTAATATAGCAAAATCAGCACTTCAACTATTTAGTAATTTCTACACGCCTATCCGGCCCGGTTAGTAATTGCTTGCCTGCAATAATTTCTTGAGAAACTTATTTTGCTGGATCAGCATCTGCATATTTGCGAATTTTAGTGCAACGTGTACATGTGATTGAACAACAAAATTGGTAAAAAAGCGTTTAGTCTTGGTTAATCGTTGGAAAGCTACTGTTCGATATTCGCTGTGATAATTAAATATAACTAAATAAATTGTAATGGAGCAAAATTAATTTTAGTGGAATCTGATATATTTAATAGTAATAAAATAAATAGAGGGTACAGTTACTAAGGGAGCTAGAGAGCTTTTAACTTTATTACCATTGCTATTATTATTATTGTCACTATTGTTATGTTTATTATTATTGTTATTATAATGGTTAGGTTAGGTTGATTGGAGGGGTGTGATAGCCCATGTCATACGACATACACTTAAGCCAGTGAAGACTTGTTGTGCGCTCCCTTTTAATTATCAGACACAAACTGCCAGAGCTCTGCGGCAGGATTCGAACCTGAGACCTTCGCACTACGAGTCTAGTACACTACCTACTAGTCTACGAAGGTCAGTTATTATAATAATTACTATTATTATTATTATGAATTGATTGTTTTGGAGTAAAAATTTTAATAATTATTTATAAATCGTCGGGGAACAGCGCGTTACATTTAGAGTAAGCAGATCTTTGTAGACATTGCACACCTTGGCTGAGAAAAGAAACTGCGTTGCACTGTAATTGTGGTTCAAAGCTGTTATTACTATGAATAGTTTCTTTGCTTTAATTTTGTATAAGTTTTGCTGTTTGTAATATATAATTTTAATATATGTTATTTATTGTACATTTTTAACGTATTATATATTTTTTGCAGCAATTGTTGATATTAATGCGCTTGAAAATCTTCAAGATACAGAGGAATGTCCAAAAGCGAAATTATCTACTTTGGAAGAAAGTCTTATGTTATCGGCGTTCTATAGGTAGGTGGAAATCTTTTTTTCTCTTAACAAAACCTAGGTTAACAAAAATTTATTACATAGATTTTATAAGAGAACGAACGTAAGTACTCCGTAATGAAGATTTACGTCAATACATTCATATGTATGTATGTGTTCGCGATATGCACAAAATATTTATTAAAGTAACACTATATCACTACAGGGGATTACAAAAATATATGTATGTCCACCGGCGTTTTGAAAGTTTACATCTGGAATTCATTTTAGTTTCTTAACTTTTGCAAATTCTAGTGAATCGGCATAGGAAATCTTGTAACATTTAAGTATTGTTATAAGGGTCTGTCACAATTGGTACGTTGCGTCCGTTGCGGTAACGTGTTTGACTGAAAGCTGAGTTGATTGCTTATATTTTAATGAAGAACGTCACATACACGACGTATACGACGCCGTAACGGGTTAAAGTTGGTCAACTCTCAACTTTTGCCGTACGGCAAGTCCGGCACAGACATCAGCTGATTGACTTATTTCATTTGCTGTTGTTTTTTCGTTTTCTTTTGACTTTATTAATTAATTTATTAATTTTTATTATAAATGGAATTTTTACTAATAGAAGCGGTGCAGATGCACCTTGTCTTTTTGACAAATGTATTTTGTTATATCGCAACAAGGTTGCAAAAGAAAAAGCTTGGAGGACTGTGGCGGCTGCCACAAACGCGACTGGTGAGTTAATTTTTAAATTTATATTTTTAATTTTATATTGATAAGAGATATTTTATATTATATTGCAGTGGAGCAATGCCAGAGTCGCTGGAGGTCCCTTCGCGACAGGTTCGTAAAGGAGGTTAACGGAGCCAAGCCTCCATCGGGAAGTGGTGCAAAGGACGGGAGTGGATGGCGCTATATGGACGCGATGTCTTTTTTGCAACGACACGTTGCTCCTCGCAGGTAATTTCAAAGCTTTGCCATTATATTTGTGGAGATTTCTAATCAAATTTAATTTCCAGAACTTCTTAAAATATGCAATGGGCGAGCGACGACACATCTTCAAGTACGCAGTTGGCAGGGGAAGATGCAACATATGAGGAGCCGTTGTTGTTTTGTAGTGAGCTGTCACCTCCTCTCGGGCAATCCACACCACACACGATGGAACCAGAAGGTAACCCTAGACAACAACGTTGTGAAAAAAGAAAGAGGCTCGAAGACAGATTCGAATCCCTTTGTGACTCTGTGTCTGATTGGATAAAAAACCAGCCAGCACAGAGTCAGAGTCCCCAGCCAGTGTCTCGCAACGCTGATTTTTTAAATGTGCTAGACGGTTATTTGTTGAAGCACTCCGAGCACGAGCAAGATCTATTAAAGGTGAAATTGCTCAACATGGTGTGCAATTTTGAAAAGTAAAGTAATATGAAATGTAAATATAATAATCAGATGATCTCCAATATTAATGTGAATTTTTTAGTTTTTTAATTTTTAAGTTTTGTGAAGTATGAAATGAATTGTTTTTTAATTTTTTAGTTTAATGAAGTGAATTTTTTTAATTTTTTAGTTTAATGAAATGAATTGTTTTTTTATTTTTTAGTTTAATGAAATATGAAAAGAAACGCAATGTGATAAATGAAAAATAAAATATTTAAATATTATTTCATATGTATTTTTATTATTAAACAAATATTAAGCTACTGCGGGGAATGTTGGTGAATCGGACGAGAAACAACATAGCTCATAAGTTCATCCCTTAATTTGAATGCGCATTTTGTTGCATTATTTGAAGCTGTTCTCCTGGCTCTTTGCAAAGGGGCAGATACTTCACTACGCCACAGCCCATTCATTAAATTTTTGCCGTCGCACAGTGTTGCGAAACCGGAATTTTTTTTGGAAATCATATTGCCTAAACTGTAATTTTAATTGTATCGATGACAAACTTCTACAGATTGGTCAGAATGAAATCCCAAACAGAATGAGTGAAAAAAATGTATACCGAAAAAAATTGTTGGGTCAAATTTTCAACAAAAGTCAAAAATAAAAAAAAAAATCGTTCGAAAAATTAAAAAAAAAATTTTTCGGGTATGTTCCAGGTTTCGACTCGGATTGAAAACGAAAAATTTTTTGAATCCCCATAATTTATAAAATGGTATTCTGAATTCAGCATGTTTTTCCACATTCGAAGTTTATGTTCGGAAAAAAAAAATCTAAATGTCAACGGCCACAGCTACGCAAAAATCGACGGCGGTCGGCAAAAAAGTTGCAAAAAAATTAACAAATTACCAAAGTAACACCCAATTTTCACGATGATTTTTTTACTTGTCTTTAAGACATATCTTCTGTTTTTAGGCATATTAGGTAGATAAGAAAGAGGGGTAGCAAAAGAAACGTGGTTTCTGTTTTCGTGATTTTTTTACAACAACAATGAAGAAAAATACATCTCTTCCTTTTAGCTGTCATTCGCAATTTTACTATTATATTTTATTTGCATTCGTCGGTTAAGGTGGTTATTTCTCTGTGTTCTTCTTTATTTTTCTTGTTTTAAAGCGACAAGTGCTTGTTTTTTGTTTTGTGTGTATATAAATAAAATAAATATAAATAAAAAGTTCAAATAAATATAAACCTGTGGAAAAACGAAATTGTGGAGCTTTTAATATCTAAATATCAGGAACAAGAAAACTTGTATGATGTACGTAATCCTACATATATGGACCGTGTCAAGCGATCTAGCTCTTTGTTCACAATCTGCCGAGAGCTAATGATATATACTTTTTAAAGTTATATTTTAATAAAAGACGAAATTATTTCAATTAATGTACTTATAATAATTTAACTTGTTTTATTTTAATTTCAAAATAATAAACCAAAGTATTTCATTCTATGAATAGGCACAATAAAATAATATATTTTTCATATACATATGTACCTACTCAAAAACCTTTAAATATTCATTTTTAAAGTGTTTCTAATTTGCCTGGTATACTTCCGGAACTGCACGACAAAGAAAGGTTTCACATAGTCTCGTCTGATAATTTGTGCTTTTGATGGACTCTCCAGTAGCGAGGTATTGGAGTGTAGCTGCCAGTTTCTCTGCTGGAGTTATCGCTTCTTTCAAGATGGTATCTTGTTTCACTTTATCACCTTCGATTTTTGCGAGTATCAAATTAAATGTCTCTCGGCTTATTCTGATATAGTTCACAAAAGACGTCTTATCTCCCAAGAAGTCGTTCATAAGAAACGAAAATGTACCTCGCTCCACTCAGCATTTCCGCCATTGCTTCACCCACTCACTAGTTTTAGTCAACTAGTTTTACCTCCATTGCTTTCTTCGAGGTTTTTCTGTATAGCACCCAAGTTTGATTTTTTTAAGAAAATTTACTTTTTTAAATACTTTACTTTTTAAGTTATTAAATTCCGTTTTTGGCGCCCAAATTATAGAAATAAAAGGAATTAAAGATAAAGTAAAAAAAACAACTCTGGCTGTCAAATAAGAGTTTTTTTTACAACAACAGTGAAGAAATAGACATGTTTTAAAAATCATCATGAAAATGTGACATGATTTTGGGAGCAACTTTAAAAGAAAATAAAAAAAGACATGTCTTAAAAAATCATTGTGAAAATTGGATGTAAAACAATTTACAGAGTATGAAAAAGATATTCAAATTTTTCATTTAATTTTCAACGCGAATAAAAACAAAATTAATATTCTTAAAGAAACATAGAATGAAAATAAAATTATTCAATACTCTCAAAAAAGACAACCAACGAAATTAAAATTATTTGCTTTTGGTTGGTCTGTTTGCCTGGCGTTATTTATCAGCGCGGCTGTTTGCCGGCTATAGACATATCGACTACGTTATCCTGGCACCATTTGTTGTTAAAACAAAGTGTTGCCTGATTATTACATTGCGATTTTACAACTAAATGCATTCGAATTATTACAATTATTGTTTAAATAGATTTATATATATATGAAATTAGTTTTAATTTCCTTCAATAAAATTCATTTTTCTTTATCAATAAGATCTAAATGCATTGAGATTTAGTTCAAAAAAGATTGACATATCAAACTTTATTATGTAGGGCAACTTTGTGTTTTCGAACATAAACAAAATTGTTGTAATTTGTTCATGTTTTTTTACACAACTGAGATCTGCCAAAACCAAATTGAAATTTTTGGCAGTTTAAAAAAAATTTGTTTGCATTAATATTTCTGTGAAAAATTGATCTTTTTTGATGAAGTTCAATAAAAAACACTTCAAACTAAAAACCAAAATTGTATTTTTCTTAATAATGTTAGCATTTATAAGAATAAAGTACGATTCGTTTTACTTTCACCCACCCCTTACTACTCTAATTGAAAACGAATAAAAACATGGGGATGTGAATTGCAGAACACCAAAAATGCTAAAGTAATCCACTTTCGAGTGAATTCGGATTCTAGAACATACCCGTTTAATTCTTCTTTTATTTCTGATAAATACCCTATGATTAGTTTTTAAAATAAATTATAGGGTGGTCCGAACAAGAATTATAAACGTCAAATTTTCATGATTTTTCAATATTTGTTGAATAACTCTGAAATTTTATATAAAACCAAAATCTATTTCATTTCTTATTTGAAAGGTGGCAATAAAAGCTTTAATTTGATACCGGTTTGAAGTCAATAGCTTCAGTTTTAAGACAGTTATGCTCATTTTTGTGGAGTGCTAGAATAGATGTAGAATAAAAAAAAACTTTGAAGATACTATTTTATAACACAGGCCTATTTTATTGCAATCTACAGAAAAATTACAAATTATCAGTCATCTACCAATAAGTTCGTTGCTTCCTCTGATAATTCCAGATGTTTCTTCTCCTACTTGTGATTGCGGGATGAGAATTGGCGAGCAGATAATGTAATATGTCTTCACAATTGTCTTTTCTTGATGTTTTCCTCGCATGGTAAAGCCTTGTGTTTCTAAAATCCTTGTTTCCTGCTTCCAATGCTTCTTCTGATAGTTGGCCAATGGGGACCAAAAATGAACGAATTATTTCAGCTCCATGAATAAGAACCTTGTGGACAGTTGGTGGCATATAATGCCACGAATATTTCTTTACATAGAGACCAGCAGTTTCTTTTCCGTACTTCGACAACTTATCGCAGTCTATCTTATATCCAGAAGTTATAGCTTGAAGAATACTAGAAAACCTTCTTATAAGTTCGGTATCTACTCCTGTGGCCAGAGCGGTTTTCTCAGGATCACTAAAGAATTTCCTTGCTGTGTTACCATTATTAGTTGTTCCACTTCCTTGTTTCACAACATCAACAGTTATTTGGAGCTGATGTTTCAGATTTTGTTGAACTTCTTTTTATCTTTGATCTCTAATAATCTTCTCATCTTCACTGAGCTTAGTTCTCTTTGTTTCCCCTGCCTTGCGCACAGTGATTTGATAAGCAATGTTCAGTAGGGTTTCCATAAATCTTATTCTACAATGTAATGTTGATAATCCAAATCTATGAGTTTCCTGATTGGGTGTCCTTTTAACAATTCTGTCCAACGGATTCATTTCACTGGGCTTTGCGTGGCAAATGTAACACGTTGCTGCAGACTTGTTATCAGATAAAGAATTACAGACTTTTCCATCAACCATTGTTTCCTCCAGTTTATGTTCTACTTTAAATTGTAATCCGCTTATGTTGATAATCGTTTCGTATACTCTCCAGTCTCCTTAGCATATTCAAACTTGATTGGTCTGCAATATCTGGTTGATGATGGTGTTGGATTCTCCCATACTTGTTCTTTATTGTATGAAAGAACTAAAGGAACCTTAGATATACTGAACAAGCTACTATCAGTTGCTGTATTGTCAGTAAAGTTTTGTTTATACTGGCTATGTCTTGAAGATCCATCCATACTCCATTTGCTAATCAATAACATTTCTTTCTCTGCATATGCTTGAAGGTGGTCAATTGATTGGGATTCCAGTATTCTATTCGCGGTGTGATCCAAAGGAGATTGTAGTTTGACTGAAGCAGACTTTTCAGTTACCTCGACATCCTCTGGATAACATTTCTTTTTCTCCTCTAAAAGTTTTCTGTAACTAGGAAAGTAATTGTATTTTTCATGATATTGCCACTGATAAACGCTGAGTTTCATGTCCATGAAGAAAGCCAAAGCTGCCTTTATATCCCCTTCTTCCACTTTTCTCAATTCTTCAGCTGTGTATTTAATTAAATCTGCAGAAACCTCTTCTGTTTCCATTAGTTCCAAACTTCTTTTCTTCTTTGTTTTCTCACAGCTTTACACAGTTTTACAGTTTTACTCTGTTGCATCAACTCATGCAGTTCCTGATAGGAAATTTTAATGTATTCCATAATTATTGACTGTCAAAATTATAATGGAAACCACAGTGAACTTCATTGCACTTTTATATGCATAGTGGAGAAATAACGCAAATAATAATAATACAAATAAGCGCGCAATAACGGGGGAGAGAGAGAGAGCGAAAGAGAGAGAATAAAATAGTAAAACAACAGAGAGAGAGAGAAAGGTACCACCACAAGCTAAAAGAAAACACTCTATAAAGACGGACACACACGCGGACTAATTAGTGACAAAAAAGAAAACACTGAAGATGACGATTAGCCGAAACCGGTCTGAAAATAATAAAAGTTTGACGTGGGATGACGGAAAGTCACCCGAAAACCAATATGATTAAATTATTCAATAAGTGATTCCAAGAATTTCCGTTCTATTTCTATGGAATAAATACTGAGAGTGATATACTAAAATCGCTATAACTCCCAGGAGGGCAGGTATGGGCAGCTTATTTTTTCACAGTTCGTTGAAAATAAATTATGTAACATTTCTGTAGTGGTTTGGAACTGGGACTTTTTAGATATTGCTTACCTAACCCAAATTTTAAGGAAAAATGGACCTTTAGTCGGGTTTTCGCTCTAAAAAAGGTGCATATGAAAATGTCTCAAACAACATTCTTTTTTTTTACAGAAGATACTTGTCCGAAGGCAGATTTTTTTCCGAATCAAAATATCTGTCACCAAAATCAAATGAGATCATTTTGAATACAGCCCTGAAATCCCTCTTTTCGTGAAAATTTTGTATATTTGACTTCTAAAATCAATTAAAAATCAACGGGCCAACATAAAAATAAGCTTTATGTGTTTTTTGTTTACTTGGAATGTCTGTGACAAAATTGCATCATTAAAAACACTGAAAAAAATAATCGGAAAAAAGTTACTTTTCCACTAGCCGCAACACAGTGCGTCGTCTCGGTCGACATATTCTGGCGGACAATAACTGCCATCATGCATTTTGAGGAAATTGTGGAGAAGTACTGTGGCTTTGATAACATTCTCTGCGCATGCGGGGCTCATTTGTAGGGGTGAGAACAAAAGCCTCCATCGACTCGCCAAAATACCAAAAGTATTTTCAATTACCCGACGGGCACGTGACAAACGTTTATTAAATATTTCTCTTTCCGGTGGCAAGTTACTTCCTAAAAAAGAAACGTTCGTACATAAAATAAAAAAGGAAAATATAATTTGCTCATGCAAACCTGGATAAGGTCTCATTAAAAATGGTTTTAATGGGAACGCGGCATCTCCAACGAAATAGTGCGGGAAACTTTTATTTGTACCGGGTAGTACTTCTTCTTTTGGCAGATCCAGTTGGCCCTTATACAACCGAATCTTGAGTTCTACATAACTCCACCGTCGCTTTGGGAACCATACGCACCAATATCCACGGAAGTAAATGTGTAATTAGCGTCACAGGCTGCCAGAAGGACAATGGAGTAGTTCCCCTTATAATTGTAAAACTGGGAGCCAGAGTTATATGGGCAAGTTAAATTGACGTGCTTGCCATCAATGGCACCAACACAATTGGGCAAATCCCACATTGATAAAAATCACTGGCGATTCGCTTCCACTCATTTTCATGTGGTACTGATAAATATATTGGGCCAAGTATTTCCCAAAGCACTTCGCAGGTTTCTGTAACTATTCCTTTCATATTCCATTTTAAAGGCAGCAGAAAATAGCTGCGCCAAATATCTTAATTTTTATGAAAGTTTTATGAAAGAAATATTAACCGGGCTCATACGATTACATGTATGTACATATGTATAAAAACTTACGCAAGGGTAATAAAAAGTCGACATTCGGGTGAAATTGAAGGCCTTCTGGAGTGCTTCGTTAACCCCTCTTTAACGAAAGTCAGGAGGAGATCGAATGTCTTCTTCTCCATCCTTATGGTTTGCGGGAATTCGTATGGGAAGCAAAAAGTGGTTGCGAAAAATCCATGCGAGTCGCGATTTCGCAATAATGGTCGCACCCAATATCTTCTACGCCCGTACAATTTTTTCAAGCACTCGCCGGCTTCGTACACCATAAGGATAACTGAAATAATTTTTATTAATTGTGAGGTGTCCATTTTTTGCAATCAATTAGCAATTAATTTTTGATACTTGTAAGAAAATGTTGTGTGTGCTCAAAACTGAATTTTACCACCAATGCGAAACAGATGTTTTGTCATATGCGTCAACGGATTTATTGTGACGACTCTATACTCTTTATACGTCATGTCAGTCAAACACGTTGCCGCAACGGACGCAACGTATCAATTGTGACAGAGCCTTAAGGAAACATTTTTGCTCAAAATTTTAACTTTCTTTTTCGTGTGAAATGTTTCACACAAAAATATTTTTCATGCAAGGTTATAGGTGATACAATACAGCAAGTTAAAAATTTAACTCGAACGGAAAAAATAGTCAAAACTTAAAATGTGCCTCAGGTTAACTGCGTAATTGTACACATTTTGTGACTGAAAGTCACTCAAAACTCTTGCACATGTCTGATGAATTTGTTCATCATGCTCATAGGGTATTGCTTCCAACTGATACTCGAAATAAGAATTATTGACGTACGAGTATGAACACCTAATTTTTTGCAGATACCTAAATGATGTGTTGCGTTACTTTAGTTTAAATTGTACCTCGTAAAAATAAAAATAAAACAATTGCATTAAAATAGTGTGACGTTTCTCCGTGGGTAAATACATTAAGAATTATCCAACAATTGCACTTTTTAATCTCTACGGTGTGCATCCTAATGACTTTAATTTATTATTTACAGCATGTAAAAAATCTCCTCGCGTGCCCATTTCTTCCTGGATGATTTTTGTTTTTTGTTTAAATCCTTTATTTAGTATTTAATTTTTTTCGAATTCCTATACTCTTTACACTTCTTCTATTCTCTGAAGATGGCCTGGTAGCCACTAATTTCCGCCATAGTTTAGGACTGTAATAAGATGTTTTTATTAGTTTGTTTATGGTAATTTCGCTTTCACATTAATTCTTACATTAGTCTGTAAGCTATTCGTGTATATATATCTACATATAATTGAGGACATTCGTCAAGTTCAATATGATTGCTCTCAGCTAATCCTGACCAAGTAATGGTCCCCTATTGAACTTCATCGCATACAACTTCAAAAGTGCCAGTATTTCTTTCTACGCAACTGTACCAAAAAATATCCAACACATACTATTGAATTGTTGCAATAACTATAAAGTATTGTATAATTTTTGAACATTTTTGTTTTACCAAAGTCTTTCTCCACCAACAGAAAACAGTCGCGCTCGCACCTCTATCGACTTATTAGTATTTTGTTTACTATAAAACTGTTATAATAATTTGGGACGATCAGAGTGTGGTTTCGATTATATTTCAAACGGAACGAACTCTTTTGAGGAGACATTCTATACGGCATCGATAGCAGCTTCACTTCATGAAAGATTTTTTCGTATCACAAATACCCTTGATGTTGATTCCAAATGCAATTGCAATATGATTCTGGGGTCGTAGTGACGTTGAGGGGAAAGATGGGAAGACACAACCCTTAAAGAAAGATTAAATTATTTATAAACACTGTAAAGTGCATGTGTTTATGTTATGGGAATAAAAGAAAAAAGTGTATTAATATTTTTTATATCTATTAATGAGAGGTTATAAGATACTTACTTGCCCCTTACGACATCCCAAATGCAGGAAAAAAATTATACTTTGTTTTTTTTTTTTATACTTTGTTCATATATATTAAAAAAGTTAATTTACACTATAAGTAAAGTACGACTTAAGTACGTAGGTAATGCATGTATGTGTACCTACATGCGTATTGACACTAGTGCGTAGAATTCAATATTTGATAACATAAGGATGAATAGTTTGAATGTTTTTAGTAGAAGGATTGTATACTTCTAACCGGTTCGGTAAAGCGAAATTTTTGTCACTGAATGACATTTCAATGTTGAATTTAATTTAATTCTTAAAGTATTAGTTTTTAAAATAAACTCTTGTAATTAAAAGCATATGTTCATAAAATTAGGCTGAACATGCCGTCAGTCTTGACTTCGCGCGAAAAATGAACAGTGAACAGATTGCTTGAACAATGATCTTTGCATCCACCGTTACAGTCCGATTTAAAATATAATTTATTAAATATAAGCTTTTTTTGTTAATTTTATTTGGACGTAATAAATTTTACAAATTTCTCTTTGGCCTCAGCGCCATGAAGGCATTATTGAGGCAAGTTGGCAAAATAGTTCAAAACTTAAATGTACAAATAAAATATAGGACGAAAAGTAACTTATAGAATATATTTGAAATATATATCATAAATGAGAAAAAAAATTTTATTCAAAATTTATATTAAAAGCGTTTCAATTGTATTATATAAGTGTTCTTTGCAAGAAGACTTAAAACTGGAAATTCGTTCAATTCCTTTTAGAGCTATAGGCAAATTATTAAATTTGATTCTACCGATGTAATCAATTCTCTGCTTGGTAGTTTCCAACCTGCATCTAGGAATCCTGAAATTTGTTCTGTTTCGTGTATTATACTCTATTTGGTTAAACGTGAATGGTATATAGTATGGTAACCAATATTATTAATACATTTAAACACAAACATTAAAACTTGATATTCATGCAACCCATAAATTGGTAATATTGGTTTACATATTTCTTTATATAATGGGATAGTTGCATATAATAATGGTAAATTGTATACAATTTTTAATGCTTTGTTCTGCATACATTGAAGAGTTTTAAGTAGATTATTGCTTTTGTTGTAAGCATATGTAATAGCCAAGTAATTCAAATGAGGTTGTATTAAGGAATGATATATCATTAGTTTTGATTTTTTATCCAATTTGTTTTTTAACTTATATAAAATTCCAATCGCTGGTGCTATCTTTCTTTTCACATCGCTAATTTGCAGGTCCCATGATAAATTACTTTGAAGAATAATTCCTAAATACTTTATGGAATGAGTTTCATACACAATTTTCCCATCAACATATACACTAAAGTTATTATTTATACTTAAAGAATGTGGTCTAAATCTAATAAGATTGGTTTTGCCAGGATTCATCAGTAATCGATTTATTCTCGCATATTCAAAAATAGGTGCAGCATCCCTTTCAATTTCGGTTTTTAGTACCAATTCATGTTTATAGGGATACATTACACATACATCATCAGCAAACATACACAGCTGACCACTTAAGTTCAGGTTTTTAATATCATTTATGTAAATTGAAAATAATAGCAGCCCTAGTCCACTTCCCTGCGGCACGCCATATTCAACAGAGCCAATAAAACTTTTTGCATTTTTTATATTTACATACTGTTTTCTGTTTGTAAAGTAACTCTCAAACAGCAAAAGTTCACGACCTTGGATACCATAATACTTCAACTTTTGTAGCATTATCTGATGATCTACTAGGTCAAAAGCTTTAGTCAAAAGTCAAAAAATATTCCAGCAACTCCAGAAAACCCATCATCTAGACCCTTACAAATATTTTTAACAACGTTAAGGACAGCATCTTCGGTACCACATCCACATTCCAGGTACAATAACAGCTTATCATACAATATTTTTTCAAAAATTTTATCTATTGAAGATAGAACGGCAATCGCTCGATATTTATCCACAGTAGATACATTTATTTCCTTTGGTATTGGTACTAATTTGTGGACTTTTAGAATATCAGGATAAACTGAATTATTAATCATTTTGTTAAAAATATCGCATAAAATTGGAGCAATTTCCTCTCTACATTCTCTGACAAATTTCGGTGAGATATTGTCATAGCCTGGACTTTTATTGATATCCATACCTAGTATCACGCCTATTACGTCATTACAATTAATGTTTTCAAGGCTGAAGCGGTTCCATGAATGGGAAAGCGTTCGCAGCAAATTACAATTGTCTCCAGGATAGATTTCAATTTCTCTCTTGAGGTTCTTTACGGCTATTAGAAAATAATTATTAAGGTAATCAACCTTGTATTGTATTGGTCACTTGTTATTATTTGCCCTTGATCATCTTTTAGGTTAATCTCATTACTTTTTTTACGGCCCAGAGTTGTATTAATAAATTTCCAAGATTTCTTTGGGTCATTTCCAATTTTAGATAAGCTGTCCGAATAATAATTATCTCTACACTTCTTCGTGGCAATTTTTATCACCTTACTAATTCGCTTCAAAAAAACTTCTAAGCCCTGTTTGCGTTTATACTTCCTTCTTTTCCGTAATATTTTCTCTTTTAATAAAATTAATTCTTGAAGATTTTTGTTAATCCATGGAGTAAGCTCGAACCTTAGATTTATTTTACAATTACACACTGTCGTTGAACCATTTATTTATTTATTTATTTATTAGAAATAGTCACCAGTGCAATAAGACATAATATCTTTTGGATTTAGCACTGGACATCAATAATGGCAACATATACAATTTAAATAGCTTATAAAGTACTAAATAAAATTTTAAAGTTATATAAAATGATAATACAAGAATAAAAGAATATAAATATAAAGAAAATAAGTATGTATTTAAATAATAATAATTTTGGTATGACAAATTAATCGTAATGATAAGAAGAGATCTAGAATTACTTTGATTAGTCAAAATAGTTAAAAATTGCTCTTTTAAAATGTACTGCGTTGCTTGTGCTTTGGATATTATGTGGAAGTAGATTCCAGAGGCGTATGGCGTATATAAAAAATTGGCGTTCCGACATTTGGTAATGATATCGGATATGCAATATAACTTTGCCTCTAGGCGATCTGGCGAATATTAATTTCTCAAATAGATAGTCAGGTTCCTTAGTATAGATTATTTTGTGTAGGAAAATTAAACTGCGACATTTTAAAAGATTATCAAAAGGAACGTTAAACAATTTGTTTGCAAATTGGGAAACACTGTCAGTCCTTTTTAGTTTGAAAACGTATCTGGTGATATTATTAAAGGCAGTTTTCAATTTTCTCTTATCAGGACCCCTACACCCGGAAAACAATTCACACCCATATAAAAGTGTTGGCAATAAGTATGATTTGGCTAACAACATTCTTATCTTTAGTGGTGTAAAATAAAGCAGCTTTCATGCAAGACACTAAAGTAATTGTTAATTGTGATGCATCAATTAACGAATAATTCTCAGGTAAACTATTTTGCAGAATTTCTCTTGCTTTTATATAATCACAGCGTGTTTTTGTTATCTCTGTGTATTCCTTGTTCATAAGATTACTTTCAATCTTGCAACAGACAATTCAATCGAGTCAACATAAATTCTCTGAAAACCTAATCAATACTTGTTTTACTTTGGGGCCTCGTTATCAAATTGTGCGCATTGTCACAATCATAATTTTGAAATATCGTAAGCAAGTCAATGTAACGATTATTTTGAAAGCAATCTATATTTGTATCACCAACTACAATAATTGGATGACGAGCATGAACATTTAAAATATCATCAACAATATTTATAAAATCATCCGCGTTGCATTTTTGCGAGCGATAAAATGAAATAAGTTTTAAGGGCTTATGATCAACTTTAAAGTTACAAAAGGTAAAAGCTATGCGTTTAACAAAGTTCTCACTTTTGCAAATGTTTTTGTTTTTGCGATAACATCCGGCAACTTTGGTAACCTAGCATTGCATTAACTTTATCTCCCACTTTTAGATTGCTTATAACACAATCATTTTTAACCCGATAATCGTTCAATATTTTCATTGAAGCTTTGAGTGTATGTACTTCAGTCCTTAATATTTTATTTTCTTTTTGTATCTCTGTAATCTTCTTCTTATTCTCTGTAACTTCTTTAAAAACTTCATCAAACTTTGCTGACATAAAATTTATCGATTCAGTCAGCTGATCTACCTTTTCAAGTTTTTCTAATTTTTTTAATTCTGTTTTTATTGTATTAAGTTCTTTTCTTATATCTCCACCTCCTTCTTTACACAAGTGACAAATGAACAATTCTTTTTCATTCTTTAGAAGTCTCTCGAATTCTCTTTTACTCAATTTAGTACATTGAGAGTGAAAATTGTTCCCGCATTTGTCACATTTAATAAAGTTATCAAATTCTTCTTTGATTTCATATTCGCAAATAACACAATTTAATATTTTTTTATTTGCCATACTGCGACGAGCAGATTTTTTTAACATACTTATTTCACTTCACTGAAGTCTTATTTGTTTACTAGTTTGTAATAATTGTTATGCAGTTTTTTATATAAAATTTAACAATTTGTTAGAAGTCACCTTAGCACAGACAAAGAAAACGTCTTATCGCAAGTGTTGCCAACTTACTATTTTTAATGAGTTAAAATTAAACATTATCAATATTTATCAAATTTGCACAAAAAAATTATATTTTACATAAATTATTTACTCCCAAGAATATACCATAAATCTTTGAATTTGTTTTTTCCGGAAAAAAATGTTTTTGCCAGAGCAGAGCGGTTGGTGTATTTTTATGTGAGCTTGGATTGAAAAGTAAAAAAAATAAATTAAAAATAACAAAGTGAAATAAATAAATAAACCAGAGTAATATGAAACTCAAGACAAGTAAAACAATCTAAAATAAATAAAATAAAACAAAAGAAGTAAAAAGAAATAATATTGGTCTGAACTTCCATGTAGACATCTAAACCAGAGATCCGCAAAAAAAGGGCGCCGCGTCAATGCTTACGCTCTTTTATCGTGTACATGTGCACACGTATTGCAGAGAAATAAAAAACATAAATCAGTCTTACTCGAGCACTAAAACACGATGGACGTGTTACGCTTGTTGTTAGAAATTAGCGTTGTCATATGCAAAAAGTGAGATCCCCACAAATTCATATGAAATTAACCTAAGGAAATACTAGTTCTTATGAACAAAATTTTTATGAGGGAATGGAGATTAAAGATTTCAAATTTAGGTATGACATGAAAATTTCAGATCTGGTAACACTGATTCTTTATGCGTGTATGTGAGCGCAAACAAAATGTTTATATGTATTTTTGCCGATCCCTGATCTAAACTGACAAGTCATAATAAAAACAATAACAATAAAACTAACAAACAATAAAATCAGAAGAAACAAGTCAAGAACAACTCCCGCGCAAAAACAATTAAGAGAAGTTATCTAATCCTCTTTATTTGAAAATACTCCTAAAGCTCATAGTTCTACAAAACTCATCTTCTCTTTGTAGTCAAGGAATACAAGCTCTCCACTAAAACTTATACAAATTATCTCAGCAATTTTAAAGAACCATATGGTTCGTGAGTGGGAAGATCGTTTATTACGTGAGATTGATAAAAGGCTAAATATTGCTATAAGTGACTTAAACAATTTAACAATAAGAGTATCAACTCTTGAATTGACAGTTCAAGAAATAAATACTACAGCAACGGAAAAAATAATAGCACTTACAAATGAAAATGAAATATATAAAGATGAAATTGAAATTTTAAAAACATGATAGAAAGCAAAAAAAATTCTACAGTATCAATGGTATTCCTTACAGTTAAAATGAAAATCTTCATAATATATAGTTAACACTCTGTCAAAATGTTAACATAAACTCTAAAAACACTAAAGCAATATTTCGTGTTAAAATTTACAAATAACACTCCGGATTCTGCTGTAATTGTTAAGGTCAAAAGCACACATGATAGGAACTTTGTTCTAAGATCAATAATTTGCAAAAAAAAGGAACTAAAAGTGTTCTACACTTAAATGTCATTAGGTTTGATAGTACAGTGCCATTTTATTTGAATGAAATACTAACGCCGGATAATCACCACATCTTTCTACAAGCTCATCGTTTGAAAAAAATGGAACAATATCAGCTGCGTTCACAAATAGAGGTCTGGTGTACATAAAGAAATTGGGAGAGAGTGACCCGATACGTATAAATGAACCAAGAGTT
The DNA here is from genome assembly GCA_963681545.1 of Germaria angustata. Lineage (NCBI taxonomy): Eukaryota > Metazoa > Arthropoda > Insecta > Diptera > Tachinidae > Germaria > Germaria angustata. Next base: position 75,994,185 of record OY812999.1, on the reverse strand, counting down.
TAGCCGTTAAATTTATAGAATAACGTAAGATGTTCCATATTTGTGCTGGTATTACTAATAAAATATATATTATACAATATGAAGTCAGAAGCTGATAATGTGGGTAGAGTAAATTCCAGAGATAGTCTATAAACTATGATAAAGATAATTTCTAATAGAACTTCTGATCTAAACATTGGCTATTTCAACGCCCAAAGTTAAAAAAAAATAAATGAACTTCGATATATTGTTTACGGAACTGAAATTTATATAATAATTATCATAGAAATTTGGTGTCGTTTTGATGTTAACGATAACAATTACAGGTTAAGCTGATATCGACCTGTTCGGTTCGAATTCACCAACGCTGGCGGAGTAGTAATATACATGAAAAACTTCGGAGGACGATGTACCATTTTTAAACACCTAAATGACAGAATATTTTTTTAGATATTTAATAACACTCAAAAATTATTATTGGGTATAGTTTACAGGCCAAATAATAGAATTTGTGTCAAACCATTATTGGAACTGGTGATTTTAACACCAATGCTTTAGTAGATAAATCATTGAAGGACGAAATGAGCGCTATTGGTTTGACTTTGATTAATACTACAATACAAACACATTTTACAAGCACCACAAATACTCTGCTTGACTTATGTTTTGTTGATAATCCTTCACGTATGCTCTTGTTTGACCAGCTTTCTGCCCCTGATTTTTCAAAGCATATGCCCCTATTGCGGTTCTCCACTCAACTCAGTTTGGTCGTGTGAGAGTAAACCCAACTTATGCACAACCAAACTCATTTTAGTTATTGCGATACACAACTGTTTTTAGTTGAGTTTGTCATAAAGTCGAACTGCCAACTTTAAATATCACGTTTGACAAGTGAAATTTGAAGGAAATTAAATTAAAAGTGTTTTTCACCTGTTGTGGGAATAAAAAGTATCAAATATTTTATTTATTGTGAAACAATTTGTTAATTGAGTCCTAAAAGGTTAAAAAAAAGAATTCTGTACATATACTTGAAAACTTATAATTCTTAATTAATCTACAATAGCAATTTATTCTTAATTTAATAATGTATCTATATTTTTTGACCTTTTTTTATAATAATTTGTTTTTTTTTTTAATTTTTAAGCTTAAGGTCTTTTATTTTTTAAACAATTTAATTAAAAAATAACAATCAATATTTCAATACTCATTGAGTATCATTTTCAGGACAAAAAAAAAGAAAAAGAGAATTGTCCTGAATATGATACTCAATGAGTATCGAAATATTGATTGTTATTTTTTAATTAAATTGTTTAAAAAATAAAAGACCTTATGCTTAAAAACTAAGAAAACAAATTAATTTATTCTTAAGTTTTTTTTGTTTTTAATTTCTCGCACTCCACCTTAAGATTGTGGAGATCAGTAGCTTCATTTGCTTGTCGTTCCAACAATGCAAATTTTTTTTCTTAATCAGGCATGTTCTGCAAATCACAAGATTTCAAAATCACTTGTGATTCTAAAATCACAAATGTGATTTTGTGGTGTTCTCAAAATCACAAGAAATTTAACTTTTCGGTGTGATTTTACCTTTTCGAAAACACAAGAAAACGGCTGATGTTTTGCTTTGATTTGATGACAAATTTTTATGTATTGAAAATTAATAAAGGTTTAGTCAAAATAATAAGTGAACGTAAACTAAAATTATTTTTTAAAATAAAATTTAAACACAAGTTGATATGCCTGCGGCTTTATTGTTGTCAGTAATATATTTGAAAAGAAATTTATTAATTTAACAGAAGAAAGTAGTTTGAAGGATACACACCGAAGTTGCCACCATATATATAGTTAGTAATCTGTGGTTGCCACTGTTCTTAATATAATTATCGTTGCCATTTGCTACTATTTGATGCGTAATTATTTTTAAAATTAGACAAACAATTGATAGTTAATAAATATTTTGAATATAACTTAACAAAAATAATTAAGTTTTATTGGAAATAGCTTGTTTAGTTAAAAAAATTAAATATATTTCTCGTCGAAAGAAATATTTATCTACTCTGGCAAGCATCGGTGTAATTTCGAAGAATAAAAACACCTGACAACTAAAAAGTAAATGCAAATCACAAAAAGAAATTGTCAAATCACAAAAGCAAATAACAACATTTGTTACAATAGAAATTGTTTGCAATTTTTTTATATTTTAGCCAATTTTTTGGTACAAAATCATAAATTTTACTCTTAAAATAAATAAAAAACAAATAAATGTGTTCAATTAAGGAGTTTTTATTGAGTTAAATATAAAAAGCCGTCCAAAATTAAGAAAGTGATTTCAGATCGCCAGCCACATAGCTGACCGGTTTCAAATCACAACAGTTCAAAAAGTAATGTGCCCAGAACACCTTTTTTGTGATTTCAAATCACTTTCACAAAAAGTGATTTGCAGAACATGCCTGAATTTCAAGCATCTTTTTGTTGATCTCGTAGTTTCTGTAGCTGTTTTTTTTTCTAATTTTTTAATGTTTGCAGAATTTCATTCTGAGTTCCTGCCTGTTTCCTTAATAACTCAAGACGCTCGCTTTCTTGTACCTGATTACTTCTTCTTCTGATTGGGGTAGCTGTTGGTAGATCTGCTAGTTGTATTGTTTGTTCAACTGACTCAGTAGAATTGTCATTTGATGCTACAGTGTTCTCAACGCCAAAAACTTGGCTAGATGGTGCCACTTGCTCTTGCAAAGACAAGAGTTGTGAAACAGTATCCTCAAGGATATTTAATGGGATTTCTTGTGATGGTCCTCAACCTATCGCTTGAGTGTTTCTTTTATTGATTATAATTATATTAAGAACATTGTAATTGTTCATTCTTGAGATGTTCTTGTCGGTGGTCCCAAACTATTTAATTAGACAGCAAACTCTTCCCATAACTCCTTGCACATATTTTTCATTGCACCAAAGTTTTGTTTTCCGCGAGCAATTTCCGGATTCCTGTCCATAACCTGGACAAGCCGCTCAAATTGGGCTTTCGTTGTTATTTTCAAACTAATAAAAGTGTTTAAAAATTGCGAAAAATTTATTACAAAAATTTATACTTACGATCTCTCCATTTTGATTTAAATTTTTACCGCTTTTAAAAAAATTTCACTCTAATTGATAATGACACAACTACAATTAAGCAGTTGTGTGTATTTAACGTTTTTTACGACCAAACTTTTACAAAGTTGAGAACGACAATACCATGAAAAAACATATACACAACTGAATAGCCAACTGGCAGTTTAGTTGAGAACGACAATGCGAAATCACCAAAGACGACCAAACTGCCACAAAAGTGGAGAACCGCAAAAGGGGCAATAATCTAATTTTTCTGTGTTATGACTTTCATACAACCGCTCAAGAAAAAACCACTACTTTCAGAGATTTTAAAAATTTAGATCTGGTGTCGCTGGAAAGTGAATTGGAAATAATTCCCTGGAGTCAATCATTTCAAATGCCGGCATGTGATGAACAGGCATAACATATTATTTATACGAAAAATATATTAGCTAAAACCAAAAGTATGAAGACAGACAACCCCCTCTTTTCAAATGATGTAAAAATCTCAACTGAAGTACGAAATAAAGCATATGAATGATGGAAAACGTTTAAAACCAGTGGACTCCACGATATTTTGAAGATTTGCAGAAGAAATGTAAAGATAAAACTACGAGCTGCAAGGGGTAAATACTATGGAGACAAGTTTCAAGCTGCTGCTTGTTCAAAGAAGAAATGGAGGAAAATCCGCTCAACGAGCTTTGGGAAAAATTACATAGACAATGAGAACACAATCGACATAAGTCAACTAACTACAGAATTCTCTAGTTTACCGAAGCCAGATGCTACCCTCACTATTATATTTATGCTAATCAGGCATTTTCTGTAAATCACTTTTTGTGAAAGTGATTTGAAATCACAAAACTTTTTGAACTGTTGTGATTTGAAACCGGTCAGCTATGTGGCTGGTAATCTGAAATCACTTTCTTAATTTTGGATGGCTTTTTATAACTAACTCAATAAAAACTCCTTAATTGAACACATTTATTTGTTTTTTATTTATTTTAAGAGTAAAACTTGGTTAAAGTATAAAAATATTGCAAACACTTTCTATTGTAACAAATGTTGTTATTTGCTTTTGTGATTTGACATTTTCTCTTTGTGATTTGCATTTACTTTTTAGTTTTCAGCTGTTTTTGTTCTTCGAAAATACACCGATGCTTGCCAGGGTAAATAAATATTTCTTTCGACGAGAAATATACTTAATTTTTTTAACTGAACGAGCTATTTCCAATTAAACTTAATTATTTTTGTTAAGTTATATTCAGAAGATTTATTAACTATCAATTGTTTGCTTAATTTTAAAAATAGTTGTTTGGTCTAAATAAAAAAGTTTTATTTATTTTTAAACTTAAATACAAATAAGCTCTGCCCTAATACAGTTGAGTACATTAGTTTCTCTTCTTTTTGAAATACTCAATTAGACTTAGTCAACTTATATGTCATTTATATATATTATTTCATTATACTCATTTTTTTATGCAGAGTATTAACTCTTTTTAAATCTCATTGTAGTGTTTTGAGAGTTATTGTAAAAGAATTTGAGCATACATATTTTACTTGTAAAGTAGTTTTAAGTGTTTTAAATAAAGAGATTGAACTAAGCCATCAACCAGTGCAGTTGTCTTATTTTTTTTACGCACGAAGGAAAACACACAAGTGTTTCACACAAGTGTTTTTTAAGGAAGTGTAAGAGTCGAAACTTCTGGAACTTAGGTAAAAACTATTACCTAACATTTTTGGCGCCCTAACAGGGACCGCATCAGTATAGTGGGCACGGATTGATGTTCGTCGTCGTATTTTTATTTTTCTGGAACTTAGTTGTACATCTCAATTGGCTTGTGTTAAATTGGAGGGACATTGCGTTGTTGGATCAGCCTGGAGCGGTGGTTATTGGAAATTTCGAAGCAGCTCATCGAGCAGACTGGGAAATACATATAAGGAAATCAAGGTAATCTACCCACCATTGAAAGTGCAATCGATAGATCAAACTGTGTTAATTGTGCATTAAACGTGCATTAAAAAATAATAATAATAAAAGTAAAAGTCTGTCGTATGCATACATACATACATACATACGACTCACAAATTGAAAAAACGCTTCATCGACTGCACTCGCAATCAAACATACATATGTATGACTGTACATGTCTATTATAAGTACATACAATGGAAAAACTGCTAAAGCACACAGAAGATTTTTATTAAATAATACATAATCATTTAAAAAAGAAAAACCGTTACTGATTCGTTGTTGTTGTTGTTGTCGCTGAGAAGGGCATTCGTTGTTGTATTCTTCATAGGCTGTTCTCACGAAATCATCAGTATAGGGGCTTATTCTACGTCAAGCAGTTGATCGTCTCTCGCTGTTATACATACTTATGTATATGTTATATGTTATACATATTGGTGCGCGCTCCCTAATACATACATTTACGAACATACATACATACAGATATACATAAATACCGTCGTAACTGTAAAAACATTTTTTGTCGTCGAAAGCAGATACATAAATTTAAACAAATTCAAAAATTGTTGTTTCTCGCAAAATATGTACATTTGTAGCAACACTACAAACATATGTATGTATCCCTGCAAAATTTTTACTTTTGTTGCGAATTCATTTGTTGCGCAACATCTATTGTAAACAAGCATATTGTATATTTCATCAACACATCGCCTCATTAGTTTTGTATTTGAATCTAAACAACATTGTTCTGAAACATTTATGTATGTATAAGGCATTGTTTACATGCGTTTTATATACAGGCCTAACTCGTCGAAACATACATACTTACATAAGAGAAGGAAAAACAATTAAAATTATTGCGCTTCGAATTTAAAATTTTTATAAAATATCACTGATTCCTTGGAGATAAAAAACCAAAAATGTCTACAGGTTCTGAGCAAAATGAAGCGGCTGTTGCAACTTCAGATACTTTGTCAACGCTACGCCAGCAAAGAAGCAATGCAAAGGGTAATATTACACGCATAAAAAATAGCATAGGCGCTGAGAGGTCGGTTATTGAGGTGCAGTGTGTAGGCTTGATATTTTGAATTCTTATATTAGACAAATAATGACGTATCAAACCGAAATAGAAAAAATTTGTCCTCAAGATGATCGTCGCCCAGAAATCGAAGAGTTATGCATTAGAGCCAAATCTAAAATTATGTCATTGCTTGGCTCTCATGTACCTAATGAAAGCTCGATTCATGACAACACTTTGTCAGTGCGTCCGTCGAACCGCTTACCAAATTTAAAATTGCCCACTTTCGATGGTAGATACTCGGATTATAAAAACTTTATCGCTTCGTTCAACAATTTAGTTCACGATGAAATCACGTTAGCACCTATTGAAAAGTTTAATCATTTACTCACTTGTCTTTCTGGAGACGCACTTCGCACTATCAAAGCATTCCAAATAACTGAAGATAATTACCCAAAGGCATTACAAAGACTCGCTGGGCGGTATGATAAAAAATGCTTAATTTTCTTTGACAACATAGAACAGATTTTTGACATTCCAAAAATTAACAAACCTAATGCCTCGCTACTTCGAAAAACTGTAGACACTGTGTCCGCGGTTTATGATTCATTATTATCTCTTGGCAGTGAAAAGGACATTACCAATGCATTGCTGATTCATTTAGTGCTTTCAAAAGTTGATTCGGCTAAATGGAATGATAAACTTGATTATGCAACGTTGCCCACATGGGAAAGCTGCGCAAAGGTTTTAATTAGGCGGTGTCAAACCTTAGAAGTAAACGAAGATAATTTCAGCAAAAACGATAATACACATCCGAATTACAAAAAAATCGGGAATAACGAAAAATTTAAACCCAGGTCGTCATTTACATGCACTCAAGAAGCCAAAACATCTAAATGTGTGTATTGTCGTTTATCTGACCACTACATATGTAATTGCAAATCGTTTGTGTCACTTGATGTTACACAAAGATACAATTTCGCAAAATCAAACGCTCTTTGTTTAAATTGCTTGAGAAAGGGTCACTCTGTCGCACATTGTAATAGCTCTCGTTGCCGGACCTGTAAAGGTCCACATCATACTTTGCTACATAGACAACAAGATCGGAACACAAACTCAGTTACTGAAATGCCATCCACCTCGACCAATAATCCGCAAAACACTTCATTGTCTATACATACTAATTCGTTTGATAAGGTTGTTTTGCTCGCAACTGCGGTAGTTCAAATACGTGATAAATGCGGAAATTTCCACAATGTTCGCGCAATGCTGGACTCAGGTTCGCAAATAAACATTATGACGGATGAATGCGCAAATAGATTAAAGGTCAAACGTTGTGGAGCAAAAATTCACATATCTGGGGTTGGTGAAATAAGTGCTAACGTAAATCAACAAACTTCGACCGTCATAAAGTCAAGAGTCAATGATTATGAGTTTGCTGCTGATTTTTATATTATGAACTCAATTTAAACTTTTCAACCTAATGTCAATATAGCCACACGAAATTGGAATTACCTGACAATATAGTTTTAGCTGACCCACAGTTCCACAAGAGACAAAAGGTCGATATACTATTGGGTGCAGACATATTTTTTAATCTTCTTTGCGTTGGACAAATAAAATTGGGTGAATTCATGCCATTGTTACAAAAAACTCTTTTAGGTTGGGTAGTCTCAGGTCGGTTTACACCATCAAATCAATATGCGCAAAGAACATGCCATTTAGTTCAAGATGAAGATACATTGCATAGCATCGATTACACTTTAAGGAAATTTTGGCAAATTGAAGACTTATCAAATTGTGAACAGAAGTTGTCGAAAGAGCACCAAGCATGTGAAGATAGTTTTAAAGATCATGTTGTGTTGTTGGCAGAGGGTCGTTTTCAGGTACGCTTACCTTTTAAAACGGATCCCTCTCAATTAGGCTCGTCATTCGATATCGCAAAACGTCGTCTTTTAGCTCTTGAACGAAGGCTTACAAAGTCTCCAGAAATACGACAAATGTATAATGAGTTCATGAAAGAATATTTAAATTTGAAACACATGACACCCACTGACAATACAATTCCAACCTATTCACACTATTTTATTCCTCACCAAGTTGTTTTAAGACCTGATAGCAAAACTACAAAGCTACGTGTTGTTTTTGACGCGTCTGCAAAAACTTCTTCTCAGCTATCATTGAATGACACGCTATTAATTGGTCCAACATTCAACCAGATTTATTTACTACATTACTCAAGTTTCGCCTAAAAAAGTATGCAATCACTGCGGACATAACTAAAATGTACCGTCAGGTTTTAGTCCATAAAGATGATAGAAAATACCAATTAATATTATGGAGAGAAAATTCAAACTTGCCAATACAAATATTTGAGTTAAACACCGTGACATACGGAACATCGCCAGCTCCCTTTTTGGCAATCCGGTGTTTGCAAGAAATAGCTGAGAAATATGAGAATGTGCATCCGGAAGGCGCAAAAGCAATCAAAAGAACAATTCTACGTTGATGATTTATTGTCAGGTGGCGAAAATTTAGAACAATTAGAAAACATCCGCATGCAAACTACACATATTCTTCAATCGGCCGGCTTCAAACTTGCGAAGTGGTTCTCAAATCATAAATTTTATAGTCAACATGTTTCAGATGAAAAACTTTTAGATTTTAACAACGATGAAACTACAAAAACGCTGGGTCTCAGATGGATTCCAAGCAGTGACAATTTTGAATTTCAGTTGCCAAAAGACTTTGCAAACTTAAAGTCAACAAAACGTAATATCTTGTCGACAATCGCGCGACTCTTCGATCCATTGGGGATTATCTGCCCAGTTATTACAAAATCAAAAATATTACTGCAAGAGTTGTGGATAAATAAGTTAACCTGGGATGAATCTATACCCCAATATTTGGACACACACAATGGCGTTGTTTAAAAGCAGATTTTGAAAAAATATCTACAGTCTCTATCTCTCGTTATGTTCATACATCAGTTAAAAATAAGGTAATGATACACGGCTTCTCAGACGCCTCAATTCGCGCATATGGTTGCTGCTTCTACGTGGTTTCTGTTGAAAATCAAAAAACTTTTTCTCGTCTACTAGTAGCAAAATCCAAAGTAGCACCCACCAAAACAATTACACTGCCACGACTCGAACTGTGTGCTGCTCACTTGCTGGCAAAAGTAGTAAAGTAAGTTAAAGAGGCATGCTTCTGCACTAAACACATTCGTTGGTAACCGTGTTTCGCAAATACAAGAGTGGAGTAAAAACGCCGAATGGCGTCATGTCCCAACAAATATGAATCCCGCTGATATTGTCTCCAGAGGTTGTACCGTTGCTGAATTGTTATCGTCATTTTGGTTTGAAGGTCCAGACTTTATGAAAAAAGGAAATGAATTTTGGCCCATGAACCCACACTTTACGTCACAATTCAAAGATGATTTGCCTGAAGTAAGACAGTCGAAATCTGTCTGCAATGCCTCAATATTACAAACCCACTGTATTCTCGAACTAATAAACCGATGTTCGTCATATTTAAAGGTGTTGAGAACTATTGCCTATGTTTATAGATTTGTAATGCCTAGCAATAACAGCAAACCAGAACAATTGAGTTCAGAAGAATTAGAATGGTCGTTTTTCAAAATCGTAGCGGGAATACAACAACACGAATTAGCACAGGAAATAAAATGTATAAGAAATTCAACACTGCTGGGTTCAAAATACCAAAAGCTAACACCATTTTTACAAGATGTCGTCCTAAATGGTAGAAAAATAAGTTTGTTGCGAGTTGGCGGTCGACTTCTCAACGCAGATTTGAGTTATGACACCAAGTTTCCATTGTTGTTGCCAGCACACACCAGATTTGTATATCTTTATATGAAACACATACATTTGTCGAATTACCACTGCGGTCCTAAGCTTATAATTGGCTTATTAAGGCAGCGAATATGGATCATCAACGCACGTGAACATGCACGTAAAATAGTTCGTAACTGCATACACTGTTTTAAATACAAGCCCAAATTGGCAGCACAGATAATGGGCAACTTACCAGCAGATCGACTCAAAGTTATGCGCCCCTTTTTCATTGCTGGTGTAGATTTTTGCGGTCCCGCCTACACTACTTATCGAATACGCGGCAAACCACAATACAAAACATACATTGCCATCTTTGTGTGTTTTTCGTCTAAGGCAGTTCATATAGAAGCAGTTTCTGACCTAACCACTAATGCTTTTATTTCTTGTTGAAAAAGATTTATAGGACGACGTGGCGTGCCGGAGAAACTCTATTGCGATAATGCGACCAATTTCGTTGGAGCTAACTCCGCACTACAAGAACTAAAACAACAATTTTTTGAAGAACAAAATCGTGCAAGGTTGCTAAATTTCGTCGCCGAACAAGGAATACAATTTGCATTTATTCCTCTTCGAGCTCCACATTTCGGTGGCCTCTGGGAGGCCGCAGTTAAATCTACAAAAAATTTAATGATACGCACTGTTAGAAATGCAAATCTTACGTTTGAAGAATTATCAACTGTTCTCGTTGAAATAGAAGCCATACTAAACTCCTGACCACTTACCCCATTATCTGAAGACCAAAATGACGGCGAAGCACTCACACCTGCTGATCTGCTCATTAGTTCAACATTAAAAACAATACCTGAAAAGATTTCGGAAAGCTCGGTGGTGCCTTTGTCGAAGCGTTATCAACTTGTTTCTCATTTAAAGACACAATTCTGGCGAATATTTGAGCGTGACTACGTGCTTGGATTGCAACAGCGATCGAAATGGTCAACACCATCAAACAATTTGCAAGTGGGCGAGTTAGTACTAGTTCACGAAGATAATCTTCCTCCTTTAAAATGGGCGATAGGTCGTATTACGAAGGTCAATACCGGCGCTGACGGAAAGGTGCGCATTGCCGAAGTACAGACTAAATCAGGTTTACTGAAGCGAGCAATTCACAAATTGGCATTGATTCCAAAAGAAATTTGAAGGCTATCATAGGCATTCAACCCGGGCGGAATGTTTGGTCTAAATAAAAAAGTTTTATTTATTTTTAAACTTAAATACAAATAAGCTCTGCCCTAATACAGTTGAGTACATTAGTTTCTCTTCTTTTTGAAATACTCAATTAGACTTAGTCAACTTATATGTCATTTATATATATTATTTCATTATACTCATTTTTTTATGCAGAGTATTAACTCTTTTTAAATCTCATTGTAGTGTTTTGAGAGTTATTGTAAAAGAATTTGAGCATACATATTTTACTTGTAAAGTAGTTTTAAGTGTTTTAAATAAAGAGATTGAACTAAGCCATCAACCAGTGCAGTTGTCTTATTTTTTTTACGCACGAAGGAAAACACACAAGTGTTTCACACAAGTGTTTTTTAAGGAAGTGTAAGATTCGAAACTTCTGGAACTTAGGTAAAAACTATTACCTAACAATAGTTACGCATAAAGTAGTAGCAAATTCCAACAATAATTATTCGGCGCGAACTATTGCATTTTCTTTGTTTTGTTAAATTAAAGTTGTTGCCCTCCAAATTTCAAAATTAAACCATTTTCATCATGTAAGTATCTTTAATGGAATATAAGAAAAAATTTCCAAAAAATAATTTTTTATTAGGGGACAACATAAAAATGGCGGTCAGATATATATTTTCATAAAATTTATGGAGCAGCACCAAGACTTTGCAAGAGATTTTATGAAGAGTGACAAGGTATATTGTGAGCAGTTTTGGGCAGAACTCGCTATGCAGTTGAATGCCTCGGGACCACCATCGAAGGATGTACAAGCCTGGAAAAAGGTTTTTAAAAAATGGTAGATACAAGTTATGTATAAATATTTTTTTCAGGTATGGGTTGACATGAAGCTGAGTGTGAAGCATCGGATGGCTCACAATAAAATAGAATGTGGCTCACAATAAAATAGAATGTGGTGGTGGACGTTTTAACAAATATATATTATCCCCAATTGATGAGCAGGTGGCGGTTATAAGTATGTGGTCTGTATGCTTCAGTGGAAGGAGTAAAACACGCGAAAAGTTTTGGTGTGCCTTGTAACGAAAAGTCCACCACAACTAAAAATATTACACCAGAGATTCATTGCCCCCTGAATATAATAAAGATCTAAACACTGCCGAAACCTGCGATGAAATTGTTGACGTGCACACATTAATCTCACCCTCATCGTCTTCAGTGCAATTGTGCTAAAATGAACCCACAGTTACCATTTCCATAACACCAAAAAAAAAACAACCCGAGTTAGCAATCGCAAAAGAAAAATTATTGATGCTGGAGATGTTATGGAAATGGAAGCCGAACATTTTTCAAAAATTGCAAAAAACTTGGACAGTATAAGAAGTGAGGTTAGGGAAAATAGGAATTATTTAAAAGAAATATCAAGGAATACAAGAGAAATAAAAGAAATTAAAGAAAAAGAATTGAAAGAGTTGACCAGGCATAACTATGCGATGGAAAAAAGTGCTCAAACCAAAAACGAGCTTAAATTTAAATTTTTGTAGCTGGAGCGATTAAAACTCGGCATAGAACAGCCATCTAGTCCTTAGTATTTGATATGATCTCTTTAAAATATTTTATTATTATTTAGTATAAACTACTTACCAATGTAGCTGTACGCACTAATAATATACTTAAGTATGTATGTAGATCAGTGGTCGCCATTCATATTAGCCGGCTAAATGAAATTTTTGTTTATTCTCTTGGTTTTTATTTATTCTCTTCGTAAATATTACAACCAGGATTGCTCAAATTAAAAAAAATCCTAAAAAACAGCTTCTTAAAATGTACCAAAATTACCTGTATTGTTAATCTTTATTACATTATATTTTATTTTAAGTCTTGTACTGTATTTAGTGATATTGCTTTTATAATTACTGAAAAGCTATTTTTGTTTAATTTCCTGTCAAAAACTTAAGTAAATGTAATAAATTTACGACGTTATAAAATCTTTCATAATAAAAATCCATACAATTTGTTTTTAGTATGTTTAACGGCAACCATAATTGCAACAATAATCATGTGTGTGCAACAACAATTTCATTCAGTAGCTTTTTAAAGAGAACAAAAATATTTTTTGATACACTGAAAAGTTGATAACAAGCTATAAAAATTTATGCATGTTTATGTTTGGAAGATTATTAACTTATATGTACATTTTTACAGCATTTTAAAACGAAATTTTTAATAAAAATGTGGGACGTTGAGTGGGAAAATCTTTTTTTGTTTTCTTTGAATACATTGAAGGAAGCAGAGTGTTAATTAGAGTTAGGAGTTAATTCTTTCAGTGTAATACTCTCATGTTAGTTGTGTTTCTCTTTGTGAAGACCACTGATGTAGATATACATAAGTATATGTATGTACGTATGTGTCTTATGTAATGAATTTATTTTTTTTCTTGTGTGTTTAGTGAATTTTTTGTTGCTTAATAAACTTTGTGGTTTTTATTTAAATGAGTTGTTTTTTGGTTTTAAAATTGGCTACTTGAATTTAAAGAGTGTGCTATATTATCTCGTATAGTAACTGCTGAAGTATCGTATTCATCTTGTTCAGCTATTTCTGAACCGTCTTCAGCCGAACTCACAATAATTTCCCTGTCAAGTGCTATATTATGGTGTATACATATATTATGTAGTGCACAACATGCATTAAATATTGAAACTACTTTAGATGGTTCTTTCAATGATATTTCTGGCAGAGGCTTGTCTTTTGTTAAATATATGTTGACCAGTTCCGAAAGCAGGATTTTTGTCAGGGGTTATCAAATACGGCCACAATTCGCATTTCATGATTACAAATCTGAAACGATAAACAAATTAAGTGTGCACATGTACATATATAAAAATATATGTATACAAATATATGTAAGTTGAAGCCCCAAATATACTAACCAACATTGCATTAAGGCTGTAGTATCCCTTTCTGCTAAAATATACAGCATGGTCAGTCGGTGGTTTTATTATCCGTATTAGAGTGTCGTCGACACATCCGATTACGCCAGCAATTCCAAACTTTTGGTAAAAATATTATTTTGATGCATTTTGCGATTTTGGGTTGAAATTTTTATCCAATTCACGCATAGCTTTTCCTCTAATTGTTGCATTACCTTCCATTTTATTTTACAAAAAATTGAACGCCCCATGCTTAAGTTAGCATCATTCGCTATAACGCCTTGGAACGATCCGACCGCTAAATATCTAAGCACAGCTGCCAGCTGAATACTTGCCGGAATGGAAAATTTTAAAAGGTGTAGGGCTATTTCATCCAGTATCATAAGAAAAGCTCTTTTACTCAACCGTAAAAAAGATTTAAACCTGAAAACGCTCTAGCTTAAAAGATTTACATTCAAATTTTATATTTTTGTTACTGACCTTCGTAGGCCACTAGGTAGTGTACTAGACTCGTAGTGCGAAGGTCCCAGGTTCGAATCCTGCCGCAGAACTCTGGCAGTTTGTCTTCAATAATTAAAGGGAGCGCACAACAACCCTTCACTGGCTTAAGTGTATATCGTATGACATGGACTATCACACCCCTCCAATCAACCTAACCTAACCTAACCCTTATTTTTTTGTTACTTTACATTGTTTCATTTATATCCAATGGATTTGATATGTCTCGCAAATATTTCTTTTTAATGCGTTCATTTCGTATTTGTTTTCTCTTTAGCTCAATAATCGACAACAACAAGGCTCCAGGCATTTCGTTATTTTGAATTCAATTTCAAATAATGAAATTTTGTTAAATTTTCACTTATTTATTTATTTATTTAATGAAATATACTTTATAAATTAATTTATGAAACACATGAACAGTAGAGCGCAGGGTAATTTTCACTTACATATATTTTGTTAAAAGTAAGAACTATTGTTAATTCAAATAAAAAAATTGCCACATAAGCAAATGTCAGCTGTTTTCTTGTGTTTTCGGAAACCAACAAAACACATTGAAAACTAAAACATGAACACCATGAAATCACAATTGTGCTTTTAAAATCACAAAGTGATTTGAAATCTTGTGATTTGCAGAACATGACTTATAATTTAATATTAAAAAATGTTTATTTTGACATTAAAAGAAAAATTTTTTATATAATCAGGCATGTTCTGCAAATCACTTTTTGTCAGGTATCTTCTAGAATCCGAATTCACTCGAAAGTGGATTACTTTAGAATTTTTGGTGTTCTGCTATTCACATCCCCATGTTTTTAATCGTTTTCAATTAGAGTAGTAAGGGGTGGGTGAAAGTAAAACGAATCGTACTTTATTCTTATAAATGCTAACATTATTAAGAAAAATTCAATTTTGGTTTTTAGTTTGAACTGTTTTTTATTCAACTTCATCAAAAAAATGTAAATTTTCACAAAAATATTATTACAAGAAAAAAATTTTCAAACTTTGCCAAAAATTTCAATTTGGTTTTGGCAGATCTCACTTGTGTAAAAAACATTAAAAAAATACAACAATTTTGTTTATGTTCGAAAACACAAAGTTGCCCTACATACTAAAGTTTTGAAGGAAATTAAAACTATATATATATATATATATATATATATATATATATATATATATATATATATATATATATATATATATATATATAATCTTTTCAATTATGTGCAGGAACTTTCCAATTAAAATAAACAATTTGTGTTGCTCTGTAAGCAAAGTTAAATTTATTATAATTTACACTATTTACATTATTTTTTAACAATTAATTTGCCGTACCTGTAACCAAAGAAACGACAATTAATGTTTATTATTCTTAAAATTTAAGTTCCCGAATAACAATTTATTAACTTTTTATAATAATCTTTTTAATGACATTGTATAAAATATTAATCGTTTTGCTACTGAAAAACGTGTTTTAAAAATAAATATAATGAACGAAATGCCTACGCTTTTAAAAGCGTAGGCGAATTCAAAATAAGTTAAGGAGGGTATAGTTTCTTTACATCTCCCCCCTTGGGAAAAAATTCGGCAATCGGATTTTCTTTAATTGGATACTTAGTTACGTGGTTCACTGTCGTCTATTGGTGCTGGTATTAATTTTGTTATGTGGAATAGATTTGACTCTGATGTTTTTCGTCCAGTACTTATTCTGTAAATTGGCTTTGATCATATTTCCAAGATCATGAAGGGTCCGATTCTTAATTCATCGAGTTTTTTCCTATTTAGTTTGTTTCCACTTTCGACAAATACTGAGTCTCCGACGTTGAATTCGTATTGTTTTCTGTTTTTGTCAAATAGTTTCTTGTTGTAATCATGTGATTTCATGGAATTTTCAAATGCTATTTTTCTATCTCTTATCCATTGTTCTTGTTTTATGTCTTGTTTAAGTTGATCTGGTAAGATTGAAACATCTGTACCCTCTAACAAGTAGTTTGGTGCATATCCAGTAACCGTATGTTCTGTTTCATTATATTTTTGTACACACTCTTGTGCTTTACTAGTCCATGATTTTCTGTTGTTTTTTTCGTTTATTTTACATCGGATTTTATTAACTAGGGTTTGATTTAGTCTTTCATCCAGTCCATTGGAAAAAGGTGAATCCACAGCCGCACAGTGGGGCCTTTTGACTTTTTTCGTTGCAAAAATCATAACTTTGAACTGATAAAGATATTTAAAAATTTTTAAAAGAATTTGAAAGGAAACTTCTTTAGCTGTAATATACATGATTTGTACGGTTATAGGTTAGGCGCGGCACTGTGTTTTCGACTACTTTTATTATAAACATCATAACTTTTAAGGTAAGAAAGATATTTTAATAAAAAGGAGTATCATTATTGGCCATAGCTTTATGGAGGCACTATGCACAGTGCTTTTTTGTTGTAAACATCATAATTTTTTGAAGTTACCAAGAAATTTGTAATGAAAAACACTTGATTTTTAAATCTTTTAGGATCAAAATAAGTGCTCCCTTATTGTGATAGGCATTGGACACGATAACACCTTTGACCTTTCTTGTCGCAAAAATCATATATTTTAAAGTAATGATATTTTTAGAATTTCTCAACCATTTAAAACACAACTTTTTGTGCTTTAAATGACATTCTCATAGGAAAGTCTAAAAAAATGCTACTCTAATATAACATGTTATATTAATATAACTCTTTTTATTTATATTACAGATAAAAATTATTTAAATATTTTTAATACTAATGTTAATTTATAATATTATTTTATAGTATGATATATTTTAATATGATATTGAGTTATTTTTATTAATTTTTTTAATAGTTAGTTTTCTTCAAAGTAGTTATTAACATTTTGAGCGATTTGTTATAAACTTAACATATCGGGGCTATAATTATATTCTTCCAAATCCTTGCGAGATACTACATGTCTCCGCGATGAAATCAGTGCGTCTGAAGAGGCCGCCAACATATTAAAAAGATCCTTATTCTGTCTAATCCGTGAAATTTTGCAAGTATTCGCATATCTAAAGTGCTTGTAATCTTTATTTTTTGCATTCCTGGGCTTCTTCTGATAAATCACCATTTTGTAAGCATTGATATTCAATTAAATTTTGGCCATGAGCCAAAATTTTATGGAATGTAGGAGTAAGTTTCTTCTCAGGGTACTTTTGAGCCAAAAGCTGGGCCGTTTTTGATGCATAATCCTGAAACTTAGTGCCATTTACTATTTCTCTAGAGTTTATAACTGCCAACCTTTTTATAATATGGTTGTCGACACCAGTAATTTGGGATGTTACCTCATCACTCGTTTATAGTTTAACAGGTCTTCCTTTTCTGCTGTCCAAAGATGTATAGGGTTCTTCGATGTTTTCAAAAGTTGTTACTCCATTTAGCCAGTCTGAGTACTTTTCCATAAAGGTTTTTGTCGTACGGTTTGAGGCAAGCCATTTTCTACGAATATCCAAGAAAACGAAGTGAATTTTGTTTTTAACATCCTTTTCGTGGTATCCTGGAAAACCGTACCACAATAGCCAAATTAAATACGATTTCAATATGTGAATTTTTAAATAACTCGAACAATTCCGAATTTTGAAATGACATTATGAGTTCTGGTACTGATCACTACTTTTGCAAAGTAAATGGTAACTGATTGCTTTACACAATTGCAGATTAATTTATACCGAAAAATAAAAAGGTTCAAACTACATGATTTGCGAAACATAAATCTAGGCCACAATTAACTGGATTTATACAACTGCAGTTTTTATTTTACTTAGTATAAAAACCAAGTTTTAAAACTACCTGCCTATTTTCATAATGTGTTCTTAAATTTAAATAAATAAACAAATTGTAATAATTATGCCTACCTGATTGACACAGCAAAATATTGTTTATCATTTATATAGGATTCATACTATGACTTTTTATGGTGACTTTTTAAGACTTTATTGACGAATGGTGTACAAAGGCTGTCAACTTAAATGAGAATTTAAAAAAAAATGTAGGGAAAAAGTCACTGCGAAAATTTCGTATTAACGAAAAGCAATAAATATTAGTAACAAGTGATGCAGTGAAAACAATTGTATAGAGAGAATAATTTCTTTTCATATTTGGAACGCATCTTTGTTACATATATAAAATAATTTTTTATCTTTTAGTAATAAAACACATTTTATAAAAAAGTACAAGTTATTTTTCTCTTATTTTTGTAAAAAGAAAACGAAGATTTGATCTTTCTATACGATTATATATATTTCAATGAAATAAGGCTACATACATATTTTTAAGTAGGCACATATGCATACATTAACAAAAATATGTTAATCAGTTCCACTTATATTTACA
Source organism: Germaria angustata (assembly GCA_963681545.1). NCBI lineage: Eukaryota > Metazoa > Arthropoda > Insecta > Diptera > Tachinidae > Germaria > Germaria angustata. The sequence goes on along the minus strand of OY812999.1, from coordinate 75,975,349 downwards.
TTTTTGTGCTGTAAGATAACATAATATATAAAAAATATGTGTAGTAAATGTGCTAAGAAAATATGGGCGTGACCATTTTTGCCCATTTTTAGATATTCTCTATTTTATTTGTAAAAACTACCTAAATATAGGGTGTCTGAAAAACGGCAACTGCCGAAAAAGTAGGGTATCTGGTGGACATTTCTTACTTTTTTTTAATAAACAATGAATATACCTTTAAAACAATACCAAAAAAGTAGTGATCACATGGCAATATTTCTGACACTTCAATTCTAAAATGTCTTTTCTTTCTCAAAATCACCTTTTTTTGGACTTTCTAAAAAACTGTCGACTTTAAGCAGCTCCACCAGCTATAATTCTTATCTAATTAAGAAAAACGTTTTTGAATTCTGATCAGTAAAATGATCTTTATCCGATGTATTCATTCATTTTACAAAATTTTGTCATCAAATTTTGTATTTTTGCCACGGATTTTGGGAAAAGGCGTCACAATGAGCCGTAAAAATCATATTTATGGTTTTTTTTTCTAGAAATTCTTTGAATTCTTTGGAATTAATTCCAAGATATTGGTCTGCCAAGACCATACCAACCTCATTGTCTTCAGTAACATTTTTCATTAGTCTTATAAAATCATTTGCAGTTTGCGATTTTGATGTTAGAATGTATGCATACCTCGTAAAGTGGTCGATTAGAAGGTGTAAGTATCTCTTTGTAGAACCAAAACCTCCAAATCCACCAATCGTCTCCAATGAAATTATTTGAAATGGCGTCGTGGCAGGACCTAAGTGTCACATTAGACCTAATTTATTTTGGCCTCTTGTTTTGTTTTTTATACATGTGTTTCGCAGTTTTTACTTATAGTTTTTATATTTTTTGTCAGATTTTTCGCTGTAAAAAATGGTGTTATTTTATTTTTTTTTTGTAATTGTTTTACTCCAATGTGACACCAATTTTCGTGTATTTTTTTATTAAATTTAAACTAAATTTTTCTGATAAAATAATTTTTTCTTTTTTTCTGACTTGTTTGTAGTAGACATTATTTTTCTGTATTAGTTTATTTGTTTTAGAGTTTACATATTGATTTGTTCGTTGATCTTGTAAAATATCTTTTAATTCTATTAAATTTACAATTTTCTGTTGTTCATCTTTGTTTTCATAAGACTAATACTGGATTCCTACTCAAGCAATCAGCTTCGACATTATTTTTACCTGGCGCATATTTAACTTGGAAATCGTATTGTGACAGATAATAAGTGAGGGCGCCTAGTTCCTCATCTGTTCGAGACTTTATATTTAAATTTTCCGACGGTTTATGATCTGTGAATATAAGAAATTTTTTTTCTATAAGCCAATATTGCCAATACTTAACTGCTTCTTTGATTGCTAAACATTCTAAATAGACGGTTTTTTTCTTTTTTTTTTTTGCTTCATTTAATTTCTTTGAGAAGTACGCCACAGCTTTTTCGTTTCCATTTAGCTGTGGCTGCTTCAGTACAGCACCAACACCTTTTATCGATGCATCTGTATAAATATGTATAGGTAGGTCATTATCAAAAATTTCTAAAATAGGTTCCGAGATCAAAAGTTCTTAAATTTTTTCAAAAGATTCCTGGCATTCTTTAGTCCAGATAAATTTTTGTCCTTTTCTCAAAAGATTATGCAAAGGTTCCAAAATAATTGCTCTTCTTGGTATATATTCCTTATTAAAATTTATTTTATCCAAAAATTGCCTAACATTTTTTCGTGTTTTTGGTGTTGGGAAGTTTTTTATAGCAATTAGATTGTCCTTTACTGGTTTTGTCGTATTATTTTCTATTACGTGACCCAAATATTTTGCAGAATTTTCTGAAAATTTTAATCTAAAACCTTCTTTTTTTAATGCATCCATATAACTTAATAAATATTAATAAATCATCTATCATCTATTAATAAATCATCTATGTCAGTGGTCTTCACAAAGAGAAACACAACTAAAATGAGAGTATTACACTGAAAGAATTAACTCCTAACTCTAATTAACACTCTGCTTCCTTCAATGTGTTCAAAGAAAACAAAAAAAGATTTTCCCACTCAACGTCCCACATTTTTATTAAAAATCTTGTTTTAAAATGCTGTAAAAAAGTACATATAAGTTAATAATCTTCGAAACATAAACATGCATAAATTTATATAGCTTGTTATCAACTTTTCAGTGTATCAAAAAATATTTTTTTTCTTTTTAAAAGATTTAAAACAGAAAAACATCCGATACACTCCTGCTCTGTTGAAAGTTTACAAGCTACTGAATGAAATTGTTGTTTCACACACATGATTATTGTTGCAATTATGGTTGCCGTTAAACACACTAAAAACAAATTGTATGGATTTTTTTTATGAAAGATTTTATAACGTCGTAAATTTATTACAATTACTTAGGTTTTTGACAGGAAATTAAACAAAAATAGCTTTTCAGTAATTATAAAAGCAATATCACTAAATACAGTACAAGACTTAAAATAAAATATAATGTAATAAAGATTAACAATACAGATAATTTTGGTACATTTTAAGAAGCTGTTTTTTAAGATTTTTTTAATTTGAGCAATCCTGGTTGTAATATTCACGAAGAGAATAAATAAAAACCCGAAAATTTCATTTAGCCGGCTAATATGAATGGCGACCACTGATCTATGTATATAACTTACGGCAAAACTCGTGAGATTATATTTTCTCAAAATGTTACTAATAATTCTTTGGAATATGGCCGGTGCCGTCTTCAATCCAAATGGAAGACATGTCCATTAAAAGTGACCTTCCTGAGTTACAAATGCTGTCTTTCTTCTATCCTCAATTCTTAGAGGTATCGACCAAAATGCAGAATTTATGTCCAACGCTGAGAAGAATTTGCAATTCTGGGTTTTTACCATTAAGTCGTCTATTACAGGGAATGGTTGTGCTTGAGGGACTACTATTTTATTAAGTTCCCTAAAGTCTATACACAGTCTTGATTTTTTTCCTTCGTCTTTTTTAAACGCCAGCGTTACTGGTGTCGCAAATGGACTGTATGATTCTTCAATGAGCTTCTCGTTCAGTAGTTTTGCAATCTGTTTTTCTATTTCTTTTTTATCTTCTATACTGCATTTATATGGTCTCTTACTGCAATATCTGTCAACCATTAAATCAATTCGGGCTTCATAATCTTTGTACCTTTACTATATCGTATTTGTCTTTGGCAAAAATCGATGCATAATTTTCAATCAATTTGTTTATTTCATCTTTTTGCTGAAAGCTTAGATGATTTATTTCTATTTCAAAGGTTTTTTGATTTTTGTGATATTCTTCCGACGGGGTTTGTTTGAATTTGGAACGATTTTCCGTCATCCCACGTCAAATTTGGTTTATGAACAGACCGGTTTCGGCTTTGTGCCATCTTCAGTGTTCTCGAATACTAAATCGTTTTTCTCGCTGTACGTTGTCTTTTGTATGGTTCGTTTTTTCTTTCTTTGCCCCTTTGTGTTTCTCTCTCTCGTCCTTGTATGTCTATGTGTCTCTCATTCTCTCCCTCTCTCTACCTGCTACCTGTTCCTCTCATTTTTCTATATACCATGTCTGTGCTCCCTGTCTTTATAGCGCGGCGATTATTTTTTATTTTATTTTTTGATTTATATGTTCATTAAAGTTTATTATATATATATATATATATATATATATATATATATATATATATATATATATATATATATATATATATATATATATATATATATATATATATATATATATTTCAACAATAATTATAATAATACGATTGCATTTAGCTGTAAAATCACAATGTAATAATCAGGCAATACTTTGTTTTAACAACATATAGTGCCAAGACAACGTAGTCGATATGCCTATAGCCGGCAAACAGCCGCGCTGATAAATAACACAACTAGAAGAAGAAAAGAGAATAAAATTAATAATCTCTTTTAAAAAATTTTAAAATCAAAGCCAGCTTGTAAGGTCTTTGTATTTGTTGATGTGAATTTAAACTAACAAGAGCATGTTTCATGTTCAAAAGTTGTACGATGTAACGGTATATCAAATCAAGCAGTTCAACCAAAAGCAAATAATTTTATTTTCGTTCGTTGTCTTTTTTGACAGTATTGAATAATTTGATTTTCATTCTATGTTTGTTTAAGAATATTAATTTTGTTTTTATTCGCGTAGAAAATTAATCGAAAAATTTGAATATCTTTGTTTTCATACTCTGTAAATTGTTTTACTTTGGTAATTTTTTTAATTTTTTTGCAACTTTTTTGCCGACCGCCGTCGATTTTTGCGTAGCTGTAGCCGTTGACATTTAGATTTTTTTTCGAACATAAACTTCGAATGTGGAAAAACATGCTGAATTCAGAACAGCAATTTATAAATTATGGGGATTCAAAAAATTTTTCGTTTTCAATATGAGTCGAAACCTGAAACATACCCGTGTGAAAGTGATTTGATATCACAAAAAAGGTGTTCTGGCGCACAAAACTTTTTGAACTGTTGTAATTTGAAACCGGTCAGCTATGTGGATGGCGATTTCATATCACTTTCTTAATTTTGCGCGGCTTTTTATAATTAACTCAATAAAAACTCATTAATTGAACACATTTATTTGTTTTTTATTTATTTTAAGAGTAAAACTGATGATTTTGTACCAAAAAATTGGCTAGAATATAAAAATATTGCAAACACTTTCTATTGTAACAAATGTTGTTATTTGCTTTTGTGATTTGACATTTTCTTTTTGTGTGCATTTACTTTTTATTTGTCAGCTGTTTTTGTTCTTCGAAAATACACCGATGATTGCCAGAGTAGATAAATATATATTTAATAATAATAATATATTTGAATTTTTTAACTAAACGAGCTATTTCCAATAAAACTTAATTATTTTTGTTAAGTTATGTTCAGAAGATTTATTAACCATCAATTGCTTGCATAATTTTAAAAATAATTACGCATAAAGTAGTAGCAAATGGCAACAATAATGATAAATTACAGTGGCAACCACAGATTACTAACTATATCTGTGGTGGCAACTTCGGTGTGTATTCTTAAAACTACTTTCTTTTGTTCAAATAATAACTTTCTTTTCAAATCTATTACTGACAACAATAAAGCCCCAGGCACATCAACTTAATGTTTATTTAACAAAATTTTAGTTTACGTTCACTTATTATTTTGACTAAACCTTTATTAATTTTCAATACATAAAAAATTGTTATCAAATCAAAACAAAACATCAGCCGTTTTCTTGTGTTTTCGAAAAAGTAAAATCACACCGAAAAGTTAAATTTCTTGTGATTTTCAGAACACCACAAAATCACGTTTTTTAATTTAAAATCAAAAGTGATTTTGAAACCTTGTGATTTGCAGAACATGCCTGAATGTTTTTTATAATGTCAACACTACTAATCACGAACACCCGTTAAGATTTAGCTCCACGAATGTTAACCAGGAAAATCTATTTTGACACAAAGTCAGAATCGGCTGGCCATGATAGTATCCATCCTAAATTTATAAAGCTTATAACACCATATATACTTCCAATATTTTTTTAACACTACTGTTTGTCCTCATATATTCCCCCGGGACACGGTTTATACATCTTGTCATAGTGGCTTGATGTTGTGCTTCCTGGGGTATAGGGTTATCAGGTTTCCGGACCTAGGCCTTTTTGCTGATAACCCCCAAAAACTTGTATGTTGCTACCCAATCCCTGAATTAACAGGGCAACGGGCGCGCACGCAAGTAAATTAAAGGTGAAAGTGGGTTCGCTCGCTCGTCCGGTAAGTGGGTAATATGGTCTTTCCAGACCTTGACCTTTGGCCAATTACCCCTTGAACTTAATATGTTACTACCCAATCCCTGAAATAACAAGGCGACGGTCGTGCACATAAGAAATTTAAGGAAGTAGCTCTGCCTATGCTTGTCTTGTTAGAGGTGCTAAAGATACCTCAGATTTGCATGAGACCTAAAATCGGAGGTGTTTTCAACACGCGGCTGACCAGAGTCCCATCTGGTGCCACGGGAACCAGTAGCCCCTAGGACTTGTCCTAGACTGGTTATTGGTGAGGACCCTTCGGGGATCACGTGGTGGCTGTGGTTAAAACCCAAAGTTACGCGGGAAGAGTTATGGGTCGGATGAGTGTGTCTGCAATATGGTGCTAGTGACCGATTGTAGATGCTCTCTTCAGGCCATATATCTCTAGGTGTTGTTGCTATTCGACAAAGCTGCCCTGATGGTTGCGGTTGGTGAAGCCCCAGGTAAGATGGGGGCAATATTTTACTGCTGGGCCATTGGGGTAGTAGGAGGTTAGTTAGCTCCAGCACTCTAGCAAGGTGTCTGTACATGGTTCTGCAGCCTGTACAGAATTTGCTACCATGTCGTCCCTATTAGGGGCACATGTAGAACCGCACCCTGTATGTGCTTCTGGAAGGGACGACGGGGACGGTGGTGAACGGCTTTATTCACCCAGTGCGAAGAGCACCGTCAGGTTAAGTTTATGACAGGTACTGACATAAAATCTTTGACATATTGTCATCTTATATAATTGTAAGGACCTGCCTAGTGGATTTGCCGGCGCTATCAAACGCCAATGCCCAAAATAATTAAAAGGCTGATGAGTTGAGATTTTAAACAAAATTATAATTAAAATAACTTCGATTTAATGTTCTTATGTTGGCATTGAGTGTTTTTGTGTTAATATTATTGAGAGTTTTAGCATTGATGTTATAGGTCAGCATAATGGATACACTACAACACACTTAATGAAAACAATAATTACAACTTGAACTTTCCCATTAGTATGAAAGCAAACAGACATTATCGGGTATGTTCCAGGTTTCGACTCGGATTGAAAACGAAAAATTTTTTGAATCCCCATAATTTATAAAATGGTGTTCTGAATTCAGCATGTTTTTCCACATTCGAAGTTTATGTTCGAAAAAAAATGTCTAAATGTCAACGGCCACAGCTACGCAAAAATCGACGGCGGTCGGCAAAAAAGTTGCAAAAAAAATTAACAAATTACAAAAGTAACACCTAATTTTCAGGATGATTTTTTTACTTGTCTTTAAGACATGTCTTTTTTGTTTGTTGGCATATTAGGTAGATAAGAAAGAGGGGTAGCAAAAGAAACGTGGTTTCTGTTTTCGTGATTTTTTTACAACAACAATGAAGAAAAATACATCTCTTCCTTTTAGCTGTCATTCGCAATTTTACTATTATATTTTATTTGCATTCGTCTGTTAAGGTGGTTATTTCTCTGTGTTCTTCTTTATTTTTCTTGTTTTAAAGCGACAAGTGCTTGTTTTTTGTTTTGTGTGTATATAAATAAAATAAATATAAATAAAAAGTTCAAATAAATATAAACCATGTGGAAAAACGAAATTGTGGAGCTTTTAATATCTAAATATCAGGAACAAGAAAACTTGTATGATGTACGTAATCCTACATATATGGACCGTGTCAAGCGATCTAGCTCTTTGTTCACAATCTGCCAAGAGCTAATGATATATACTTTTTAAAGTTATATTTTAATAATAGACGAAATTATTTCAATTAATGTACTTATAATAATTTAACTTGTTTTATTTTAATTTCAAAATAAACCAAAGTATTACATTCTATGAATAGGTACAATAAAATAATATATTTTTCATATACATATGTACCTACTGAAAAACCTTTAAATATTCATTTTTAAAGTATTTCCAAATTGCCTGGTATACTTCCGGAACTGCACGACAAAGAAAGGTTTCACACAGTCGCGTCTGATAATTTGTGCTTTTGATGGACTCTCCACTAGCGAGGTATTGGAGTGTAGCAGCCAGTTTCTCTGCTGGAGTTATCGTTTCTCTCAAGATGGTATCTTGTTTTACTATATCACCTTCGATTTTTGCGAGTATCAAATTAAATGTCTCTCGGCTTATTCTGATATAGTTCAGAAAAGACGACTTATCTCCCAAAAAGTCGTTCATAAGAAACGAAATTGTACCTCGCTCCACTTAGCATTTCCGCCATTGCTTCACCCACTCACTAGTTTTAGTCAACTAGTTTTACCTCCATTGCTTTCTTCGAGGTTTTTCTGTATAGCACCCAATTTTGATTATTTTTAAAGAAAATTTACTTTTTTAAATACTTTACTTCTCAAGTTATTAAATTCCGTTTTTGGCGCCCAAATTATAGAAATAAAAGGAATTAAAGATAAAGTAAAAAAAACAACTCTGGCTGTCAAATAAGAGTTTTTTTACAACAACAGTGAAGAAATAGACATGTTTTAAAAATCATCTTGAAAATGTGACATGATTTTGGGAGCAACTTTAAAAGAAAATAAAAAAAGACATGTCTTAAAAAATCATCGTGAAAATTGGATGTAAAACAATTTACAGAGTATGAAAAAGATATTCAAATTTTTCATTTAATTTTCAACGCGAATAAAAACAAAATTAATATTCTTAAAGAAACATAGAATGAAAATAAAATTATTCAATACTCTCAAAAAAGACAACCAACGAAATTAAAATTATTTGCTTTTGGTTGATCTGCTTGCCTGGCGTTATTTATCAGCGCGGCTTTTTGCCGGCTATAGACATATCGACTACGTTGTCCTGGCACCATTTGTTGTTAAAACAAAGTATTGCCTGATTATTACATTGCGATTTTACAAGTAAATGCATTCGAATTATATTATTGTTTAAATAGATTTATATATATGAAATTAGTTTTAATTTCCTTCAAAAAATTCATTTTTCTTTATCAATAAGATGTAAATGCATTGAAATTTAGTTCAAAAAAGATTGACATATCAAACTTTGTTATGTAGGGTAACTTTATGTTTTCGAACATACACAAAAGTGTTGTATTTTTTTCATGTTTTTTTACACAAGTGAGGTCTGCCAAAACCAAGTTGAAATTTTTGGCAAAGTTTTAAAAAAAATTGTTTGCATTAATATTGCTGTGAAGAATTTAATTTTTTTGATGAAATTCAATAAAAAACACTTCAAACTAACAACCAAAATTGTATTTTTCTTAATAATGTTAGCATTTATAACAATAAAGTACGATTCGTTTTACTTTCACCCACCCCTTACTAGTCTAATTGAAAACGAATAAAAACATGGGGATGTGAATTGCAGAACACCAAAAATGCTAAAGTAATCCACTTTCGAGTGAATTCGGATTCTAGAACATACCCGTATACTTGTCCTAAAGCCGGAAAAAATTTATCGATCTATTGCGATACTTCCATGGCTATATATGACAAAACACTTATATGATAAATCTATACCATCTGAAATGTAACCTGGTTTCAGACCCGAGCACAGCTGTATATCTGCGCTTATCGACGTTTGTTATGAACTACGCCCAAGGATTGATAATGACATGATATCAATTCTAAATTTACTCGATCATTCCAAGTCATTTGATACTGTCGAACACACTGTACTTTGTCAAAAACGCATGTGGCATTTCTCAAACACCGCTGTTAACTTTCATCATACCTTCGAACCAGACGTCAATTCGGTAAATGGCCTTTGTCTAAACGAAATCCTAGGCAATGTTATTAAGTAAAAGCAACAATGTACAGTATCTCCAAAATTTATCAGGTTCTGTCTGTCAAAAAATCTTGGAATCGTATTTAACAATTAATATTAAAATATTTTGCAATAGATATTTCAAATAATAATCACATATTAAGAAAATATTTAAAATAATTAATCAATAACACAATAGGCAAATACGCATACATATTTACATTAGAACAACATTACAAAATCATTAATAAATATATATATATATATATATATATATATATATATATATATATATATATATATATATAGGTTAATTTAAAAAAAATTATTTAAATGTATGAAATCTTTATTTGAGTTGATAGAACAATCTATATAATTTGTGTTGTTTTTCTTTCTTAGCCAAGTTAAATTTGATTACGTTAGTTTCTTGTTTTTTTTTTAGCTAATCAGGCATAATATGTTTTTATGACAATAAATTTCAGTTATTTATTTCATATTTTCCCGACTTTTCGTGAATTTTTTTTCACTTTATCCAGGGACTCCTAATACAGGATTATCATATTACACTAATAAATTAATTTCTTAACATTTAACACCATCAACAAATCAATATATAATTATATATTATATAATACAACATTATAATACAAAAAACTTTTGGGAGTTGTACAAAATATAAAGCTCGTTTTGTAGTTAAGGGGTATCTACAAAAATTAACTACTATTAGAGTTGTGCTGGTTATTGGTGTTCACCGTGGTAACAAATTTCATCAGCTAGATGTCAAAACCGCTTTCTTACATGGAGAGTTGAAATAAAGTGTGTACATGAGTCTTCCAGAAGGCGTAGAAGGAAATTCCAACCTATGCTGTAAATTAGTAAAAACACTTTACGGATTAAAGCAAGCTCCAAAATGTTGGAATGATAAATTTAACACTTTAATTTTGTCTTTGGGGGTTTCCAGATCGAAGCATGATTACTGTTTGTATGTTAAAAACAATAAAAGAGAAAATTACATTCTGTACATAATTCTGTATGTGGATGATCTGCTCATTGTGGGAAAGAAAACTAAAAAAATAAATGAATTAAAAGCTGAACTTAAAAGAAACTTTGAAATGACAGATTGTGGTATTTTAAGATATTTTCTTGGAATGAAATTTACCTTTAGCAACAGAAGTTCAAATATTTCACAAGAATCTACTATTGAAAAATTGCTGAGCAAGTTCGGGATGGCTGAATGTAATGCAGTAAGAACTCCAATGGAAAAAAGACTCCAGCTGGAAGTTAGTCAAAACGACCAAATTACAAAGCAACCCTATCGAGAACTTTTGGGAAGTTTTATGTATACTATGCTATGCTCCAAGACCAGATATCTGCTACAACGTCGCAGATATCTGTATATGGTAGTAATAATTTTTTGCTTAGCAGAGCAACAAAATATGAAGTGTTTTGATTTTCCTTAAGTGAATTTTTATAAATTTAGAGAAAGTTTCATACTTATCACCATAAAACTGAAAACTTTGTGATATAATTGAAGTTGTTTGTTAATTTTTATGAAGTTTATTTTATTTTATTTAATAAAAAGAAAACTTTAAAAACAATTAAGCAGACTTATAATTTTCTTTATTGTTATACAGTTTTCATATCCAGTCCAGTTTTCCTTCGTCGTTGAAACATGGCATAAATTGCTGTCGAACAGCTTCCGCTTCACCCTTTCGCGGATTGTATGGATTTTCAATATTACTTTCTTCACTTATGGGATGTTGTGCGCTGTTTATATGTATATGTATCGCTCGTTTGTATCAAAAAGTTGTGCAGTGCACAACAAGCAAATGTGATTTTTTCAACCGTTTCCACTTTAAGATTAATGTGAGTTAAAAATACACGGAAGCGATTTGATAGTATCCCAAAGCGTGTTCAACAATATGACGAGCTCGAGTAATTCTTGCATTAAATACTTGCTTTTCTCTGGAGTTAGTATGATACGGATATGGCTTCATTACGTGCGCTTGCATAGGAAATGCATCATCTCCAATAATTACATAAGGGAGGCACCTTCCCTTGCCAACCACTGCGTTTGATGGTATTTCTTTGCCTTCTTCTAAAATTTTTCTTATCTTGCTTTGCAAAAAAACTCCAGCATTATTGTTACGACCATTGCTGCCAATATCAACATAAGTAAATCTGCAATTTGCATCTACAAGGGCTAATAAAATTATACTATTTGTTCCTTTATAATTATGATAAAATGCACCGTCGCTTCGTCGTGATCGGAAGTTAATGCGCTTCCCATCTATAGCCCCTAGGCAGTTGCGGAATTGCCATTTTATTGCAAATTCTTTTGCAATATGCTCCCATTGTTGATGGCTGATGGCTGCTGGGGAACTGTTGGAGAACAATTGTTAATAAAAATTAAAAAAAAATGCATAGAAAAAATCAAAAGTTTGTTGTGGCTTTAGCTCTTCATATGCCGACATTTCATTGGTTGCTAAAACCAAATCGTCAGTGAAGTTTAAGCAGTTTGAAAACATTCAACCTCGGATGTTTATGTTTTCAAACTGCTTAAACTTCACTGACGATTTGGTTTTAGCAACCAATGAAATGTCGGCATATGAAGAGCTAAAGCCACAACAAACTTTTGATTTTTTCTACGCATTTTTGCCAAAGCTCTAATTGTTTCTAACGATTAGTTGGGGAGAATATCCCAAATAATGAATTTCAATATTAAGTATTAAAAAAAATCAAATTTATTGTGCATATCAAATTTATTGTGCATACATATATAGATTAGAATCTGATTTAATTCCAATGACACACATCATTGTAAAATTTTAAATATTAAAAAAACTGGTCGGTTTCAAAGGATTTTGTTCGATTTTATAAACAAGTTTGGCATCGATTTAATCATTTTTACCTTTACATACGTTACTTTTAGTCTCTTCCAAATTGCTTCCGTAACTTCAGGTATTATGCCAGAAATAGATGCCTTCGAAATCCGGGTTTGGTAATCTAGGCTTTGGTACGTTTCTCCTACAATATTATATAAAAATACATAAGTTAAATTGTTTTTCTCGGAAGCTAAGTAACTTTTCATAAACATACCGGTGGCAAGAAAACGCAATGTCAACGCTAACTTTTCAGCAGCTGTTATTGATTCCCTAATTAGAGTGTTAGAACGCTCTATATCCCCTTGAACTAAATTAAGTAGACTTTCGAATTGCAATTTCGTCATTCGTAAGTAGTTTCTGTACGAAGATTCGTCGTTCAAAAGCAGTCCTTTAGTCAGGAAAGCAAACGAGCCTCGTTCCTTTTTGGCATTCCTCCAACGTTTGATCCATTTTCTATTAGCTCTTCTGGTTGGAAGGTGTGGCTTTCTCGCATAATGCAACTAGTTCTTATGTGTAAAGTTTAATAATGAGGTATATATGTATGTACTTATATGTATGTATTTTATGTACCACTTACCTATGCAAATGTCCTCCTTCTCACTGTCGCACAGAGGAGTATTTGACTCAAAAAGCTGGCCATAAAGGCAAAAATTAATTTGATGAAATCCTAAGAAGTAATTACGCAGATCGATAGAAAACAAAATTCTACATCATATCGTGCATTTTAAAGATTGTAAGTTAAGATTTGTAGTTGTGGGACACTGTTAAAGTCAGGAAAGTGAAGAAAATTGCATGCGTTTTTATTGAATTTTTTCGACTTCAAGATATTTATATGATATTTTTTTGTAGCGAAAGGAATAGAGGTATTACATTGATTTTTTTTTTACCTGAAAGAATCCATCAGGAGCTATTTTTAATATTTAAAAAGAAAAATTTATATCAAATATTTATTTTAAAAATATTAATTATAAAAAAAATTATACATACATATATGTATATAAATTCTTACAAAAAAAAGGAAAGGTTTTTTGAAAGTGAGGTTAGCTGTTCTACAAATAATGTTATATACCACAATAAAATATGAGATCTCTAATTTAAGAAAAAAGAAAAAAGGTTTGCGCAAGTTTGTGCCACTATTTTTGGTGATTTTTTGAAAATTTTATCTTTTTTTCTATTTTTGCTCATAAGGCACTTTTTCTTATACTTTATTGTCGTCATAAACTTTTGTGTTTTTCGAATTATTGATGTGAAATATTATTTACATCACTTTTAACAACTACCAATGTGATGGATTACCAGTCCTTAAAAAAGGAATTTCTTAAAATTCAGTTCTTAGTTCATAAATTCAAATTTACTAAATGTCTTATCAGGAATAATTATAAGCCAACTACACGCATACACACCTATTAAACTGTTTTTGTATACCTGCGGTCTATATAAGACTTGGTCGTCTCCAGGACACTTTAGCTATGTACTACATACCTAATTTAAAAGAGTTACAAATCAAAATTACATTTAAAAACGGTATAGGTATATAAAAAATGCACCCAAATATCAGGTTGTTAACTAAGTAAGGGGAAAATGCACTTTGAAAAATACACATACATATATGGCTTATTGCCCAGAATTCTTATTATAAGAGTTTTGCAACTTTGAGAGATATCATTGAAATGATGTTCTAAATAGGTTATTTTTGAGCAGTGACCCTTTTTTAAGCTGCAATACACAAAAGACACGAAAGATAAAAAAGCTTTTTTCATCAGATAATATTAAACTTTTCATCGTAACATCCATAAAAGGCTATGTTTTACTTCCCTGTATCTACAACTACGACTATCTAAATTTAATTTGAGTTACTATTAGAATAAAGTACAGTTGCAAACCAAATTTTGGCGGAATGCGAGGGGGAGACCGGCATATGTAATAATAAATAATTTTTCTAAAAACACACAACAATCGTGTAGCGCGGCATACCGTGTACGGATAATAAATTAATATATATATATATATATATATATATATATATATATATATATATATATATATATATATATATATATATATATATATATATAAAATTAAATTCTCTTCAAAAGGAAAAAAATCTAACAAAGTTATAAAAGGTGGGTGGGAGGTTGGTCGGTGGGTGTCAAAAATAACACTAACCCAATAATAACCTGCCAATAAATTTTTTCTATCAAACTAAAGCTAAAACTAGCAAAAAAGTTAAACTGTTGAAACAAAAAACACGCGTAATAATTTTGGCCAGCTTTTTGGGTCAAATACTCCTCTGTGTGTCGTCCGAATCTAATTCTATAGCTTCTCTAATGCATTGCATGAGTTCGCCTAATATTGAAATTTTCCTATCTCCATTTAAAGGTTTACAAAATATCGCGCTTTAGAAGAAATCTTTAAATCAAATTCACAAAAAAAATTCTTTAGCTATAGAATTCATTTCACAAAGGGAAATATCAAAAATGCTCAAACAACGTTTTTTATATACACATATGTAAGTATGTACATAAAAAACTTGTGTGAACGCCAAAGAAAGTTTAAAGAAGAAAAAGTAAGAAGACATGATTCGTCTGAACGTAGTCTTAATTTAACCCTTAAATGCATATACATATGTGCGAAAATTATATATATAATGAAATCTGATTAAAAAATAATAACTGCGTTTAAATTTTTGAAAAAAAAGTTATTTTGTTTATTTTATGAAGAAAAAACTGGTTGTATCTTTTAAGACACAATATGCACTCCCCGCCAAAATATCAACACATAAGAAAAACAAATACTGTTAACGATTTGAATAACAAAAGTTTATTTTTCATAAATTTTATATATATATATATATATATATATATATATATATATATATATATATATATATATATATATATATATATAAAAGTATATAAATGAATACTATTTATTTTTATTGGTTGTGGTAATTAAAAAAGCAGTTTTTATCAGCCGTGAGACATAGATTTAATTCACATTTACTGCAATACATCTTCGTTTGATCTGTGCAACCCGGCATCTTCCATCTTCCTTTCTTACTTATCAACGGCCAATGTTGTGTTCTGTCTAGTCTCACATATTCCGGAGGCGGTACTTGCGAATTCGGCTTATGTCTTTTTCTGGATTTCAATTTCTACGTTTGGTCGTCGACGAAGTAGAGTATGTTTTGATGCATTTTTATAATTGAAAAGTGAATCTGCCACTTAAAATTTTAAATCTATCAATCGTAAATTTTTTGTTTTTGCTTGATCTTGGTTAATTCTTTTATAAATAATCCATGTATTGATGCAGGTCATGTCTAATAGGTGGTAAAACAATCTATTTGTCCACTTTCTGCTTTTTAGAGATATTTTGTGGCGGCTCATGGAACTATACAATAGTTCGAAGCCTCCCATGTTTTTATTGTAGTCCTTTGCAACTTGCGAGCAAGAGACCATTGTTGTTTTTTTCTGCTTTTTGTCAAATCTACGAACAAATAAACTTTCATTTGGCGTGATTGAAAAACACGGTGGCTTAGTTTCCATATGTTAACATACATATGCATATGTATGTCGAAACTAAATTGACAATTTTAGTATCCTTCCATGAAATTAGAAGTCATTTCTATTCCATAGACACTAGCTGCAAAATCTTGACTGGTTCCTCGTTCAAACTTCATCATTGCTTTTTCTTCTGGAAGCTTGCAATTTTTTATCCTATTCCATCGGATTGTACCAACAGAAAGAATTCCCAGGTTTCTAAGGTATATAAGTAAAGGAATTGTGGTGTAAGTTTTTTCATGCCTACCATATGGGAGTAATTAAGATGAAGGCAATGGCTCGGCAGTGTTGTTGGTGACTCGGTCAGAGCAAATATTTGGAAAAAGTTGCTAAGTTTTGTGAGGCTTGTTTAATGACTCGACCTGGTCCAGAATCCATATACATAGACATTTTTGGTCCGTTCTTAAAACGTTGATGCTTGGTAATAGTAGACAATAGTAGCAAATGGGTTGAGTGTATTGACATGGGTACGAATACAACAAGTGATGCGGTTATTTCCGTGTTACGCGAACTTTTCGCTCATTTTGGACTACCAAAATGTGTAGTTTCAGATAATGGTACATCTTTTGTTTCAAATAAATTTTTAGAAATAAATGGAATTATACAAATAACAACACCAGTAGGACATCTCGCTACAAATGGGCAAGCGGAAAATGCCGCAAAAATTGTAAAGAATGCGTTGAAACGTAGTCTACAAAGATCGGCGCACAGTGGCTGAAAATCGTTTTTCATTGGCCAAAATTCTGTAACTTTTGAACCGATCAAAATATTGAAGTAATTTTTTTAATGGATAGATATTTAGTTGAGCTTGACTCAGTTTTAATTACATTAAAATTGATTGAGTACTTATTAAGGACTTCTAGGTCAAAGTTGAACTTTTGATTTTTTTTAACTTTTGGAGTGAAATATGGGTTTATTTTTTTTTATTTGCATAATAAAAAATTTTATATTTGGAACTTAATAATAATTTTAATTATTTTTTGTGATAATGGAATTTTTTTTAATGTTACACTCAAAAAGAATTTTACACTCAAAAAAAATGTTTACACTCAAAAAAATAGTAAAATTAACTGGAGATTTTGCTGTTACCATAGAACAATTTTTTATTTTTTGCTGTGAAAGCAGGTCCTATTTATTATTATTTTTTTACTAATACTATGTTTTTCGTACTTAAATAGCAATGAAAGGCAATTATAATTATTATTCATTTGACACAAATATTGATTGCAAATATTCTATATTTTGCTCTGTGCTATTTCTGTTCTTTAGTAGTTTTTTGGCTTCTTCATCTAAATCCCGATGTTCCACTTTCCATTTATTTCGAATATTGGAGATGAACTAATCTGACGTTGCCAATAATATATTGTTACGAATTTGGAATGAATAGTCCTATTGTAATTGCTCTAGAATATACTGAATTGTTGTTATTCTTAATTATTGAATTATTGATTCTTATTACTGAGTTGTTTATTATTTGCTGAATTGTTATTTACTGAATTGTTTACTATTTCTTATTCACTACATTGTTGTTATTCTTATTTGCGTTTTGTTTACTCATTTTAATTGAACACATAACAGCTATACATACGTGCATACATAGTTACTTGTTTACTAGCAAAGCGACAGCAAATAAGATCATGATTATTGTCGGCATTTGAAAATTGGGTACGTGTATGTTTGTATGTGTGTATGGCTTGTGTTTACGTTTAATTTGAGTGTACGATAATGTAAACAACTTTAACAAACATGATGATTATTCGAGAAATGATCATTAAGAGTATAAAAGCTGCGCGCATCAACGTCAGCAGTCAGTTAGAGTTAAAAGTTCAGTTCAGTGGAGTCAGTCAGTAGTTGGATTTAACAGTGACAGCGTAAAGTGTCATAAGTGTAAGAAGTGTATTAAGTGCTTACTATTGCTTTTAAGCATAGTTCGGTGATATTAAATTAAATAAAGTAGAAATTGTTGAGTATTAAAAATCGTGCGTTTAATTTCATTGCAATAAAAGAATCCACGGAAAACGTTTTTTTAAAGGTAAAAACGTAACAATATTAAATAGATCTTTATTTGTGGAATTTCGTGAAATTTTTCTAGTATTGTGCTCTCTATAAAATCTGTAATCCTTGTTCCTTTTTTCCTTAGCCTCCTCTGATTGATCTCCAAGTGGCACCAAATGATATTTAATTATATCTTCTCCATGATAAAGGATTTTATGGACTGTTTGCTGACATATTTCTCCATGTGTAGTTGGTTGTATATATTTTTGCAGTTTCCTTAGCATAATCTCCAAATTGTTTATAGTCAATTTCTTCATTGCACGCAAGTACTTCTAGGATTATTTTAAATCTGAAAATAAGTTTTAAATCCACTCCTGTGAAGATGGTGTCTCATTTTTCCAAATATCCATTGTTTGCGTTGTACTAGTGGCAAACAGATGGCAAACAGTCCATTTTAGCAGCAGTTATGTGATGATATGCTGGATAGATATTTGAGCCCTTTTCAATCGCACGCAATCTGAGCTTAATATATTGCTGTTTTGTTAATTTCAAATCCAGAAATAAGGCTAATGCCTTCTCATTTGTGTACTGTATTGCATCGCTCGGAGTTGGTATACTTTTAAGAATTCGTTTTGTTCTCACTGGACTAGCTTTAATAACTTTTTCAATGACATCCGCTTTTGTTAATTGGGTATATGATCGTAATTAATGTAGGAAAAATTCTTTTATATTTGTACAACCAATTGCATCGTTAACATTTTTAAGTTTCCGCCTCTTAGATCTATCGCTGCAGTTGTCCAATGATTTGCGTGGTCTTCCAACCTTATCTTGCTTTGCTGTTTCTGCAGCGACAGTAAGTTGCCCTTCTAACCACTTTTCACTTTTTATATAAAACTTTTGTTTACTGTAGCTAACTTCTTTGTAGCGTTTTTTTAGTACTTTTACAAAATTAGATAATTGCTCTTGTATTTCGGTGCTACACGAATTTAAGTTTAATTTTATTTTAACGTAAGTAAGAACATCTTCCTGGTTTTTATTTCCAAAATACTCTTCGGCCAGTTCTTTATAACCCAAGCTCTCCATATTTTTCTGAATATTTTTATTTGAGTCTGTTATGATTTATCACTTGCAAATATACGTATGTACACGTAAAGGATTAACTTATTATTTTATAATCCCTTATTGAATCCGTAGTTTTATACATTTTTAGATACATGTTATTCACACATTGATCTTCAATTTCATAGCAGGTAGTACTTAAATTGAACAAAACTGCACTTGTTATCCAGACCTTAATAGCAGGTAAAACTAATTAGTATCTCGCCAATATGGGGTTCTTTTTAATTTTAGTGGTTTAATGTCGCGATTATTATTACAAAATTGTTTATGACCTTGGCTGACCCTAACAGTTATATTAGAAAGAGATCATATCGAGCCTTTGCTGCAATAACGCAATAATTCAAAAAAGGTTGTTTTGCAGAAATTGAGTTTAAAGTTTTGAATTTACACACAACCTAATGGTAAAAGAAAATTTGGTTCTTTTCTCAAGAGCTGAGTATACAAAATATTTTTATGAAACTTTTACAGAATATACAAAACGACAAGGCGAATAATTTCGTAATATAACCTTAAAAAATTCAAATTTTGAGTTACTACGGTATTGCACCAAAGGCTCGATATGTTTACTGTAGAACTTATTGTGATATTTTTATGACTGATTTTTTTACTGATCAAAACAAAGCCACAAAACCCTTTCGCAGGTATTATATTTAATTATTTTAATTTTACGTAGTCTAAAATAAAAAACATAAACCTTTAGGCAAAAAAGTGAAAATTTAATACACCATTGTATATGAGTAATTATAGGGCTGTTTAAATTATCGTAATTTGAATTTTTTTAGAGTAATTTCATTAAAATTAAAAAAATGTTCTACCGCCGGGTCGTGGCGGGTGCAAAAGTATATATAGGGTTAAAGAAGACACCTTC
The DNA here is from genome assembly GCA_963681545.1 of Germaria angustata. NCBI lineage: Eukaryota > Metazoa > Arthropoda > Insecta > Diptera > Tachinidae > Germaria > Germaria angustata. Next base: position 75,955,370 of record OY812999.1, on the reverse strand, counting down.
GCCTTTCTTCGGGTGGTATACGTTTCTTGTTCCCTTTTGTTCCCTAGAAGTTCTATGCCACTAAAGTTTAAATTTCAGAAAAATATAGTAGTTTCATTAATATATATCATAACACGTCTAATATTGAACGCTAGAGCGGTAACCACTTACAACAACTACCAACATCTACCAACTACCAATCCTAGCAACATTATAAAAAAGACCGCAGGCCATTATCGATGATAGCTTGCGAGTAGCAACCATTTATTTTTGACAAAAAACTGATAAAAAAACACCTTTTTCTGAAATAACAAAAACAATTGAGTTTGACAGCATGCCACGCCCACAATTATCAAACTATTGATAATAACCTAATTTTTTGGCTACCTTAATATGGATTTTCAGCCACTGTGCGTCGAGTATTTAGGCAGGTTTCAACAAAGTCCAACCGATACACATTGGCAACATTTGAAGAGAGTTGTGAGGTAAAATAAAGGACGATGTCCATGAAACTCAATTTTACGAATAACAAAAATGAACCAACCAACCAAGGGTATGCTGATGCTGACTACGCTTCAGATAAATCAGACCGAAAATCTATAAGTGGTTATGTATTTCAAGTTTACGGCTGTACAGTTTCTTGGTACAGCAGAAAACAACAAACTGTTGCTATGTATGTATGTACATCGTCATCAGAAGCTGAATATGTAGCACTTAGTTTAGCAACTACTGAAGCTATTTAGCTTAGAGGAATAATGCAAAACCTAATTGAAATTGTTGACAACTATCAAGTAAAAATTTACGAAGATAACAGAGGATGTATAGGAATGACAAAAAATTTAGAAACAAAGCATATGAAACACATTGATAATAAAAATGCGTTAAGGGTTGTTCGAGATAACTTCCAGACGGTTGTCTCTACTGAAGTGGAACCACCAGTATACCTGATCAAGACACAGGACGGATATCGACCAGAAAAAAAACTAGATTTTTTTTTCTTTTTTTTTATATTATTAGTAAACGTTATAATTGGGTTTTGTGATTTTTGTTAGCAAACAATTTAAAGAAATATGTATATAAAAAATGGTTTACAAAAAGATGTCGATGGCGCAAAAATCTATACAGCAATGAATACAGAAAAATTAGAAAAAGATAATTAAGAAACTAATAACTGCAGCGCCCCTTAGTGGTTAAAATTTCCAATCAAAATTTGGCACCACCCACTGTAAGACAGAGATTAGCAACCACTTCTGTTCAGACATAAACATTCCGGCCGCCTTGCAGTACTGCAATCCTCATCCAGACCATCAGTTCAGCTAGTACTTAAAGGGAGAAAAGAGAGAAAAAAGAAAAGAGGAAAAAAGATTTAAATCAATGGGATTAACACCTAGGAATTCACAAATTGGGGATCTCATTCGATTAACTGATTTTTATTCAATGCGTTTAATTACAACAGAAAAAAAATCAAACTTAAAAAATACCAATTTGATGGAGTTCCACACTAGCCATCCATATTCCAACCACAGGGTAACAATCAAAAGGTAAAAAAACAATATATGTTTAAGGGGTATAGGATCCTGATATTATATATCCAAATATTGAAAATTGTGCCAATGGCCTTCCTCCCGTACCACCAGATACCCCATTCCTTATAACTTTAGTGTACACCTCACATCCCAATTTAATTTGAACTGCAGCCGATATATGGAATTGCGGATCTACCAGTTGAAAGCCTGGAAAGTCATTAGCAATTCTCCCATCGATTGACCTGGAAGGAGTCACTATACGAAACTTCCTCTGCACCGTGGCATACGTCTCCACAGTCTCACTATTTCCGTGTTTGCCTCTAAGTACCAGCAAACACTTTTCCGTACGCCCCACGTGCACTTTTTTCACACCAAGTCTACGGACTACGTCATCAGATACAACAGAATGTTCTGAACCAGGGTCGATCAGTGCTCTTTCAAAAACATAACGGTCGTTGCTGACAATTTTTATAATTGTAGTAGGCTTCAACAAAACTTTCTCTGTAATTTGGTAACTAGGCAACGGTTCCCCGACTTAGCAGGAACCAGGGCGTGAGACGAACTAGATCTTATATCCTCTAGACCATCGGACGAATTAGGTCCCCTGGCTGAGTGTTGGGACGAACGAGGTCCTCTACTCTTAGGGCGGGTAGACGTACTAGGTCCCCGTTGACAGCGCTTAACCCTTTTATCTTTCCTTGAGCTAGACGAACGAGGTCTTTTGCCCGGTTTATAAAGAAGCGTGTGATGCATATCACCGCAGCGCTTGCACCTCCCTGTACTCTCGCAAGTACGCCAGGTATGGTCATGGCTCAAGCAACTCGCACAATATTTGTACATGGACACAAGCTGCATCCTCTCTTGAAAGTCAACTTCGAGAAACGTGTTACAGAAACGTAAAGGGTGATTTTCCAAGCAAACTCGACAAACCATGTTGTTACCAGAATCGCGACCTTCGGCATATTTTCTTCGTGAGACCATGATTCTAGAAATGTATACTTATAAGTAGGAAATAAAAAAAATTAATAAATAAAAATAAAAGGAAGATATAAAGGCTAATACTTTGGAAGAAGTACTAATTTCACAACTGGTCGAGTAATGGAGCCACGTGCTGTTTTCAACTCGACAACTTTGACGTCGCCATCTTTACCTAAATGGATCCTCTCAACACGACCCATACGCCACCCATTTGTGGGTAAATTCTCCTCACGAATCACGGCCAAATCACCTACTTCTATATCCTTTTTCATAAACTTCCATTTATGACGTTTATGGAGATCTTTCAAGTAGTCGTCTTTCCATCTCGCACATAAACGTTGATTTAGAGCTTTAACTCGCTGCCATCTATCTATTGGTAATAGACAGCGGAGAGCCCACAATTTCTGCCTCAGGTGGAGCTAAAATTGGTCCACCAACAAGAAAATGGCCAGGTGTTAAGACATCTAAACTATCGACATTTTCCGTTAAAGGGCATAGTGGTCTAGAGTTGAGGCATGATTCAATACGTGCCAAGAGTGTTGCAAATTCCTCGAATGTATATTTCAGGTCTCCAGCAATTCTTCTGAAATGATGCTTAAAGCTTTTAACACCTGCTTCCCACAAACCTCTTATATGAGGTGCACCAGGGGGGTTGAAATGCCATTGAAGACCTTGGTGTCCATAACTTTCGTTGATAGTAGAACATGTGATACGAAGAAATGCACGAAATTCTGACCGTATAATTTTTGAAGCACCTACAAAATTCGTGCCATTGTCAGAATGCATATTGCTGGGATATCCTCGTCGTGAAACAAATCTTTCAAATGCCGCCAAAAACGCTGGAGTCGATAAGCTACTAACTGCTTCCAAATGAATAGATTTTGTAGCAAAACAGACAAATAAACAAACATATCCTTTCGTAACTAAGCAAGCCCGACCCTTAAAAGTCCGGTAAAGTCCACGCCAGTAGTGGTGAAGGGACGAGACAACACTGTTCTAGAAGTGAGTAGAGCTGCCATAATTTGACTTTGAGTCGCTTTTTTCTGCAAAGTACAACTCTTGCAGCGCCCAATTATCTTCTTTATTAAGTTCTTAGTTCGCGGAACAAAAACTCAGTACGCAGAACTCGTAACATAAGTTGATTGCCGCCATGCAATGTTCAACAAACAAATATGCAAATCTACAATTCGGATGCAACACTATGGGAAATTTCCCGACGCGCATTATACTGTTTTTATCCAGAAAAGGCGACAAATTTAGCAGGTTTCCGTCCACGATTGGTTGATCGTTCGCCAACTTGTAGTATTCGGTCCCATAAAAAGCCTTTTGAGATGCGATTATAAGTTTTTTTCTAATCGACCGAATCTCTTCAGGAGTGACCTTGGGACTTGTAAAGTGTGCGTCTTGTTTCAAAATAAGTTTCCACGCTCTAACTACTAAAGCCAAAACACGCAACGCTCGAGGGTAAGATGAAAACCGTTCCAATAAATCAGCAAACGACTGAAAATACGTAAAATACACTTGATGCGCACGCTCTTCTTCTTTTGTTCCAAATTCGGGAGTATTTAAACTCTCCCACTGATCGGATGCCGAAGATAGCCATGATGGACCATGCCACCAAAGTACATTTTCTATTAGATCTTGTGGTCGAGTACCTCTACTAATTAAATCGGCAGGATTTTCCGTCGATGAAACGTGTCTCCAACTATTTTTATAAATTTTTTCTACAATTTTTGAAACCCTGTTGGCGACAAAAGTTTTCCAATTACCAGGTGGTTTTTGAAGCCAAGCCAAAACGATCATCGAATCAGTCCATGTATACACCTTTGTCTGACCTTCATCGAACCCGAACTCATTTTTAACCGTGCTGATCAAATTTGCTAACAGACAGGCGACACAAAGTTCCAAACGTGGTAGGGAAACTGTTTTTACTGGAGCTACCCTAGACTTCGCTACTAGTAAATTGTAGTCCTTTGCAACTTGCGAGCAAGAGACTATTGTTGTTTTTTTTCTGCTTTTTGTCAAATCTACGAACAAATAAACTTTCATTTGGCGTGATTGAAAAACACGGTGGCTTAGTTTCCATATGTTAACATACATATGCATATGTATGTCGAAACTAAATTGACAATTTTAGTATCCTTCCATGAAATTAGAAGTCATTTCTATTCCATAGACACTAGCTGCAAAATCTTGACTGGTTCCTCGTTCAAACTTCATCATTGCTTTTTCTTCTGGAAGCTTGCAATTTTTTATCCTATTCCATCGGATTGTACCAACAGAAAGAATTCCCAGGTTTCTAAGGTATATAAGTAAAGGAATTGTGGTGTAAGTTTTTTCATGCCTACCATATGGGAGTAATTAAGATGAAGGCAATGGCTCGGCAGTGTTGTTGGTGACTCGGGCAGAGCAAATATTTGGAAAAAGTTGCTAAGTTTTGTGAGGCTTGTTTAATGACTCGACCTGGTCCAGAATCCATATACATAGATATTTTTGGTCCGTTCTTAAAACGTTGATGCTTGGTAATAGTAGACAATAGTAGCAAATGGGTTGAGTGTATTGACATGGGTACGAATGCAACAAGTGATGCGGTTATTTCCGTGTTACGCGAACTTTTCGCTCATTTTGGACTACCAAAATGTGTAGTTTCAGATAATGGTACATCTTTTGTTTCAAATAAATTTTTAGAAATAAATGGAATTATACAAATAACAACACCAGTAGGACATCTCGCTACAAATGGGCAAGCGGAAAATGCCGCAAAAATTGTAAAGAATGCGTTGAAACGTAGTCTACAAAGATCGGCGCACAGTGGCTGAAAATCGTTTTTCATTGGCCAAAATTCTGTAACTTTTGAACCGATCAAAATATTGAAGTAATTTTTTTAATGGATAGATATTTAGTTCAGCTTGACTCAGTTTTAATTACATTAAAATTGATTGAGTACTTATTAAGGACTTCTAGGTCAAAGTTGAACTTTTTTTAACTTTTGGAGTGAAATATGGGTTTATTTTTTTTTATTTGCATATTAAAAAATTTTATATTTGGAACTTAATAATAATTTTAATTATTTTTTGTGATATTGGAATTTTTTTTAATGTTACACTCAAAAAGAATTTTACACTCAAAAAAATGTTTACACTCAAAAAAATAGTAAAATTAACTGGAGATTTTGCTGTTACCATAGAACAATTTTTTATTTTTTGCTGTGAAAGCAGGTCCTATTTATTATTATTTTTTACTAATACTATGTTTTTCGTACTTAAATAGCAATGAAAGGCAATTATAATTATTATTCATTTGACACAAATATTGATTGCAAATATTCTATATTTTGCTCTGTGCTATTTCTGTTCTTTAGTAGTTTTTTGGCTTCTTCATCTAAATCCCGATGTTCCACTTTCCATTTATTTCGAATATTGGAGATGAACGGATCTGACGTTGCCAATAATATATTGTTACGAATTTGGAATGAATAGTCCTATTGTAATTGCTCTAGAATATACTGAATTGTTGTTATTCTTAATTATTGAATTATTAATTCTTATTACTGAGTTGTTTATTATTTGCTGAATTGTTATTTACTGAATTGTTTACTATTTCTTATTCACTACATTGTTGTTATTCTTATTTGCTTTTTGTTTACTCATTTTAATTGAACACATAACAGCTATACATACGTGCATACATAGTTACTTGTTTACTAGCAAAGCGACAACAAATAAGATCATGATTATTGCTGTTGTTGTCTGTCGGCATTTGAAAATTGGGTACGTGTATGTTTGTATGTGTGTATGGCTTGTGTTTACGTTTAATTTGAGTGTACGATAATGTAAACAACTTTAACAAACATGATGATTATTCGAGAAATGATCATTAAGAGTATAAAAGCTGCGCGCATCAACGTCAGCAGTCAGTTAGAGTTAAAAGTTCAGTTCAGTGGAGTCAGTCAGTAGTTGGATTTAACAGTGACAGCGTAAAGTGTCATAAGTGTAAGAAGTGTATTAAGTGCTTACTATTGCTTTTAAGCATAGTTCGGTGATATTAAATTAAATAAAGTAGAAATTGTTGAGTATTAAAAATCGTGCGTTTAATTTCATTGCAATAAAAGAATCCACGGAAAACGTTTTTTTAAAGGTAAAAACGTAACAATATTAAATAGATCTTTATTTGTGGAATTTCGTGAAATTTTTCTAGTATTGTGCTCTCTATAAAATCTGTAATCCTTGTTCCTTTTTTCCTTAGCCTCCTCTGATTGATCTCCAAGTGGCACCAAATGATATTTAATTATATCTTCTCCATGATAAAGGATTTTATGAACTGTTGCAGACATATTTCTCCATGTGTAGTTGGTTGTATATATTTTTGCAGTTTCCTTAGCATAATCTCCAAATTGTTTATAGTCAATTTCTTCATTGCACGCAAGTACTTCTAGGATTATTTTAAATCTGAAAATAAGTTTTAAATCCACTCCTGTGAAGATGGTGTCTCATTTTTCCAAATATCCATTGTTTGCGTTGTACTAGTGGCAAACAGATGGCAAACAGTCCATTTTAGCAGCAGTTATGTGATGATATGCTGGATAGATATTTGAGCCCTTTTCAATCGCACGCAATCTGAGCTTAATATATTGCTGTTTTGTTAATTTCAAATCCAGAAATAAGGCTAATGCCTTCTCATTTGTGTACTGTATTGCATCGCTCGGAGTTGGTATACTTTTAAGAATTCGTTTGGTTCTCACTGGACTAGCTTTAATAACTTTTTCAATGATATCCGCTTTTGTTAATTGGGTATATGATCGTAATTAATGTAGGAAAAATTCTTTTATATTTGTACAACCAATTGCATCGTTAACATTTTTAAGTTTCCGCCTCTTAGATCTATCGCTGCAGTTGTCCAATGATTTGCGTGGTCTTCCAACCTTATCTTGGTTTGCTGTTTCTGCAGCGACAGTAAGTTGCCCTTCTAACCACTTTTCACTTTTTATATAAAACTTTTGTTTACTGTAGCTAACTTCTTTGTAGCGTTTTTTTAGTACTTTTACAAAATTAGATAATTGCTCTTGTATTTCGGTGCTACACGAATTTAAGTTTAATTTTATTTTAACGTAAGTAAGAACATCTTCCTGGTTTTTATTTCCAAAATACTCTTCGGCCAGTTCTTTATAACCCAAGCTCTCCATATTTTTCTGAATATTTTTATTTGAGTCTGTTATGATTTATCACTTGCAAATATACGTATGTACACGTAAAGGATTAACTTATTATTTTATAATCCCTTATTGAATCCGTAGTTTTATACATTTTTAGATACATGTTATTCACACATTGATCTTCAATTTCATAGCAGGTAGTACTTAAATTGAACAAAACTGCACTTGTTATCCAGACCTTAATAGCAGGTAAAACTAATTAGTATCTCGCCAATATGGGGTTCTTTTTAATTTTAGTGGTTTAATGTCGCGATTATTATTACAAAATTGTTTATGACCTTGGCTGACCCTAACAGTTATATTAGAAAGAGATCATATCGAGCCTTTGCTGCAATAACGCAATAATTCAAAAAAGGTTGTTTTGCAGAAATTGAGTTTAAAGTTTTGAATTTACACACAACCTAATGGTAAAAGAAAATTTGGTTCTTTTCTCAAGAGCTGAGTATACAAAATATTTTTATGAAACTTTTACAGAATATACAAAACGACAAGGCGAATAATTTCGTAATATAACCTTAAAAAATTCAAATTTTGAGTTACTACGGTATTGCACCAAAGGCTCGATATGTTTACTGTAGAACTTATTGTGATATTTTTATGACTGATTTTTTTACTGATCAAAACAAAGCCACAAAACCCTTTCGCAGGTATTATATTTAATTATTTTAATTTTACGTAGTCTAAAATAAAAAACATAAACCTTTAGGCAAAAAAGTGAAAATTTAATACACCATTGTATATGAGTAATTATAGGGCTGTTTAAATTATCGTAATTTGAATTTTTTTAGAGTAATTTCATTAAAATTAAAAAAATGTTCTACCGCCGGGTCGTGGCGGGTGCAAAAGTATATATAGGGTTAAAGAAGACACCTTCGCCTTTCTTCGGGTGGTATACGTTTCTTGTTCCCTTTTGTTCCCTAGAAGTTCTATGCCACTAAAGTTTAAATTTCAGAAAAATATAGTAGTTTCATAAATATATCATAACACGTCTAATATTGAACGCTAGAGCGGTAACCACTTACAACAACTACCAACATCTACCAACTACCAATCCTAGCAACATTATAAAAAAGACCGCAGGCCAGTATCGATGATAGCTTGCGAGTAGCAACCATTTATTTTTGACAAAAAACTGATAAAAAACACCTTTTTCTGAAATAACAAAAACAATTGAGTTTGACAGCATGCCACGCCCACAATTATCAAACTATTGATAATAACCTAATTTTTTGGCTACCTTAATATGGATTTTCAGCCACTGTGCGTCGAGTATTTAGGCAGGTTTCAACAAAGTCCAACCGATACACATTGGCAACATTTGAAGAGAGTTGTGAGGTAAAATAAAGGACGATGTCCATGAAACTCAATTTTACGAATAACAAAAATGAACCAACCAACCAAGGGTATGCTGATGCTGACTAGGCTTCAGATAAATCAGACCGAAAATCTATAAGTGGTTATGTATTTCAAGTTTACGGCTGTACAGTTTCTTGGTACAGCAGAAAACAACAAACTGTTGCTATGTATGTACATCGTCATCAGAAGCTGAATATGTAGCACTTAGTTTAGCAACTACTGAAGCTATTTAGCTTAGAGGAATAATGCAAAACCTAATTGAAATTGTTGACAACTATCAAGTAAAAATTTACGAAGATAACAGAGGATGTATAGGAATGACAAAAAATTTAGAAACAAAGCATGTGAAACACATTGATATTAAAAATGCGTTAAGGGTTGTTCGAGATAACTTCCAGACGGTTGTCTCTACTGAAGTGGAACCACCAGTATACCTGATCAAGACACAGGACGGATATCGACCAGAAAAAAAACTAGATTTTTTTTTTTATATTATTAGTAAACGTTATAATTGGGTTTTGTTATTTTTGTTAGCAAACAATTTAAAGAAATATGTATATAAAAAATGGTTTACAAAAAGATGTCGATGGCGCAAAAATCTATACAGCAATGAATACAGAAAAATTAGAAAAAGATAATTAAGAAACTAAAAACTAATAACTGCAGCGCCCCTTAGTGGTTAAAATTTCCAATCAAAATTTGGCACCACCCACTGTAAGACGGAGATTAGCAACCACTTCTGTTCAGACATAAACATTCCGGCCGCCTTGCAGTACTGCAATCTTCATCCAGACCATCAGTTCAGCTAGTACTTAAAGGGAGAAAAGAGAGAAAAAAGAAAAGAGGAAAAAAGATTTAAATCAATGGGATTAACACCTAGGAATTCACAAATTGGGGATCCCATTCGATTAACTGATTTTTATTCAATGCGTTTAATTACAACAGAAAAAAAATCAAACTTAAAAAATACCAATTTGATGGAGTTCCACACTAGCCATCCATATTCCAACCACAGGGTAACAATCAAAAGGTAAAAAAACAATATATGTTTAAGGGGTATAGGATCCTGATATTATATATCCAAATATTGAAAATTGTGCCAATGGCCTTCCTCCCGTACCACCAGATACCCCATTCCTTATAACTTTAGTGTACACCTCACATCCCAATTTAATTTGAACTGCAGCCGATATATGGAATTGCGGATCTACCAGTTGAAAGCCTGGAAAGTCATTAGCAATTCTCCCATCGATTGACCTGGAAGGAGTCACTATACGAAACTTCCTCTGCACCGTGGCATACGTCTCCACAGTCTCACTATTTCCGTGTTTGCCTCTAAGTACCAGCAAACACTTTTCCGTACGCCCCACGTGCACTTTTTTCACACCAAGTCTACGGACTACGTCATCAGATACAACAGAATGTTCTGAACCAGGGTCGATCAGTGCTCTTTCAAAAACATAACGGTCGTTGCTGACAATTTTTATAATTGTAGTAGGCTTCAACAAAACTTTCTCTGTAATTTGGTAACTAGGCAACGGTTCCCCGACTTAGCAGGAACCAGGGCGTGAGACGAACTAGATCTTATATCCTCTAGACCATCGGACGAATTAGGTCCCCTGGCTGAGTGTTGGGACGAACGAGGTCCTCTGCTCTTAGGGCGGGTAGACGTACTAGGTCCCCGTTGACAGCGCTTAACCCTTTTATCTTTCCTTGAGCTAGACGAACGAGGTCTTTTGCCCGGTTTATAAAGAAGCGTGTGATGCATATCACCGCAGCGCTTGCACCTCCCTGTACTCTCGCAAGTACGCCAGGTATGGTCATGGCTCAAGCAACTCGCACAATATTTGTACATGGACATAAGCTGCATCCTCTCTTGAAAGTCAACTTCGAGAAACGTGTTACAGAAACGTAAAGGGTGATTTTCCAAGCAAACTCGACAAACCATGTTGTTACCAGAATCGCGACCTTCGGCATATTTTCTTCGTGAGACCATGATTCTAGAAATGTATACTTATAAGTAGGAAATAAAAAAAATTAATAAATAAAAATAAAAGGAAGATATAAAGGCTAAGACTTTGGAAGAAGTACTAATTTCACAACTGGTCGAGTAATGGAGCCACGTGCTGTTTTCAACTCGACAACTTTGACGTCGCCATCTTTACCTAAATGGATCCTCTCAACACGACCCATACGCCACCCATTTGTGGGTAAATTCTCCTCACGAATCACGGCCAAATCACCTACTTCTATATCCTTTTTCATAAACTTCCATTTATGACGTTTATGGAGATCTTTCAAGTAGTCGTCTTTCCATCTCGCACATAAACGTTGATTTAGAGCTTTAACTCGCTGCCATCTATCTATTGGTAATAGACAGCGGAGCGCCCACAATTTCTGCCTCAGGTGGAGCTAAAATTGGTCCACCAACAAGAAAATGGCCAGGTGTTAAGACATCTAAACTATCGACATTTTCCGTTAAAGGGCATAGTGGTCTCGAGTTGAGGCATGATTCAGTACGTGCCAACAGTGTTGCAAATTCCTCGAATGTATATTTCAGGTCTCCAGCAATTCTTCTGAAATGATGCTTAAAGCTTTTAACACCTGCTTCCCACAAACCTCTTATATGAGGTGCACCAGGGGGGTTGAAATGCCATTGAAGACCTTGGTGTCCATAACTTTCGTTGATAGTAGAACATGTGATACGAAGAAATGCACGAAATTCTGACCGTATAATTTTTGAAGCACCTACAAAATTCGTGCCATTGTCAGAATGCATATTGCTGGGATATCCTCGTCGTGAAACAAATCTTTCAAATGCCGCCAAAAACGCTGGAGTCGATAAGCTACTAACTGCTTCCAAATGAATAGATTTTGTAGCAAAACAGACAAATAAACAAACATATCCTTTCGTAACTAAGCAAGCCCGACCCTTAAAAGTCCGGTAAAGTCCACGCCAGTAGTGGTGAAGGGACGAGACAACACTGTTCTAGAAGTGAGTAGAGCTGCCATAATTTGACTTTGAGTCGCTTTTTTCTGCAAAGTACAACTCTTGCAGCGCCCAATTATCTTCTTTATTAAGTTCTTAGTTCGCGGAACAAAAACTCAGTACGCAGAACTCGTAACATAAGTTGATTGCCGCCATGCAATGTTCAACAAACAAATATGCAAATCTACAATTCGGATGCAACACTATGGGAAATTTCCCGACGCGCATTATACTGTTTTTATCCAGAAAAGGCGACAAATTTAGCAGGTTTCCATCCACGATTGGTTGATCGTTCGCCAACTTGTAGTATTCGGTCCCATAAAAAGCTTTTTGAGATGCGATTATAAGTTTTTTTCTAATCGACCGAATCTCTTCAGGAGTGACCTTGGGACTTGTAAAGTGTGCGTCTTGTTTCAAAATAAGTTTCCACGCTCTAACTACTAAAGCCAAAACACGCAACGCTCGAGGGTAAGATGAAAACCGTTCCAATAAATCAGCAAACGACTGAAAATACGTAAAATACACTTGATGCGCACGCTCTTCTTCTTTTGTTCCAAATTCGGGAGTATTTAAACTCTCCCACTGATCGGATGCCGAAGATAGCCATGATGGACCATGCCACCAAAGTACATTTTCTACTAGATCTTGTGGTCGAGTACCTCTACTAATTAAATCGGCAGGATTTTCCGTCGATGAAACGTGTCTCCAACTATTTTTATAAATTTTTTCTACAATTTTTGAAACCCTGTTGGCGACAAAAGTTTTCCAATTACCAGGTGGTTTTTGAAGCCAAGCCAAAACGATCATCGAATCAGTCCATGTATACACCTTTGTCTGACCTTCATCGAACCCGAAGTCATTTTTAACCGTGCTGATCAAATTTGCTAACAGACAGGCGACACAAAGTTCCAAACGTGGTAGGGAAACTGTTTTTACTGGAGCTACCCTAGACTTCGCTACTAGTAAATGACATTGAATGGCACCGTTTTCGTCTTGCAGGCGCACATAAATACACGCGTCGTAGGCCTTTTCAGAGGCATCAGAGAATCCATGAATTTGTACACAACTTGTCGGTGTATATCCTACCCAACGTGTATAATTATATCATTAATAAATTTATATTCAGATACAAACAGGTTCCACTTTTCTAAACTTTTTTTCGATAAAACTTCATCCCACCCAGTTTTTTCGATCCAGATTTGTTGCATCAAAATTTTTGCCACTACAACTACCGGACCCAACCAACCTGCGGGATCAAACAACTTAGCGATAAGAGATAAAACCTCCCGCTTCGTAAAGGTTTCTTTTGCAGGGAGGGGAGATGTTATGAAATAAAATTTATCGAGCCGAGCATTCCATCTAATGCCGAGCATTTTCGCCGAACAAAAAATTTTGTTTTAAATTAAAATCTGCTGGCAAATCTTTTAAAATGCGGTCATCATTTGCAGTCCATTTTCTCATTGAGAATCCAGCCGACGACAAAGCCAATAACAGCTGATCCCGAGCTGCAATCGCCAGATAAATATCGTGAGCTCCAGCTAGCGCATCATCTACATACATCATTGAACGTAAAATTTTCGAGGCCAAAGGCCACTCTCCCTGAACGTCGCTTGCCAATTGATGTAACGTTCTAATTGCCAAATACGGAGCGCAATTTACTCCGAACGTGACGGTCTTCAATTCAAAATCTTCTAAATCGTCCGTGGGATTGCGGCGAAACGCAATACGCTGAAACCTAGAGTGATTAGGATCCACGAGAATTTGTCGGTACATTTTTTCTATATCGCCGTTAAAAACATATCGATAAAAACGCCATCTAAGAATTAACAAAGTCAAATCGTTTTGCAAAACCGGTCCAGTGTACAAAACATCATTAAGGCTCAGGCCTGAACATGACCGACTCGATGCATTAAACACCACTCTAACCTTCGTGGTGGTACTGTCAGGTTTAAAAACCGCATGGTGGGGCAAGTAGAAAGTTTCCGAAATTTTTAAAGTATTTCTTGCAACTAAATCCATATGACCCAAAACCTTGTATTCGGATAAAACATCATCATAAGTGGCTTTAAGTGCCGGTTTCTTTAACAGCGACATCTCATTTCTAAAAAACTGATGCTGCGCCTTTTCACGAGAGGGTCCAAGTCCACTGTTATTCAAATATTGGGGCTTGAAAGGTAGCGAAACTATATAACGACATTCATTGGTCCTTCTTGTGGTGCTTATGTAAAGGTCTTCACAATATTTATCCTCAGGTGTAGACTTTATTATCCTTGGTGGCTCTTCTAATTGACAAAACTTTTCCAACTCCTTGTCTAAACCTACTTCTGTGTAAAATGAACTAGAATTCATTAAGGCTCGTTGCCCAACATCAGAAAATGATCCAGGTAGAATCCATCCAAAAACCGTTTCTTGAGCCATCAAACTTCCAATAATATTTCGCTTAACACCATCTTTCATAATTTTCAAATAGATGTCAGCACCAATGAGGATGTCAATTTTACTACTTTTTGCAAAATATGGATCTGCCAATTTTAGGCCAGATAATGAAGAGCATTTTGACATATTAATGGATTCAATGGGCAAGTTCCCAGTTAACCTAGGCAGCACCAACCCGTCCACATTGATTTTCAACTGGCTATCCAAAGGCGAGGCTAAATAAAAGTTGCAGAGTTTCTGAACAGCTCCTGCCATAGCATCATTCAAACCAGAAACTTGAGCTCGTATCTTTTTAACTGGTAAATTTAATTTTTGCTGTAAGCTTTTGGAAATAAATGTTGCCTAAGACCCCGAATCAATTAGAGCTCTTGCACAAAATACCTCATTGCGACATAATATGTTGACTAAAGCTATGCCTAAAAGAATTTGGTGAGAGGTAGATGCGAACCCGTTCTGGATTGTCAGTTCTAATGCCGACTGGCTCGTACAGGGTTCCTCAATTTGCTTCTCTTCCACCGCCTCTCTATGCAACATCGTATGATGCTTTGATTTACAAACTGTGCATCGAAAATTGCTGTGGCAAGCGTTCAATTTGTGTCCTTCGCCAAGACAATTGATACACAGATTGTACCGTTTCACAACTATAAATCGTTCTCCTGGACTCAACTCTCCGAATTTAGGGCAAGTTCTCAACAAATGGTCCTTTGAGCAACTATAACATGACCTTTTCACTACCTTAGCCTGATACGCGCTAACTTTCTTATTGGAAAATGAACTTTTTGATTTTTCCGGGCGCTGATCACCTCCCCCCGAAAAATCCTTTAAATAATTTGGATTTTCAATTAGCTTGATAGGATTGGCTCTAATACCAGAAACGGTTTCTAAGGCCTGAAAACGAGAGGTCAAAAATCTGTCCATCTCCTCCCAACTTGGGATTTCTGTTTTGTCTTTTATTGAATGTTCCCAGGACGACAAGGTTAAATCAGGCAACTTGATAGAGCAGAGGAAAATGAAAATCGAGTCCCAATTGCTAATGTTAACTTCATGCAAATGTAAAGCTGCTATGCAGTTATTAATATCTCGCTGTAAACGCTTTATTTCCGCAGCTGACTCTGACTGGACTTCGACCAAGTTAAACAAAGTCTTTAACTGTATATTAACTAAAATCCTTTTATTTTCATATCGGTTTTTAAAATTTTTCCACGCAGTGTCAAACCTTCATTTGTTAGTGGCGATTTCTTGACGATCTCTAAAGCCCGTCTGTTTTGCCTAAGATAGAATAACCTCTCGACGGCACTTAATGAGGTACCGTTAATATACACAGCCACAAATATATCTCTAAACGCAGGCCATGACTCATAATCGCCAGAAAAAGATTCAGTGGTACATGGTGGTAACCTAACATGATGGCCTACTGAAGCACTTGCCTCATTCGAAGGTGTAACACAATGGGTGGAAGAGAGCGTCGGTCTATTTAATAACGATTGTGATAATTCACCCATCAACGCGGCGCAGGTTATATATGCCATTTTGCACTCTTTGAAAAGAGTTTTAGCTGCTTCCCAGTCCTCTTCGGATGTCGAATCCCCACTCGCAGTTGCAAAGGTTTCATAAGCTATCCTAACTCTTTCCCATAAGCTTAAATTCTTCCTTTTCGAGTTCAATTGTGAACGCTGTTTGGTTGGCGCGATGAGTTGCATTAAAATCATTTTCAAATTCGAGAAAAAGTAAGGCATACTTACATACTGCAAGTTATCCGATTTTACCATATTGATTGCTCAAACTACTATCAAAATAATACCGAAAGTAAGATCCCTGATATTCAAATCAATTACGACGATCAAATGATTTATTTCCAATTAAATAAATCGGTAAATTCTAGACTATAGTAGAAAAATATCCACATAAACTTGTACGATCAAAGTTTTCAAGAACTGTTTGTTGTAGGTAGACTTCGATAATAAAATATTTGGAGTGTCTGGTTTCGTTATTGAATGATTTTAATACACACTCCAAAAAAATATAATCCAAAGATTAGGAATTTTACTTTCTCAGTAAAAGTGTTTCGCAATTTGAAGCGGTATTTTACATTCAAAGGAATCTATATGGTAAAGCTTTGATTTCCCTCAATTAAAAAATTGATAAAGGTGTGAAATTTTAAAAACCGGTTGTTAAGCAAATGCTAACAATAGTATTTTTATTGGTAAAGAAATCGGCAAGTCACAAGATCCTCTAGTAATATTATAGGAAACGAATATATATTATTTAGGCCTTAATATGCGTTTTAATGTATCACATAAATTCAGTTTTAATTTCCCACGATTTAATTCTGTACTGTACCTTACTGTACTTCAAGAGTTGAATTAATTTATTTTTAAACTATTTTCTTTTCCAATTAAATTCACATTCCTTCTGACTAAGGAATGTTAGTGAATTAAAGTACAAGTATATTTCAACCCCTGAAACTTGAATGAAGTACTCGACATACAAAATATCTTACACTTTATTTCGAATGAATTGTTCGTTGGGAAAGCACAATATAGTAGAAAAAATATGATTTTTCTCACCTAATTTTTGCAATACATGACCAAGTTTATATCGCCACAGGTTTAACTCACCAGGTTTTTATTATTTTGATTCAAAATAGATATGGATTATTTTGATTTGCACGTTTTCTTCTTCTGTCGCTCACAAGATGTTATTTTCCCTTGCTTTTATATATGCAAAGCTTGTAAATATTTTTCCCAGTATTGATCATGCTCTTTATAAAGCGATCATATATGTAAAAAATTACTTTGAATGTTTTAATTAGATACTTGTAAAATATAAAGACACTTGAAAGAAAAAAAATTTTAATTGTTAAATTTTCCAACAACTTAAATATCACTAAAATGTTAAGTTGATATTGACAGCTGTGCTATCAGCAGGTCGAGGTTACAAGGAATTACACAACAAAGACAGAGTTGAAAACAGCAGTTTTACACGATTACATTAATGCAGTATTCAGTTTGTGGCTTTGCTAAATCAATTGCTACTGTAATGATAATGCAGTGTTTGTCGATTTTTTAGAAATCAAACTAACCAAAAGCAGTGCACATACATACGTATCTACATATATGTATGTACAAAAGTAATTTTTCCTATAAGATTTTGTTTTGTGAACAAAATGTTATAAGGCAAAAACAACAAACGAAAGAAATATGTATGTACTTTACCAATTATAACTTCACCTTTCCAACTAAAATTGGGTTCCCAACAATTCCAGAGATCCGGTTCGAAGGACCAATAAAAATGCGTTAAGGGTTGTTCGAGATAACTTCCAGACGGTTGTCTCTACTGAAGTGGAACCACCAATATACCTGATCAAGCCACAGGACGGATATCGACCAGAAAAAAAACTAGATTTTTTTCTTTTTTTTATGTTATTAGTAAACGTTATAATTGGGTTTTGTGATTTTTGTTAGCAAACAATTTAAAGAAATATGTATATAAAAAATGGTTTACAAAAAGATGTCGATGGCGCAAAAATCTATACAGCAATGAATACAGAAAAATTAGAAAAAGATAATTAAGAAACTAAAAACTAATAACTGCAGCGCCCCTTAGTGGTTAAAATTTCCAATCAAAGTTTGGCACCACCCACTGTAAGACGGAGATTAGCAACCACTTCTGTTCAGACATAAAGAGATATAAAACATCATTTTATTCGTGATAATATTTCAAATGGAACTATCAGAGTTGAACCTATATCTTCTTCCAACTGGCAGATATTTTTACGAAATCAACAGATCATAAAATCTTTAGTGAACTACGAAATCAACTTGGACTTATCGATTAAGAGGCATAGTGGATGCGAGAATCAGCGCTGATATTTTATCTATTATTTGTGTTTTATGTTTGTTTGTATGCATTTGGGTTTGTTGTTCATTCGTGTTTGTGAAATTGAAGTGAAATCAGATTTGAGCTCTGAACAGCTCGGCGCTTACTATGAATTGTTCGCGCTTATTTGTACTAATTTGTATATTACCAGTTTTCTCGCAATAAGCGTCAGTCGGCTCGGCTCGGCAACAAGCGGCCACTCTGTACGCACCCTAAGAGCGCAGAAAAAAGTAAAAACAATATCACAACCACTCAGAACAAAGTCTCCTGTTTTTTCTATTTTCATACTTGGTAACTTCTTTGTATATGTTCGTGTATGTATTTAACATTCACTGCTGTTGCGGCTGCCAGATTTGATAATTTGTCGTAGGTTTGACGATTTTAGGCGTTTTGATGATTTAGTGGCTGTTTTATTATTTATTTATTATAAGATCAAAAGTTTATAGAATTTTTAAATATCGGCATAAATGTTGGAAAAATTGCAAAATCTCAAAAAATTAGTAGCTAAACCTAAAACTCTCTTAATCATGAAATTGACGTATAAATCAAATTGTGGTTTAACTATTTCATAAAGATCGGCCCCTTTTAAATTCATAAGCCTATCGAATTCGTAATATATTTCATTTAAAATTTTTCTTACAATAACTTTTAAGAACATATTATTTCATTATGACTTGCCCTACATATTAACTTAAATATAAGATCATTGATTTCTTCCTAAATCTTCTGGCAACTCTTTTTTAGGTTAAATACGTTTGACGAATAGTGAGAGTAAATACTTATGAACTCTGAGAACTATAACTCTAATTAATAACGTAATTGTGTGTCTTCAAATTCCGAGCATTTGTAGTGTTTGTTATTAGAAGTAGGAATACCATTGCCGAATATTGAAGAAAATATTAACGAAGTAATACTAAACGGATAACAAGTATAATTTTCATTGTGTTTTTTACAGGCTCGTATATACAAACACAAATTCTTCCGAGTGTGGCGAGCATATACAAAAACAATATTCTGTATTAACTACACCGCAACTCGTTTTTAGGCGAGTATATAAAATCATAAAAAAGGTACTCGTTGCAGTTCTCTGATATACTTAGATATCTTCATACAAAGTAATTACATGTAACCCTGGAAACGAAAAAATTAATTTTTTACATAATTTTATATTGTATGCTGGACTATAAGATAAAATTGAAAAGAAATCGCTTAATTCTCAGTAAAAATAACACAGAAATAGTAATATTTTAGCGAGAACACGGATAAACGACCTTCTTGTGCGTATATTCAAACAGAATGCAAGAATGATATCATTCTTGCTCAGAATGCACTATGTTAGTGACGATCAAAAATTAATATGTCCGACATAAAGCAGCTGATAAGAAATCAACACAGTTTTTTTCCATTTATTTAAAAGACAGATGCTAATTTTTTTATTAACATTTTTTTATTACTAATAAAAATACGGCCCTATGCTCCTTGTACCAGGAACAACAAAAAGGAGCAAATATATAATAAATTTATTCAAGCAAACAGGAAACATGAATATTATAATAATAATAATACCTATATTTTACCATTTTTTTATATGTGGCAGTGTAACACCCACACCAGATTTTATTAAGTGTTGCAAAAAAAATTAATTCGATATTATTTATTGAATATTCAATATAAATTGAACTTACAACAAGTTTTCAAATTTCAAATAGTGCTTTACACTATTATAGTCCAGCCAGTGCCAAACCAAAAGAAACTAATTTCTGTAATTGTTCGACTATGCACTGCCTTCGCAGCCGAGTGTAGCCGCTATAATTTTGAATGTTATAGGATTAATGGTTTTGGATGGTACTTAATTTTCTTTATGTATGTTGTCACGAATTTTGTAACCATAGTTTTAAGCAATGGAACGTGCAGGTGGTTATGAATATGCGATTTTCTTACATACCAGGGAGCTGCGGTAACCGTATGAAGAATTTTATTTTGTTGCCTCTGAATTTTTTCTATGTTAAATGCAAAGTACGTACCCCATAATTAAATTTCATAGCACAATATTGGTTTTGGGATCGAATTCTCAATTTAGGCTTAATGTTGACTAGCTTCCAATAATCCAATTAATTTCAATCGCTTTCAATTTCATTTGCATGAACTTAACGTCCATGTGTGATTTCCAATCACAAACTCATTGGGTTGCGGTATACATTGACTATTTATTTGAGTGGGAAGACAAGTTTCGTATCGTATTCATATTTTTGCTGGTTCACTTCTGCTCTCTATGTTTTTAGTCGTTTCTCCAATGAAAATATATTCCAATAATTTTCGAGTTGATTCTTGAGGGTTTTCGTGGACACTCAGAAAGTTACCTTCTCTAATAGTAAATATTCGACAAGTAGCTTACTAATCGCTTGTGAGTATTTAGGGCTAAATTTTGCTTCAGTTTATCGATTAATCCATTGTGTCACACTATATTAAAAGCCAGGAAACGTCCATAAAAACACCAGAAAATTTTTTTCCAAAGTGAAACTAACCATATTCGAAAGTGTGTGTGTTTGTTCAATAGTGCCACGTTTCCTCCTTAAACCAAATATGTGATGTGGGATATATCGGCTTTAATTTGGTATAAGGGTCAGCTTGCTCATAGTAATCATCGATACCTTCCATTCTGTCCGATTGTGTTCCAGCCGTAAAACAGCATTAAAGACTATCGGAATATTTTTTTGCTGTACTAAGGACCTCTAAAAGCATATTTTGCAGCAAAAAAGCGTATTGTACAGCATAGGTTGGCCGTCCACTTAGAATTACGTTTAAACTTACTGCAAAAATCGTATCAAACAAGTAATTAATTTAAGTTTGTTTATTTGTTATAAAAAGAACCATTATCAACCTTTTTGCACATTATCTTGATTATTTAGAATTATCGAATTTTGATGCAATATAATCACATTTCTTGTGTTGCAGGTTAAGTGTAAATGCCCAACGTGACTCCATTGACACTAAGCTGGCCATTTTAATGGGACAGGGTCAAACATTTCTCTCCCGACAGCGTCAATCTGGACCTAGGAAGATCTTGTCATCAAAAGGAAAATAGAAATGTTTTTTTATGTATTCTGAAACGTTTAATAATTTTCATGTTAAATAAAAAATAATTATTATTCTCTATTCTCTGTTTCATCTTGAATTTATATACACTGTATATATATATATATATATATATATATATATATATATATATATATATATATATATATACATATATATATATATATATATATATATATATATATATATACATATAAATATATATATATATATATATATATGTGTGTATATATATATATATATATATATATATATATATATATATATATATGTATATATATATATATATATATATATGTATATATATATATATATATATATATATATATATATATATATATATATATACATATATATATATATATATATATATATATATATATATATATATGTATATATATATATATATATATATATATATATATATATATATATATATATGTATATATATATATATATATAATATATATATATATATATATATATATATATATATATATATATATATATATATATATATATATTTATATATATACATATATATATATACATATCCGTTCACATAATTTATTCGTTTTCAGTTACAGCCTGTCACTCGATGTCGAAAGGAAATTTAAGCGAACGAAAAAGGGTCACTCATTTTCATTCGACAAAGTGTCTTTCGACTTATCGTTCGCTAAGCTTTACGTCCGTAACGTAACTCATTTCATTATTTTCAAATGAGTATGCCTGAACAACATTATATAAAAAAAAACGTTGAAGTTAACGAGAAACACAATAGAAAACAGACTTCGTCAACAACATCATGAAATTTTTCTGATTGTTGGGCCATTTAAAGCGGTCAATTCATATATTAATAAAAAATTATTTTTCAAACTTTGCCAAAAATTTCAATTTGGTTTTGGCAGATCTCACTTGTGTAAAAAACATTAAAAAATACAACAATTTTGTTTATGTTCGAAAACACAAAGTTGCCTTACATACTAAAGTTTGATGTCATCCTTTTTTTGAAATAAATTTAGATCTTATTGAAAAAGAAAAATGAATTTTTTGAAGGAAATTAAAACTAATTTCATTTATATATATATATATATATATATATATATATATATATATATATATATATATATATATATACATTTCAACAATAATTATAATAATACGATTGCATTTAGTTGTAAAATCGCAATGCAATAATCAGGCAATACTTTGTTTTAACAACATATGGTGCCAAGACAACGTAGTCGATATGCCTATAGCCGGCAAACAGCCGCGCTGATAAATAACGCAACTAGAAGAAGAAAGAGAATAAAATTAATAATCTCTTTTAAAAAATTTTAAAATCAAAGCCAGCTTGTAAGGTCTTTGTATTTATTGATGCGAATTTAAACTAAGAAGAGCATGTTTTATGTTCAAAAGTTGTACGATGTAACGGTATATCAAATCAAGCAGATCAGCCAAAAGCAAATAATTTTATTTTCATTCGTTGTCTTTTTTGAGAGTATTGAATAATTTGATTTTCATTCTATGTCTCTTTAAGAATATTAATTTTGTTTTTATTCGCGTAGAAAATTAATTGAAAAAATTTGAATATCTTTGTTTTCATACTCTGTAAATTGTTTTACTTTTGTAATTTGTTAATTTTTTTGCAACTTTTTTGCCGCCAGCCGTCGATTTTTGCGTAGCCGTAGCCGCTAACATTTAGATTTTTTTTGGAACATAAACTTCGAATGTGAAAAAACATGATGAATTCAGAACACCAATTTATAAATTATGGGGATTCTGTTGTGTGTTTGACAAGTCGTAGTTACCATACCTTCTGTATGCAACACGAACTTCATACTTTGTTGAAGCAACATTGTCCACACACACACTGGGAATATGCTGAGTGGCTCATTTACTCATACTGTAAATGTGCTGACTAGTTCATTCACATCCAAATGTTTATTTTATAAGTATTCAATTGTATTAGTATTAGTGTACTTTTTAAGTCTTTAAAATATAAGTTTTAATTGTACAGTCAAGAATGAAGAGTGCAAGCAACAAGAAAAGTTGCTAATCGCGAAAAACAACGAAATGAGGTTCTTTCCTCCTTCATTTTTATTAGTGGCGACTTGCCACATTACGAAAGACATCAACACTCCAAGAAGATTAATGCAACAAAAGCGTAATATCCTAATATATAGCACTAATTGTTTAATTATAATATTTATATAGATGTATGTAGAATTACTAGCAACAAAAGAAGAAAATCAATTACATATAAATAAATAAATAACCACTATCAATGTGGTATAACAAAAAAAAAAAATAATAATAATCACCTTAAAACAATATTACTAAAAACTAAATCACCCCTGCATACATACATACGTGTTTCGATCATTAATTGGTAATGACCGACTTATGCCATATGTAAACGGTCAAGCTACTAACATACCTAACAGTTCATAAAAGCTTAGCTTAATCCCTTCTTCTTAGTGAAAGATTTATCAAAAGTTATTAAAATGGGCGGTAAGGAATCGAAGATTGAAGAACCAAACGCTAATGTCGTAAATGACATTGTGATTAAAATTGATTTCTCACCCGTTTATTTCATAATAATAATTTGTCTAATAGCCATGCAACTCTTGGTAACCATTTACCAATTGCACAAAAGATCTTTGAAAAAGACTTAAACTAGAGCTGCATCCGTGGCTAACAATCTAGACAGAGTCTAATATAAAGATTGTTTCTGTTTGCTTCATTATTTAAGGGAAATTTAAATCCATAATATAATTAATTGTTAAAAACTTTTCCGATCCATTTCTATTAATTTATTGCTTCTCTGCTCACAAAAGGATATGTATGTATGTTATATGATCGGATTTACGATATACAATTTCTACATGTTCCAATACGAAGGACGAATACATCTTTTGCTTTCGGAATTAAACCAAACATAATTTTTCGCGTGGCAATACATGTCAAGACTTCTTCCCAATTTATGTAAAATTACATCCTCCATAGAGAGAATCCTTCTATACTGTCTTTTGAACTGTGAACCGATTGTTATCTCATTTGCTTTGCTCTTATGTAATTTCTTTATCAGTTTCTTAACTAATGGAATGGGAAACAATCGTATCCAGGGCTAAGGCAATAAAAGACAAATTCCTTAAATCATATAAATGCTTAAATACCGACAGGGATACAAAACCTGAAACAATCAACAAGCACATAAACATTCTTTAAAATCAGTTGGAGAAACTGATAGTACTACTTAATACAAATTATAGTAGGTTTACAAAAGCTCATCAAACCTCCGCGAAAATTTTTATTCCGACCTGCATAAAAAATTAATTTCCGTAAGTTATAGAAAAAACTTCAAAGTCCTAGTTCCATACTCAATCCATGAACCAATAGTGCTCAATCTTTTACCCGAAACGGAACAGAAACAAATATCCAAAATGGTTCAGACGGTAGTAGAATTTTTAAATACTGCCTCTAGGTTAATTCCAGACTTCGATGGAAATTCTGCAAACTTGCAAAGCTTTATCGAAGCTATTAATTTAGTAGATTCGATTAAAAAAACGCACGAATCAGTAGCTGTAAACCTTATCAACACAAAATTGAAAGGAACAGCAAGAAAGTTAATTTCATCAGAAACTACGTTAGAACAAATAATCTCTAAGCTAAAAACAACGGTTAAAGGTGAATCCGTTGATGTAATTAATGCCAAATTAATGACTATAAGACAATCCGGAAAAAACGTTAATGCCTACATCAACGAAATGGAGCAATTAACGAAAAAATTAGAAACAGCCTATATTAGAGATGGATTACCACACGAAATAGCCAACAAATATGCTACACGTTCAGCAGTTACGGCTATAACCAAAAACACCTCTGATGACAGGGTTAAATTATCAGGCAATCGGCTAACTTCAATAACATGAATGAAGTAGTAACTAAATTCATAAACACCGAGCATATCAAAATAGGATAGACAAACAGATGCTTTGGACTCGGGCACACTCAAAGAGAGTATGTGGGGCCTGACAGGAATATGGATACCGGACTTGAGAAAATTAGCACCAGTAAAGTACGGAAAAGGCAACTCTCTCATGGGCACAATTTGAGGACATAACAGTCATCAGCTGTTATCTAATACCCAACGACCAATTGACAGACTTCCAGAAAAAACTGGACGATATAGAAGATTTTGGACGAGAGATTGCGAGACATCTCATAGTGGCAGGCGATTTTAATGCTAGGGCACAAGACTGGGGCATGCAAACCACTAACTCCAGAGGAAGATGCATAACTCAAATGATAGCCAGACTAGGCATGATAGCAGCGAACGTACGAAACGTACCTACGTTCAGACGACCTGGCTGTGAGGGCACGATACCAGACATCACTCTGGTCTCAGAGAGAATCGCACATTGGATACAGGACTGGAAGGTTCTTGAAACATACACGGGTAGCGATCATCAATATATATTGTTCTCAGCTGCAGCTGGGACTAGACAGTGTAGAAGAGACTTTAGATGCTTCCATGACTGTAGGAAAAGTCATGCAAATAATCAGGAAAGGATGTGACAAATCGATGCCCAGTGTTGGAAGGGACAACCTCAGGAGGAAAGAAGTCTACTGGTGGAATGAGGATATTGCAAACGCGAAAAGCGACTGCTGCAGACGCAGAAGGCAATACACCACGGCTAAGCGAAGGGGCCAAGCGGATCTCGAAAAAAAATGCATATAAAGAAGCTAAGAAAAAACTGCAAAGGGCGATTTTTGACAGCAAAAGAAGGCTATGGGAGGAACTTCGAGAAGATATAAACACGAACCCATGGTGTACGGGCTACAAAATAGTTAAGGAAAAGTTGAAGACCAGAACAACTGATGGACGAAGAAAAAATGGAAAACATCGTAGCGTCTCTCTTTCCGAGGAATGAAATCCCCGTTGATAGAAGGGACATGATGGCAGAGACAGAAATTCCATCGTTCACCACACAAGAGTTAAAAATAGTCGCTGAAAAACTAACACCCAAGAAGGCACCTGGACCAGATGGTATACCAGCAGAGGTGATCAAGGATATAGCGCAAAAGCGACCAGAGCTGTTGCTTGACATGTATAACAAATGCCTCATAGAAGACATTTTCCCAAAGGCATGGAAGTTACAGCAGCTAGACTCCTGAAACCCAGGTTGATGGAAGCCATAACGAACAGAGGAGGACTATCAGAAAGGCAAAACGGCTTCAGACCTGGAAGATCTACAGTGGGGGCGGTAAAAGATGTTGTCGATGCATTCAATGCCGCTCAACAAGGCAATCATTTTAGCAGGCGACTCAATCTCCTCGCCACACTAGATGTTAAAAACGCTTTTAATAGCTTAAGATGGCCCGATGTCCTCCAGGCCCTGGAGACGAACTTTAGCATACCCGTATATCTGCTGCGAATAATAAGGAGCTATCTCAAGGATTGGGAACTTATATATAACACGAAGGAGGGACAGAAAAGGATCCCAATAACATGCGGAGCCGCACAGGGATCAATTCTGGGCCCAGATTTATGGAACATTACCTACGATGACATACTAAAGATTGAAATGCCGCAAGATACGTTCCTTGTGGGCTATGCTGATGACATAGCAGCTGTTATAAAAGTCAGAGATACGGAAGAAGCGATACGAAAACTCAAGCAGGTAATGGTCAGGACGAGGAGCTGGCTTGACGCACATGGCCTTCAACTGGCAGCGCAGAAAACCGAAGTGGTTCTCCTAACCAGAAGAAACATATCGCTGAAAATAAATATTAACATCGAAGAAACACAAATACGCACAAAGAGATTCTTAAGCTATATTGGCATACGACTTGACTCGAGGATGACATTCTCACACCAAGTCCATTATGCAGCAAGCAAAGCGGCAACGGTGACGGCACAACTAAGCCGATTAATGG
Organism: Germaria angustata; assembly: GCA_963681545.1. Lineage (NCBI taxonomy): Eukaryota > Metazoa > Arthropoda > Insecta > Diptera > Tachinidae > Germaria > Germaria angustata. Next base: position 75,927,976 of record OY812999.1, on the reverse strand, counting down.
CTAATATAGGAGGGCCGCGGCAACACAAGAGGAAGCTACTGATGGAGACATCCAATAGCATAATTCTTTATGGTAGTGAAATTTGGGGCATGGAGCTAAATAAAGGCAGGATAAACGCCCTATTGGCTGTGCAAAGGATATCTGCCCTTCGGATAGCTTCTGCTTACCGTACTGTTTCAACAGCAGCCATTCTCGTGCTAGCGGGAACGACCCCAATAGACTTACAAATACAGGAAAAAAGGAAAATGTGGATGAAGAAACGGTTTAACACACTTGAACAGGGGGACAAGGAGATAATAGAACAAGAGACCCTCAAGAAGATGACAGGAAAGATGGAACCAGGAATCAGCGGCAAAATGGACAAAGAGACTTCTCCCAAACATAAGCAGATGGCTAGAACGGAGAGTCGGTGAGGTAAACTACTACCTTACACGGATGATGACCAGCCATGGATACTTCAGGAAATACCTAAACAAGATACGCAAGTGTAGTATACCATACTGCCTGTACGAAGAAAGTAATATAATCGATGACGCGGAACACACTTTCTTTAGATGTTGTAAATGGGAAGAGAAAAGAAGAGAACTCGAGGAGAAGGAGAAATAAATGCTGAGTCTATTGTGGATCGCATGTCCCAGGACGAAAACAGCTGGCGAGCAGTAACAAAGTACTGCGAATACATCCTAAAGAAGAAGAAACCTGATCTAGAGGCAGCAGACTAGACACAGATCAACTCAGGCAGAGACCTGGATTCAGGTCCAAAGGGGAAGAGAGCTGAAATCACAGCCGAGAGGAAACCACCCCAAAGTAATGCATCACAGCGGTTCCGGGGTGGAAACATTTTCCAAGAAGAGGACATAAGGAGGTTTTTTTAGTCGGTATACCATCTTGTTGAGCCCGACATAACACGGCCAGTGACGACTCCGTGTATGCAGTAATGCATTTTTACCTCCTTTCCGCAAACCAAAAAAAATCATAAACAGTTGCACGGAAGCATATGGTCAAGAAAATTCTACCCTAAGATATGGCTTTAGACGCCAAGGTTACAACAATAATAGTACCCAAGGCAGAAGCAACAGCTTTAACCAATCAATTAACCAATCAAGAAATTTTTCTCAGAATAGATCCAATGATTTCAATCGCAATAGAAACAATAATAACGGATCATCGTAATAACGGCACTAACAACCGTAATTACAATAACAATAATTCTGGTTCTTATCGTAGCAATAACGATAATAGAAACCGTAACAATAATCCCAACAATTTACAAAATTCACAAAATGTGACTCGAGCAACGACCTCTAAATACTCAATAGAAACCAAAACGTACAATATTAACTTAAATTTATGTAGCTATTTGCACTGTAGAACTACCCTAAAGGTGAACTCACCCATTCGTTCCGAACTATTTTTTATATATGTAGTTTGACGTCTCTATTTTAAGAAAGAGAGTAAATTTAATACGGAACAACAACAAAAATTTCGTTCAGAACGAATGGGAGAATTCACCTTAAATGATGCAAGTTCAATTGTATTAATAGATACTGGCGCTGATATTTCAATTATCAAGCACAACCAGGTCTTAATTTTTTTCACACTAATATTTATTTATTGTATCTTCAAAAACTGAACTAGTATTCAAATCTTTAGTATAGATATAATTATTAGGCCCAACCAGTGTCGGACATAAACTTAGTGATAGTAATTAATAATATATAAGAATCGTATTTAGCAGAAAAATATTTTTAAAAAGTTTCATCTGTAGTGCGATTCAGTAACTTTATTTAAAGACTGTTGAGTTGGTTAAAAATTTTAACAGCAAAATTAAAGGTTTTGCTATTCAGTAACATTTTTAACCACATTCACTGGCGTTATCTTAACGGCAGTAATTTTTGTGTGGTTAACGAAACGATTCAAGTCAGCTGTTCAGTAGAAGCACGTACTCTTTTGCAAAGAGGGCAAGTTGTTATTTTGCAGCAAATACGTAAAATTATAAAAATATTTGGATATACAATGTCATTTATATTATTTTCTTATAGAATTTTACTTTTATTAATCATAATTAAAGTAATTCATGAAAATATATTATTATACAATGCTTGGTCGACACAAATTCTTTTGTTTTTTTCTGTTCCTCTTTGTGTTTTTCTCTTATTGTAACAGAGATGCCACTTGATATCAAATTATAACAAAGATGTTAAAACGAAGTTAGTGAATCGCACAATGGTTAGTGCAAACCACACTAGTTGTTGTTATATTTAACCACTATTCAGTCTTTAAAAGTTACTGAATCGCACTACTGGAGTGTTGCGTACTAAAGCCGTAGTATCCCTCTTTTTTAAGCGGATGTGTCCAGGAAAGTTCAAGATGTTACGAGCAAGGGGATTAGGATGGGACTCGAGTTTTGTTAAATATTTGCCTGCATATTTTGCAATTTCAGCGGTCACAGGTGGCATATTTAAATCACGATGTAAAATTTAATTTTTCGTGTACCATGGAGCCGATGTTATTAACCTTAAAATTTTGTTTTGCATTCGTTGGATTCTCTCTACATTGGAAGCTGAAGAAGTGCCCCGTAGCTGAATTCCGTAACACCATATGGGTTTTAAAAGCGACTTGTATATTAAAAGTGTACAATCTAGACTGAGGGTAGAATTTCTACCAATCAGCCAATGTATCTGAGTTAATTTAAGTTTCAATTGTGTCAACTTAGAATCAATGTGGTGTTTCCATGTAAGCCGTCGGTCAAGGTATATACCAAGGTATTTCAGCTGTGATTGTTGAGCAACAAATTGATTGTTGAATTGAATGGGGGAATGTAGAAGTGAAGATATTACTGCTCAGAGGCATATCACAGGTATAAATCAAATACAAAACTGGCCCCAGTATACTTCCCTGTGGCACCCCAGATGAGATAGTTTCGGGCACACTCATGAAGTCTCCTTCCACGACAGTGAACTTTCGGGCAATGTTTATCGGTAGATATGTCTTCAATTTTAAAATTAGGCCTTCATGCCACACTTGTATCAAATGCCTGAGAAACATCAATAAAGAGGGAAGAACAATACTTCTTTTCTTCAAATGTTCTTTTTATGAAATGAACCAATCTATGACATTGTTCAACGGTACTATGCTGACTTCTAAAACCAAATTGATGGTCCGGTATTCATCCGTTATCAGCTAGAATTGGGGAAAATTTTTTCATGATTAGCTTTTCGAAGAGCTTAGAAATTGTTGACAGTAAACTTATTGGCCTATATGAGTCAGCTTTGGTAAGATCTTTGCCTGCCTTTGGAATCATTTTGACCATGGCAAGTTTCCGGCTGTGTGGATAATACGCCAGTCGTAAAATGCCATTGAAAATAAATAACAGGATTCTAATAGCAATACGAGGCAACTTCATCAGCATCTTGTTAATAATTCCATCAATACCCGGAGCTTTCTTTGGGTTGGTTTCAGCAATAAGTTTTTGTACATCACGCATCTTAAACTTTATGGATCCAGGGGGTAGAGCAACTACACTCGGCACCAGTACATGTGTTTGGGATAAATACGTATTTTAAATGCTCAGCAAATATGTTGCCTTTTTCGGTATTGTTTCTTGCCCAACCTCCGGTAGAAGTGCGCAGGGGTGGTTTAAACTCAACGGGTGTTTTAAGTTTTCCAGCAGCGCCCCACAAGGAGTAATTAGATGCTGCTGTAACATCGAGACCTTCCAGATAGTTTTTAACAGCAGCAGGTTTTTCAGATGCAAGTAACTCTTAGAGTCGTTTAGTGCATTCTTTAAGTCTGATTTTATGTTAGGGTGATCTATGCTGTTGCCATTCCCTTCTAGCTCTTCTTTTTTCGCATACGAGACGTTTAATATCCGCAGAATAAATTCTATTAAATCCAGTCTGCGGATGGGAGGTAGTGGCATGTTTTGCAGCCTGTTGAATATTTTCGGTAAGATTGGCAATGTTAAATTCAATATCATCGGAAGTTCTTAGCTTGATGTTTTCCGTACAATGACTACTGAGATATTTTTTGAACCCCAACCAATTAACACGATTTATCATCTTCACATATGGGTGAGGTAAGTCGGAAGAGAGATCATGAGAAGCTTCAACATGAATTAAGTCCTTAGAGATATTTTTCAAGACACCAAAATCTATAACATCCGGAATTTTGTATGTCAGTAGGCCGGTAAGTGGTCTCCCCGCTCGAAATTACGTCCAAGCCCATTTTTGAAATTGTGTTGAACAACGCTCGACCTCTAGGTGTAATAAGACGCGATCCCCAGAACGTATGTTTTGCATTGTGGTCGCCAGCTGCTACGAAACAAGGGCCAAGAGTTTTGTAAAAATCCTCGTGATTGAAAATCTGGGAGGGGAGTAAATTGATGATATCACGAGATTTGAACAAAAATTGTCGATGCAAATATTTGTTGCTTGTAGATGGTCTTCACAAATGTTCTCAAGAATATAGTGCTTGAGTTTTGAATTTATTAGAACTGCTGATCCTCCGCATGCTCTTCCTCTCGGGTCCTTTGTATCATATAAGGTGTAGCCATTCATTTTAAAAAGGCTTCTCGAAGTCAAATGAGTCTCAGATACCAACATTTTATCAATATTTTTTACCGTGAGGAAGTGCTCAAGTTCATATTTGTGTTGGCGAATGCCGTTTGCGTTCCAGAAACATACTTTTAACGTGTTCATGGCTTGTTAACTAATGCTTGAAGCAGTGTGTTCTGCATTCGCAGCATTTCTTGCATCATGCTAGTCATATTTGTTGTAAAGTTGTTTATAGTTTGCACCAGATTATCAATAGTATTTTCAAGGCGACTCAAAGTAAAGCTTGGGTTAGCATTTGTTGTATTATTTGGTGGTGACACTTTTTGCACTGGAACAGAGTTGATCTTCACAGCGTCAGCATATGATACTTGTGGAGTGATTGGTTGGGCCATTAGGGGATGAGTAGCGGAGTACGTATTTCCTGCTTGAGCTGGGGTTACTTTAGGCTTTTGACTCATAGCTTGTTTAACAAAAGAGAACACAGGACATCCTCTGTAGTTAGCAGTGTGATTACCTCCACAATTACTGCACTTTTTTTCTTTTTGATCTTTTGACTTATTGCAAGTAGCAGTGTTGTGTAATTCACCGCACACAACACAAACAGTAGGTAGTTTGCAATAAGTTTTTCTGTGGCCATATTCTTGACAGTTATGGTACTCTATGGGTCCCGAACGCTTGTGTGGTTCTTCAGCTGAAATTTTTCGGTATAAGAGATATTTTAAATTATAAATAGGATGTGTCTCATTTTTCTTCAATTTAATATCATTTGGCTCCAGTTCAACGCGAAGTAAGGGTTGGGGGATCTTCTCCATGTTTATTATGTTAGAGACATTCTTTACCTTAAATCCCTGGAGGATGAGAGTATCTTTTATATCCTCAGGAACAACATAAGAATCTATGCCCTTCAATACGATCTGTAGGCCTTTAGCACTCTTAAGCTGGAATGTGTAGAAACTTGTTTTTTTTCAAATTCGTTAACCATTTTGCGCAAATCTTTTTCCTCATATATTTGAATCTTTGTTTCATCAATATTACCACGTTTTATTGGAAGAATGTGAAATTTCTTTTCACCAAAGACCGAAATTAATTTTTTAATAAGGGTGTTTGAATTTTTTTCCCTCAAATAGATTGGTGGTGGTTTTGAGGTTTTCTTCGGGGATACGTTGGGTTTGTCGGTGATATCTTGCAAAATTTTAAAACGGTTTTGACGGTTAGCTGAGTTGACGTCGTTATCCCTGGATATCTTGGGAACCGATGAGATTTTAGATGAATTTGGGCTTCGCCCGCGCTTTACTACTGTGATATATCTGTCCATTCCGACAGGCACTTTAGGTTTCTGAATATTATTGTCTATAGTGATAACTGGGTTAAGTGATGAACACGAGCCCGGAGCGGATAATGGCGCTGTTTTAAATAAAGAAGTACTAGGCAGCGGTCATGTTATCGAATCACTACTTGGCATCGGAGTAAAGGAAGTTGATCGCTCACGTAAAATTGGCTTTGCCGTTAGAAAAAGACTATCATCAAATTTTTTATTATTATTGTTTGCATTAAGAGCTTCAGAACTCACAGTAAAATAGGCATTTCTGCCGTTAGAACTCACTTCACAATTTTTTTGTTTTTGAGGTACTCATGCAGAGTATTCCTCAGTCACTTTTTTTGGGTTTTTTTTTTTGTTTTTGTTGTTTCAGATTATATGACAAATATTATTAGTGCAAATAAAGCAAATTTCACAAAATGAGTACTTATTACGAATCAGTACTTATCACGAATATTTTTTTTGTAATTTTTGTTTGTTTAGTATGTAAGAAAAAACTCCGCTAATACGTCCGTTCACGAAGGTTCCACATAACAAATAAATGTTTATAATAAAAAAATTTAAACGGCATTGGCCATAATATACATAATTTCAACGTTAGTGTACAATGCGAATTGAAAATAGACCAATATCTAATAAAACATACCTTTCATGTAGTTACGGATGATTTCAAAATACAGGCAGACTGAATAATTGGAATGGATTTCATAAAGTATAATTGTGTCTTACAATATTCCAATGATAGAGATTTGATTACTATCCGATCAAATGAAATTGATCACTTCCTGTCAGTTCTGTAGTTATAAGATCCATACAATTTGAATCACCCGAACAAAATGTTTTGATACCTCATCAAACAATTCAAACCGGCGTTTACGTCGCAAGTACAATAACTTCCAGGTCAAACCCCCTGGTAAAAATAATTAATACCACTGAACGAGATTTAGTAATCTCTGATATTAAACTTGTTACCGAATCCCTTAAAGATTATAAAATTGCCAAACAAAATGGCGCACCTGCTAGATCCAAAGAAAAAATGGAAAGGCTTTCTAAAAACTTCCCATCTTTCGTAGAAAAGAATCTAAAATCCTATGCCATGAATTTATAGATATTTTCGCTCTAGAATCTGAAAACATATCAGTAAATAATTTTTATAAACAAAAACTTAAAGTAAATAATACACAACCTGTTGACATAAAAACTATCGAATACCTCATTTCCAAAAAGAGGAAATAAATAACCAGGTTGATAAGCTAATTAAAGACGATATTATTGAACCATCCATTTCAGATCACAATAGTCCCATATTTTGGTACCAAAGAAACCTTTACCTGGTACCACCCAAAAGAGATGGAGACTAGTAGTAGACTAAAGGGCAGTCAATAAAAATTTAATAGCTGATAAATTTCCGTTACCTCGCATAGATGACATTCTTGATCAATTGGGCAGACCTAAATTCTTCCCTCGCCTTGATCTTATGTCAGGCTTTCATCAAGTAGAGCTTGATGAGGAGTCTAGAGATATCACATCCTTTTCCACAGATAAGGGATCTTTCAGATTTAAAAGATTACCGTATGGTTTAAAAATAGCACCAAGTTCCTTTCAACGTATGATGTAATTGGCTTTTTCAGGTCTATCTCCAGCACTAGCATTCGTGTTTACGGATGACCTTGTAGTGATTGGTTGTTCAAAAACATATATGTTGCGAAATTTAAGAAATGTATTTGAATTATGCAGAAAACATAATCTGAAATTACATCCAGACAAATGTTCATTTTTCCGAGCTGAAGTAACATTCTTAGACCAAAAATGTACTGATAAAGGTATATCGCCTGATGACAGCAAACTTTCTATAGTCCAAAACTATCCTACACCAAAGAATGGTGATGAAGCTAAACGCTTCATAGCATTTTGTTAATTATTACCGAAGATTCATATCAAACCTTGCTGAATCATCTTTCGAGTGGAGCCAAGATTGTGAAAAATCTTTCCAATACCTAAAAAATCAATTAATAAGTTATAAAATTTTACAATACCCTGATTTTTCTAAGGAATTTTTTATAACAACAGACGCAAGTAAACACGCTTGTGGTGCTGTCCTTAGTCAAGAAAAAAAGGTATACTGATGCCAATTTCATACGCTTCTAGATCATTCACTAAAGGTGAATGTAACAAATCTACCATAGAGCAGGAACTAACTGCAATACATTGGGCTATAAAATATTTCACACCATACATTTACGGCAAAAAGTTCGTAATCCAAAGTGATCACAAACCACTTACATATTTATTTTCTCTAAAAAATCCATCATATAAACTCACGCGTATGAGACTTGACCTCGAGGAGTACGATTTTGTAGTTATGTATATTAGGGGTCGAGAAAATACAGTGGCAGACGCACTGTCACGCATAGAATTTGAAGATATCAAAAATATTGAAGTCAATAAGTCCTGAAAGTTACAACAAGACTACAGGCTAAAACAAGCAGAGAAAGTGCGAACAACACTCCTGCACAACAAACAGAAACAGTCAATTTTAAAATATATGAGCCTATAAATGAGCACCGTAAAATACCTAAATTGTATTTTACTAAGGATAAAGTAATTATCCATAAGGGAAAGCAAGTACTTTCCGAATTTAAGTTGAAAGATCTTATTATTAATAGAAATGTCGACCTAGGTCACCTCTTTCTAAAGCTTGCAAAAATAGCTAATAATCTTGTTCTCACAACATTGCTACTTTCACTAGATGATAGTATGCCTAATTACCTAGGAATAAATATAGAAACCTTCAAAAGTAAAGGTAATACAATCTTGCCAGATTCTAATTTAACAATTGTGCGAATTTGTAATACAGTAGGTAGATTATTTAGCAGAACTAAAGATAGAGCTGAAAAGTTAGATATGGCAAATGTGATATACAAAGGAAATAACAATGACCAATGTTCAGAGGTATATGTAGGCACTACTAAAAATAAACTAAAGACTAGATTAGCAGGACATAGATCGGACCAAAAACATAAAAATAATATTTTTCGCAAAAAACGGCTTTGTTAACTCATTGCATTAATAAAAGTCATTACCCGGACTTTGATAATACAACTATTTTAGATAAAGAAAACAATTACAAGCGTCGTTTTGTTTTGTTAGAAATGTTAGAAATAATTAATATACCATTACCACAGAGAATGAATTTTAGAAGCGATACTGATAATTTAGCTCAAAGTTATAGGCATTTAATTCATAAAAGCAAAAACGGACACTAAAAAGTAAAATATTTTATAAATTTCTGTTATTTAATAAAATATTATAATTTATTATGTATGAAATTTCAAAATATTTATTCATTTCCTCAATTATTAATATTGAAAATATTTAAACTTTTTTCTTTTGTTTTTTGTTTCAAAGTTTATAAAATATTTTTTCTTAATTGTCAATATTTTGTATTGAAAATATTTAAAAAACTTTTTTCATTTGTTTTTTGTTTCAAATTGTATAAAAAAATTTTCCTGAAGAAGACACCCACAGGGTGTTGAAATATTGAAAAATAAAAAATAAATATATTGTTTTAGACCTCAAACTCGATAAATTAATACAATTAATTAAGAAAGGTCGAATAATATCATCAATTTATATGTAGGTACTTATAAATTCTTTCTTTCATTTTTTTATTTTTTGATGTTTTTATGTAGAGGCTACATTGTAGATGCATGTATAAAACATTTTGAACTTTATTAAAAAAATTTTTTCATTTTACTACCTGCTTCTTGGACTTCTAGGTAACGTCTGAGCAATAACAATGAAATTCTGCCAAAAAACAAATCCCAACTCAAGCAACTCATTGCACAAAAACTATTTTTTTCTGTTTTCTTAGAACTCTTGATGATTAATAATGAAATGTTCTTATTTTTGATGTGGGTTGGTTTTTCCTTGTCTATTTGCAAATTAACTGGTATGCAATTTCCAATGCAGCTCATATAATACTTTTTTATGTTAGAAAAATGCACCTTTAGAGTACGATAAATTTTACAAAAAATACATAATTATGTTTTATGATGGCAAAGATGTACGAAACAACATATTTTTTAAGCGCATTTTTTTATATCATTCATACTCTTTAATAACGATAAATATCGCCTTCGAATTGAGTTTTCTCCTAAAGGAACTCATTTTAACATCTTTTGTTTAGTTGATCAGCTTTCATGACAGCAGATGGTTCTATTTTTGTATCATCGGGGGAAACAACGCATTGCGAGTGGAGACATTAAGGAAAAAAGTTTCGTTTGGAACATTTTACCCGAAATGCTAAAAGAAGACGGTACCTTGTTGCCCGACGCAACAACTATTTCTCGCAAAGTTCAAGAAGTAGCAGATGAAAAAGATAGATTTTTTTTAGTGAAAAAGTTAAGGAGATCGTGGAAAAGCGTCTGTCATGATTGATATTTGGCCTGATCGGTATGTAAGTAGAAACTTTTTAGGAGCAACTTTGCACTTTCAACAAAACTTCGAAATGGTTGATACTACGCTGGGGTTTAAATCATGGACTTTGAAAACTCAACCGCTGAAAATATTTTGATTAAGTTAACAACTTTATTTAATGAGTTTGGTGTTGAAAATATTAATAACGTGAAGTTTGTTACTGACCGCGGCGCGAATATTGTAAAGGCATTGGAAAATGAAACACGCCTGAGCTGTAGCAGTCATTTGTTAGCAAATCTTTTAGAGTATAAAATTTAGGCAAGTCATTTGACGAGACGATCGAGCTAATATAAACAATGCAAACATGTAAAAAAAATGTTTTTTATTTGAACCCATAATGAATAATTATAATCGGGTATGTTCCAGGTTTCGACTCGGATTGAAAACGAAAAATTTTTTGAATCCCCATAATTTATAAATTGGTGTTCTGAATTCAGCATGTTTTTCCACATTCGAAGTTTATGTTCGAAAAAAAAATAAATGTCAACGGCCACAGCTACGCAAAAATCGACGGCGGTCGGCAAAAAAGTTGCAAAAAAATTAACAAATTACAAAAGTAACACCCAATTTTCACGATGATTTTTTACTTGTCTTTAAGACATGTCTTTTTTATTTGTACGCATATTATAGCATGTTTCCACGACAACTTGAATCTCCTGTTTCGGTTTCTGAAGCAAGTTTATGAATCATGCTGTTTACACGACTCATCTACCTGCTTCGATTTTATAATTTTTTTCTTTCCATTGTTTTTTAACTTTTATAAAATTTAAATAAATTAACTTTTCACTGAATTCAAGTTTATTATTACGCCTAGGAAACACACACAAAAACCAATTATATTTTTTAACTTTTCACTTTTAAATTTGCTTTTTTTTACAAAAATATTTAATTTTGACAACTAGTGCAGATAAACTTACGATAAAAAATAGAGGAGAGGATTTTTTCTTGATTCGCAAGTAGATTCAATATGAATCTACTTGCTTCGCTCTCAAAATTTTGTATGGCGAAGCAAGTTGATTCGCTCAAGATTGGGGTGTGAAGCAAGAATAGAGAGCGAAACAGGTGCCGTGGAAACATGCTATTAGGTAGATAAGATAGCGGTGTAGCAAAAGAAACATGGTTTCTGTTTTCGTGATTTTTTTACAACAATGAAGAAAAATACATCTCTTCCTTTTAGCTGTCATTCCAAATTTTACTATTATATTTTATTTGCATTTGTCTGTTAAGGTGGTTATTTTTCTGTGTTCTTTATTTTTCTTGTTTTAAAGCGACAAGTGCTTGTTTTTTGTTTTGTGTGTATATAAAAGATACATATATTAATATATAAATAAAAAGTGCAAATAAATATAAACCATGTGGAAAAACGAAATTGTGGAGCTTTTAATATCTAAATATAAGGAACACGAAAGCTTGTATGATGTACGTAATCCTACATATATGGACCGTGTCAAGCGATCTAGCTTTTTGTTCACAATCTGCCAAGAGCTAATGATATATACTTTTTAAAGTTATATTTTAATAAAAGACGAATTTATTTCAATTAATGTACTTATAATAATTTAACTTGTTTCATTTTAATTTCAAAATAATAAACCAAAGTATTACATTCTATGAATAGGCACAATAAAATAAGTTATTTTTCATATACATATGTACCTACTCAAAAACCTTTAAATATTCATTTTTAAAGTGTTTCCAAATTGCCTGGCATACTTCCGGAACTGCACAACAAAGAAAGGTTTCCCATAGTCTCGTCTGATAATTTGTGCTTTTGATGGAGCGTCCAGTAGCGAGGTATTGGAGTGTGGCTGCCAGTTTCTCTGCTGGAGTTATCGCTTCTCTCAAGATGGTATCTTGTTTTACTATATCACCTTCGATTTTTGCGAGTATCAAATTAGATTTCTCTCGGCTCATTCTGATATAGTTCAGTAAAGACGACTTATCTCCCAAGAAGTCGTTCATAAGAAACTAAAATGTACCTCGCTCCACTCAGCATTTCCGCCATTGCTTCACCCACTCACTAGTTTTAGTCAACTAGTTTTACCTCCATTGCTTTCTTCGAGGTTTTTCTGTATAGCATCCAATTTTGATTTTTTTTTTAAGAAAATTTACTTTTTTAAATACTTTACTTCTCAAATTATTAAATTCCGTTTTTGGCGCTCAAATTATAGAAATAAAAGGAATTAAAGATAAAGTAAAAAAAAACAACTCTGGCTGTCAAATAAGAGTTTTTTTTACAACAACAGTGAAGAAATAGACATGTTTTACAAATCATCATGAAAATGTGACATGTTTTTGGGAGCAACTTTAAAAGAAAATAAAAAAAGACATGTCATAAAAAATCATGCCGAAAATTGGATGTAAAACAATTTACAGAGTATGAAAAGATATTAAAATTTTTCATTTAATTTTCTACGCGAATAAAAACAAAATTAATATTCTTAAAGAAACATAGAATGAAAATAAAATTATTCAATACTCTCAAAAAAGACAACGAACGAAATTAAAATTATTTGCTTTTGGTTGATCTGCTTGCCTGGCGTTATTTATCAGCGCGGCTGTTTGCCGGCTATAGACATATCGACTACGTTGTCCTGGCACCATTTGTTGTTAAAACAAAGTATTGCCTGATTATTACATTGCGATTTTACAACTAAATGCATTCGAATTATTATAATTATTGTTTAAATAGATTTATATATATGAAATTAGTTTTAATTTCCTTCAAAAAATTCATTTTTCTTTATCAATAGGATCTAAATGCATTGAGATTTAGTTCAAAAAAGATTGACATATCAAACTTTGTTATGTAGGGTAACTTTATGTTTTCGAACATACACAAAATTGTTGTATTTTTTTCATATTTTTTTACACAACTGAGATCTGCCCAAACCAAATTGATATTTTTGGCAGTTTAAAAAAAATTTGTTTGCATTAATATTTCTGTGAAAAATTGATCTTTTTTGATGAAGTTCAATAAAAAACACTTCAAACTAAAAACCAAAATTGTATTTTTTCTTAATAATGTTAGCATTTATAAGAATAAAGTACGATTCGTTTTACTTTCACCCACCCCTTACTACTCTAATTGAAAACGAATAAAAACATGGGGATGTGAATTGCAGAACACCAAAAATGCTAAAGTAATCCACTTTCGAGTGAATTCGGATTCTAGAACATACCCGAATTACATGTAATGTGTAACTGGTAAAGGTCGATTAAAATTACATGTAATGTGTAATTGGCAAATATTCGTAAGATCATAAATCAGTTTTTTTTTCTTTTTTCAGCCTTCGTAAATATTTGCAAATTTGTGCGATTTTGACAAATTTTGTATTTTTTTAATTGTATAAAGAACTTGTGAACGTTTCTACAGCTTATTTTACCTTTTAAAACTTTTCGGAAATTTTCGCAATTTTACGCGAATTTCATCTTGATATGCTGACTAAGAGGCTTGCGCAGTAACCAACGAAATTTTTCAGTTTTTGAAATTACGTATTCGAAAAATGTGCGCTTTTTTCGCAAATTTTGAATTTTTTGACTGATAATATAACTTGTAAATCCAGCATATTTTGGCTTTTAATAACTTTTGCGAACTTTCACGATTTTACGGGACTTTTTGATAAGGTGATTGATAGAGTGTTGGATTTAGCTACTACTTTTTTCAGATTTTTGAAAATTCCACAAACTTTTGATCTTATAATAAATAATAAAACAGCCACTAAATCATCAAAACGCCCAAAATCGCCAAACTTACGACAAATCTGGCAACCGCAATCGGGGCAGTATTGTGACTTATAGTGAATTCACCCATTCGTTCTGAACGTTAGGAACGCTTTTTTTATATGTACGCCCATGTTCTGACAAACGCTGCGATTTCAAATCGCAAATCGTTTTTGAACCGCAAAACGCATTTAAGCATGTTCTGAAAACGAAGCGATTTGCTGGCGTTTTGCGTTTTTCGAAGTTGTGTTCGAACAAATAAAAAACATATGTTTTATAATAACAAAACATAAACACAGAAAAACTTAGTCACAAAAATTCATTAATTAAAGGAATTGTGGCAGCCCCCTTTCGAGTGAAAATAAACAGGCTGGCAACTCAAACAAGAAGGCAAACAGAAGAAAACAAATTCTTATTCCAAAAGTAGTCAGTAGCTAAACAATTCTAATAAAAGAAATACAGGCTGACTTCCTAAATGTATATTTACAATGTATCAATACAGTATTAATACCAAGTTGATACATTGTGTATATGCTTTTTTAATACTTTGCATACTGTTGATTTGCAACCGTTACATCGTTTAGGAACAATTATATGCATTATATCATTCATAATAAAGCGAACAATGGTAGAAGAGCGTATTTTATTGCAAAAAGAAACACGGGTATCAAAAAGGATACCAAAAACAAGGCTTTGTGCAAACAATTGATGCAGTAAATTTATTTACTAACCTAATTTATTTTAATTTTTTAGAAACTTCTGTGTTTGTTAAATGGTTCACACAAAAACCATTTTTTTACTTTAATAAAAAATTAAGATAAATAAGTGAACATAGAAATATATTAAATTATAAGAAAACCGCTTACTCATCTTCTGCGCCGCCATTGTACCTCGTGTTGTATTAATTTTGCATCTACATTTTTTTGGATGCTTTTCTTGCGTATTAACTACAACAGTGATGCAAATAGGAACAAAATACATTGTAAAAATTTTTAGGATTGCATTTAGGAATACGCTGCAATGTATTACTACAAAGCAACATGCGTTTAGGAAGTCAGCCACAATTGTTAATTAAAAATAATTAAATAAATGTCTTATAATTAGTTTTAAGTGTTAGGAACTACAAGTTTTATTCAACGTCTTAGCACAAACAACTATATTGGTGACCCCGAGCTTTATAAAGTTTTAGCACAAGACGCTAAGAAAAATTCTTAGAAGCAGGGCAGTTACTGCAAATTTAAAATTTCAACGACTTTATTGGCAAAGACAGCGTTTTCTTGCGACAAGCACAGTTTTGCTTATGAACATTCAAGCTTACAACTTGAGAAGCAAAAAAGTCAACAACGCAGAAGATATCTCTGACGAAAGAGTCGATCATTACAATAGTGATTCCAACATGGCTGAAGCACAGGATCTTTTAGTGAAAATTGAAAGATTGCGACAAGAAATTAACACTCTTCAGCAAGGAAGCTCAATTGATTTTTCTATATCAAATTTGCAAAGGGTTCATATTCCCAAATTTAATAAACACAATCCTCACTTATGGTTCGCGCAAATCGAGCGATCGTTTGTTTTAAATAAGATATTCGGGTATGTTCCAGGTTTCGACTCGGATTGAAAACGAAAAATTTTTTGAATCCCCATAATTTATAAATTGGTGTTCTGAATTCAGCATGTTTTTCCACATTCGAAGTTTATGTTCGAAAAAAAATCTAAATGTCAACGGCTACAGCTACGCAAAAATCGACGGCGCACAGTGGCTGAAAATCGTTTTTCATTGGCCAAAAGTCGAATTTTTTTTGTCACCGATTTTAGCCATTTTGGAGCTAATATATCCATATTAAGGTAGCCAAAAAATTAGGTTAAACTATTGATAATTGTGGGCGTGGCATGCTGTCAAACTCAACTGTTTTTTGTTATTTCAGTAAAAGGTGTTTTTTATCAGTTTTTGTCAAAAATTAATGGTCACTACTCGCAAGCTATCATCGATAATGGCCTGCGGTCTTTTTTATAATGTTGATAGGATTATAGTCTTTAGTTGTTGTAAGTGGTTACCGCTCTAGCGTTTAATATTACAGGTGTTATGAAATATTTATAAAACTACTATATTTTTCTAAAATTTAAACTTTAGTGGAATGGAACTTCTAGGGAACAAAAGGGAACAAGAAACGTATACCACCCGAAGAAAGGCGAAGGTGTCTTCTTTAACCCCATATATACTTTTGCACCCGCCACGATCCGCCGGTAGAAAACTTTTTTAATTTTAATGAAACTACTCCAAAAAAAAAATCAAATTACGTTTTTTCCTTTCGACTACGTAAAACTAAAATAATTAAATATAATACCTGCGAAAGGGTTTTATGGCTTTGTTTTGATCAGCAAAAAATCAGTCATAAAAATATCACAATAGGTTTTACAGTAAACATATGATCTCTTTCTAATATAACTGTTAGGGTCAGCCAAAGTCATAAACAATTTCACAATAATAATGGCGACATTAAACCATTAAAGATAAAAAGAACCCCATATTGGCGAGATACTCACCCCTATTCGGACTTTCGATTACGTCTCCGCATTCAGTTACGCTACGATCGAAAATTGGTATTCCAAACAAAAACTGAATCGAAAGAACAAGAAGAAGACAACAATGTTTACAAAACAAATTTGTTTACTATGGAATGTGGAATAGAAACGAAGAAATGAGCAAGTTTATTACTATTTTAATAAACAAAAGTCACAACAAACAATAAAAATAAGAAAATAAAAAAAGTTGTGCGATTAATAATAATAAAAATAAAATAATACAAAAGATTTCTTCCGAATTAATAATAAAAAGGTAATCATTTTTGTTTGTAAAATATTTGAGTGCTAAGAATCCTGTCAAGCCGGAGGTGGTATTTTTAATTATTGTACGTAGTGATTATTTTAATAATATTTATTAAGATTTATTATTTCGATTCTATTATGTCTTTTTTATTCAATGAATATTTTTATAATAAATTTTTTAACAACAAAACAAAAAACATTTTTTAAACATGAAAGCAATTCCAGAAAATAATATGATAAAATATATAAAAATAATACAAAGTGTTTAACTATAAAGACCCTACATTGTATTTGAAGGAGAAATGGGATCCATAGCGGTGGCTTTATTGGTGGAAGAGGAAAACAATGTGTCTCAGAACACAGAGGTAAGGCTTGAAAAGCGAAAACTGAGGGACAGCTGCAATCCATTCGAGATGAGTGATCAGTTGTAAGAAGTTATATTTAATAAAATAAATTTTATTTAATTTTTTAATTTAACTTTTACAGGTTCAAAAAGAACTTCCGTTTAAATAAAGACGCGTTTAAATATGTATTAGAAACATTTGCACAAGAAGCACGGCCCTGCTCGTTAAAATCTTCATCACCGCTTAACCATGTTGTGGCGGCTTTAAGATTCTTTGCCGAAGGAGGCTATCAACATGGAGTTGGCGCGGATC
This sequence comes from Germaria angustata, assembly GCA_963681545.1. Lineage (NCBI taxonomy): Eukaryota > Metazoa > Arthropoda > Insecta > Diptera > Tachinidae > Germaria > Germaria angustata. The sequence goes on along the minus strand of OY812999.1, from coordinate 75,910,418 downwards.
ATAATGTTGGGATGTCTTAATCGACAGTGTCAAAATCACTATCGCGTTTTCTCGATGTAATGCAGACAAAGCTTTGCCGTCAGTGGATACAATTTGATGAAAGTGTGGAGAAAAGACTCAAGCTAAACACGAATTTTATGCGAAGGCCGGCTTCCCAGGTGTCGTTATGTGTGTTGATGGCACACATATAAAAATTACAAAACCATCAGAAGAGGAGTTCCTTTACTACAATAGAAAAGGATTTTTTAGTATTAATGCTATGGTGGTAAGCATTTTGTTTTAATGATTATAATGCGCTTAAATTAAATTAATATTTGTAGGTGTGCGATAACAAAATGCGCATAAGGTACATTGATGCACGATATCCCGGGTGCAACCACGATTCACATATATGGGCCTTAAGTACAGCGAGGGCTACATTAGAACAAAATTATAGGAACGGAGAGCGAAATACTTGGATATTAGGTACCTTTTTATGTTACTGTGTGGAAGTATGAAAATCTTAATCGTATTTTTAACAGGTGATGCAGAATAAGCAACTACAACATTCGCCACTCTAAGACAAGAAATATAGTTGAACGAATTATTGGGGTCTTAAAAAACCGATTTCGCTGTTTATTGGGTGCTAGGGAACTTCATTACTCTCCGCAAAAAGCCAGTCAAATAATTAATGTTGTTTGTGCCCTTCACAACATTTGTATACATTACTGCGTTGAAGATTTTGATACGCTTGAACCCGAAGTTGAAAGTTCTACCGAAGAGAAAGAAGACGAAAATAGAGAATCAGATTACGCTTCCGTAGCACATAATATTCGAAGCAACATTATCGGGTATGTTCTAGAATCCGAATTCACTCGAAAGTGGATTACTTTAGCATTTTAGGTGTTCTGCAATTCACATCCCCATGTTTTTATTCGTTTTCAATTAGAGTAGTAAGGGGTGGGTGAAAGTAAAACGAATCGTAATTTATTCTTATAAATGCTAACATTATTAAGAAAAATACAATTTTGGTTTTTAGTTTGAAGTGTTTTTTATTGAACTTCATCAAAACAAAATTAATTTTTCACAAATATTAATGCAAATTTTTTTTTAAACCTTGATCTGGTTTTGGCAGATCTCACTTGTGTAAAAAAACATGAAAAAATACAACAATTTTGTTTATGTTCGAAAACACAAAGTTGCCCTACATAATAAAGTTTGATATGTCAATCTTTTTTGAACTAAATCTCAATGCATTTAGATCCTATTGATAAAGAAAAATGAATTTTTTGAAGGAAATTAAAACTAATTTCATATATATAAATCTATTTAAACAATAATTATAATTCGAATGCATTTAGTTGTAAAATCGCAATGTAATAATCAGGCAATACTTTGTTTTAACAACAAATGGTGCCAGGACAACGTAGTCGATATGTCTATAGCCGGCAAACAGCCGCGCTGATAAATAACGCCAGGCAAGCAGATCAACCAAAAGCAAATAATTTTAATTTCGTTCGTTGTCTTTTTTGAGAGTATTGAATAATTTTATTTTCATTCTATGTTTCTTTAAGAATATTAATTTTGTTTTTATTCGCGTAGAAAATTAAATGAAAAATTTTAATATCTTTTCATACTCTGTAAATTGTTTTACATCCAATTTTCGGCATGATTTTTTATGACATGTCTTTTTTTATTTTCTTTTAAAGTTGCTCCCAAAAACATGTCACATTTTCATGATGATTTGTAAAACATGTCTATTTCTTCACTGTTGTTGTAAAAAAAACTCTTATTTGACAGCCAGAGTTGTTTTTTTTTTTTTACTTTATCTTTAATTCCTTTTATTTCTATAATTTGAGCGCCAAAAACGGAATTTAATAATTTGAGAAGTAAAGTATTTAAAAAAGTAAATTTTCTTAAAAAAAATCAAAATTGGATGCTATACAGAAAAACCTCGAAGAAAGCAATGGAGGTAAAACTAGTTGACTAAAACTAGTGAGTGGGTGAAGCAATGGCGGAAATGCTGAGTGGAGCGAGGTACATTTTAGTTTCTTATGAACGACTTCTTGGGAGATAAGTCGTCTTTTCTGAACTATATCAGAATGAGCCGAGAGAAATCTAATTTGATACTCGCAAAAATCGAAGGTGATATAGTAAAACAAGATACCATCTTGAGAGAAGCGATAACTCCAGCAGAGAAACTGGCAGCCACACTCCAATACCTCGCTACTGGACGCTCCATCAAAAGCACAAATTATCAGACGAGACTATGGGAAACCTTTCTTTGTTGTGCAGTTCCGGAAGTATGCCAGGCAATTTGGAAACACTTTAAAAATAAATATTTAAAGGTTTTTGAGTAGGTACATATGTATATGGAAAATAACTTATTTTATTGTGCCTATTCATAGAATGTAATACTTTGGTTTATTATTTTAAAATTAAAATAAAAAGTTAAATTGTTATAAGTACATTAATTGAAATAAATTTGTCTTTTATTAAAATATAACTTTAAAAAGTATATATCATTAGCTCTTGGCAGATTGTGAACAAAGAGCTAGATTGCTTGACACGGTCCATATATGTAGGATTACGTACATCATACAAGCTTTCGTGTTCCTGATATTTAGATATTAAAAGCTACACAATTTCGTTTTTCCACATGGTTTATATTTATTTGCACTTTTTATTTATATATTAATATATGAATCTTTTATATACACACAAAACAAAAAACAAGCACTTGTCGCCTTAAAACAAGAAAAATAAAGAAGAACACAGGGAAATAACCACCTTAACAGACGAATGCAAATAAAATATAATAGTAAAATTGCGAATGACAGCTAAAAGGAAGAGATGTATTTTTCTTCATTGTTGTTGTAAAAAAATTACGAAAACAGAAACGATGTTTCTTTTGCTACCCCTCTTTCTTATCTACCTAAGTGCCAGTTTACATTCAACGATTTTTGTCGCTGCAATTTTTGTCTTCCTTTCTTTAAAATTGCATTTGCGTTTACATTGAACGATTTTTGTCGCAGATATTTTATGCATACATACATACATATGTAGGTATGTAATTTTTGATATTTTCTTTTTTAAGTATATTCTTACGGTAAACAAACAAGGAATTTACGTATTACGAATTGCGGGAAAAAGGAATTGCAAGAGTACATGCCTATGTGTACTCTCTTTAGTTTCTCTCTTCCCCTATTAGCTCTATTCCCCCTATTTACCAACAAACTAAGAATTGCGGCGACAAAAATCGTCCAATCTAAACAGGCACTAATATGCCAACAAACAAAAAAGACATGTCTTAAAGACAAGTAAAAAAATCATCCTGATAATTAGGTGTTACTTTTGTAATTTGTTAATTTTTTTGCACCTTTTTTGCCGACCGCCGTCGATTTTTGCGTAGCTGTAGCCGTTGATATTTAGATTTTTTTTCGAACATAAACTTCGAATGTGGGAAAACATGCTGAATTCAGAACACCAATTTATAAATTATGGGGATTCAAAAAATTTGTCGTTTTCAATTCGAGTCGAAACCTGGAACATACCCGTATGTCCACTTTCTAGGCGCTTTAAAGGATTACGCCAATGAAAGAAACAGTTTCATTAATAATAAATTCATGTTCTGTCTGTTTATTTTATGTGTACTTATGTACATACATATGTATATTCATCTTATGTTTAATATAAATAAATAAATAATATAAAAAGCATATTCAGTTCATTTCATATTTACTTAAGTGTACATTAAAGAAAGAAAACTTAAAAAACATTTTCATTTCAAATATATCACATTTTTGTTTAAAATAAAAAATACTAGATTTTGTCATCATCATCTATTCTAAATCGCCAAATGGATGCTCCAGTTGTAACATTCGCAGCTTGATTTCCACCTTCTTTTTCAGCAATTCCTCTTTAATTTTATTGTGGCGCCGCTGTTCTTCTAACTGTTGTGCAAAAATTTCGGACTGCTTTTCTAAAGAGCGATTTATGCACCGTAAATGCGTAGATATCTCGTCATACCTTTTCAAAACGGTTTCATTGAATTTCCTGACATCGTTGTGAAATTCTTTCTGGGCAGTTATTTGCTCTTTCAGCAAAGATGAAGTGTTTTCTTTTGAGTTAAGCTGCCGACGCCTTTTTGAAGTAGAAGTTACATCGGCAAGATCTTCCGACCATTTCGGTAGCTCGCGTATCGTTTGGCATCTCGCTGGCCACTCCAAAATCCACTGTACCTCTAATGCCACTTGTACTTGTCCAAGTCCCCCCAGGGGGCGCGGTCAATGCACCCTGTCTTGGTGGCTTGGTGTTGAACCTCCTGGGGTAGAGGGTTATCAGGTTTCCGGACCTAGGCCTTTTTGCTGATAACCCCTAAAAACTTGTATGTTGCTACCCAATCCCTGAAACAACAGGGCAACGGGCGCGCATGCAAGTAAACTAAAGGTAAAAGCGGGTTCGCTCGCTCGTCCGGAGGGGTAGTTGGTCTTTCCAGACCTTGACCTTTGGCCAATTGCCCTAAAACTTAATATGTTACCACCCAATCCCTGAATACCAGGGTAACGGGCGTGCATATAAGTAATTAAGGAAGTAGCTTGCTACGCTAGTCTGGGTAGAGGTGTTACCGATGCCTCAGGTGTGCAAGGAACCTAAAATCGGAGGTGATTTTAACACGCGGCTGACCAGAGTCCTATCTGGTGCCACGGGAACCAGTAGCCCCTAGGACTTGTCCTAGACTGGTTATTGGTGAGGCCCCTTCGGGGATCACGTGGTGGCTGTGGTTAAAACCTAAAGATACGCGGGGAGAGGTATGGGCTGGATGAGTGTGTCTTCAATCATGGGTTAGTGGCATGATGTGGATGTTCTCTTCAGGCCGTATATCTCTAGGTGCTGTTGCTATTCGACAGAGCTGCTCTAATGGTTACGGTAGGTGAAGCTTCAGGTCAGATTGGGGTAAAAGTTCCACTGCCGTGCCATTTTTGTAGTAGGAGGTTAGATAGCTCCAAGCATCTTAGCAAGGTGTCTGTACATGGTCCAGCAGCCTGTACGGAACTTGCTACCATGTTGTCCCTGTTGGGGGCACATGTTAGTTGGCATTTCCTCATGTGCCCTTGGCGGGGGCTGCTGGGGCGGTGGTGAACGTGCTTTATTCACCCTTGTGCAATAGTGCACCGTCAGGTTAGGCCTTCGGGCAGGTACTGACGTGAATCTTTTGCAACCCTGTACTTGTCCAAGCCCGTCAGTTGAATAACTTTTTCTTCAAGGGGGCTAATGGGCTGTAAGCGACAGTAGCCTCCCCCGGTGCTATTCATTTCCTTTTTGTTCGATGCCAACTTGCGTTTTATATAGCTTTTCCAGTCAATCCACACCTTAAAGAATATTTTTATTATGCATACATATGCAAGGCATTATTAAAATGTTATACTTTCTTCCATGCAACGTCAGTTTTTATTGGTGGCCCTATTACATTAAGTGCGTTTGCAACTTCTTCCCAGAATGCCTGTACTTCTTCCTTGGCACGCTTATGATATCCACACGCCATATCATCCTTCGTTGCCATTAGACTCGCCAGCCTTTCATACTGCTCAGGTGTTGTGTTTTTTGACCTGTAATAAATTAAATTTAGCTTTTAAGTTACAAAAAAATTTATTACAAAAAAAATTTATAGCATTTTATACTTACATTTTATTTAATTATACACTTTTTTAACCACAGAAACAAAAATCGAAAAACCTTCCGTTAAAAAGTAAACAGCTTGAAAAAACGTAGCTCCGATCGTAATGCAGAATACATACAATCGAAAGAAACTGAGCGGAATCGAAATGCAGAATACCAAAGTTGCCAAACGGAGAAAATTTTGATTCGAATCGAGTCAGAATAGGGGTGAATACCTTTCCAATCTGATCGTGACATTAACACTGGATATGGAGTGGATGTGGCAGCCCCCTTTCAATCGTCGAATGAAAATAAACAGCCTGGCAACTCAAACAAGAAGGCAAACAGAAGAAAACAAATTCTTGTTCCAAAACACAGAATATAGTTTATGTTCCAAAAGTAGTCTTTGCAGCTACAGCAGTAGCTAAACAATTCTAATAAAAGAAATACAATTGTTAATTAAAAATAAATAGTTTTAAGTGTTAAGAACTACAAGTTTTATTCAACGTCTTAGCACAAACTATAGAATTATCAAAAAATAAAATTTATTTTAAATGAAACCGACTAAATTTTATGCTTAAAATAAAAATTTTATATTGAGAATATTTAATAAGCTACCAATTAAATTTAAAATTAAAATGCCTACAGCGTATTTACTTGCTCTATTGGCTTTAAAAAAAGCTACCAGCAAAAGAAGAGGCGCCCTTCATGGAAAACTAGATTTATTATTAAACTTAAAAAATATTTCTTTATTTACTTACATATATGTATGTAAGAATGTATTTAAAATTTAAATATTTATTGTCAAACAGTAACAGGCGGCTTTTTTATTTAATTTTATTTGTAAAATATCAGTGCAATGGCCGCAAATGCTTCTTCTTTTTATTTGGAGATGTTACATATAAACACTTGGGATTAATTGGTAAGTTTCATCACGGGTAGCCGGTTTTCAAATAGGATCTTGCAAAATTTTTTTTGATCTCTCGTAAATGTTTGTAAGTGCTTGAACAGATTTTAAATTATTTTTGAATTTTTTACTACTTTCTAATTAAAATATGTGAACATAATCGGGTATGTTCTAGAATCCGAATTCACTCGAAAGTGGATTACTTTAGCATTTTTGGTGTTCTGCAATTCACATCCCCATGTTTTTATTCGTTTTCAATTAGAGTAGTAAGGGGTGGGTGAAAGTAAAACGAATCGTACTTTATTCCTATAAAAGCTAACATTATTAAGAAAAATACAATATTGGTTTTTAGTTTGAAGTATTTTTTATTGAACTTCATGAAAAAAGATCAATTTTTCACAGAAATATTAATGCAAACAAATTTTTTTTAAACTGCCAAAAATATCAATTTGGTTTTGGCAGATCTCAGTTGTGTAAAAAAATATGAAAAAAATACAACAATTTTGTTTATGTTCGAAAACACAAAGTTGCCCTACATAATAAAGTTTGATATGTCAATCTTTTTTGAACTAAATCTCAATGCATTTAGATCTTATTGATAAAAAAAATGAATTTTTTCGAAGGAAATTAAAACTAATTTCATATATATAAATCTATTTAAACAATAATTATAATAATTCGAATACATTTAGTTGTAAAATCGCAATGTAATAATCAGGCAATACTTTGTTTTAACAACAAATGGTGCCAGGACAACGTAGTCGATATGTCTATAGTCGGCAAACAGCCGCGGTGATAAATAACGCCAGGCAAGCAGATCAACCAAAAGCAAATAATTTTAATTTCGTTCGTTGTCTTTTTTGAGAGTATTGAATAATTTTATTTTCATTCTATGTTTCTTTAAGAATATTAATTTTGTTTTTATTCGCGTTGAAAATTAAATGAAAAATTTGAATATCTTTTTCATACTCTGTAAATTGTTTTACATCCAAATTTCACGATGATTTTTTAAGACATGTCTTTTTTTATTTTCTTTTAAAGTTGCTCCCAAAATCATGTCACATTTTCATGATGATTTTTAAAACATGTCAATTTTTTCTATTTTTTTGTTGTAAAAAACTCTTATTTGACAGCCCGAGTTGTATTTTTTACTTTATCTTTAATTCCTTTTATTTCTATAATTTGGGCGCCAAAAACGGAATTTAATAACTTGAGAAGTAAAGTATTAAAAAAGTAAATTTTCTTTAAAAAAATCAAAATTGGGTGCTATACAGAAAAACCTCGAAGAAAGCAATGGAGGTAAAACTAGTTGACGAAAACTAGTGAGTGGGTGAAGCAATGGCGGAAATGCTGAGTGGAGCGAGGTACATTTTCGTTTTTATGAACGACTTCTTGGGAGATAAATCGTCTTTTCTGAACTATATCAGAATAAGCCGAGAGACATTTAATTTGATACTCGCAAAAATCGAAGGTGATATAGTAAAACAAGATACCATCTTGAGAGAAGCGATAACTCCAGCAGAGAAACTGGCAGCCACACTCCCAATACCTCGCTACTGGAGAGTCCATCAAAAGCACAAATTATCAGACGAGACTATGGGAAACCTTTCTTTGTTGTGCAGTTCCGGAAGTATGCCAGGCAATTTGGAAACACTTTAAAAATGAATATTTAAAGGTTTTTGAGTAGGTACATATGTATATGAAAAATAACTTATTTTATTGTGCCTATTCATAGAATGTAATACTTTGGTTTATTATTTTGAAATTAAAATGAAACAAGTTAAATTATTATAAGTACAATAATTGAAATAAATTCGTCTTTTATTAAAATATAACTTTAAAAATATATGTATATCATTAGCTCTTGGCAGATTGCGAACAAAGAGCTAGATCGCTTGACGCGGTCCATATATGTAGGAATACGTACATCATACAAGTTTTCGTGTTCCTGATATTTGGACATTAAAAGCTCCACAATTTCGTTTTTCCATATGGTTTATATTTATTTGCACTTTTTATTTATATATTAATATATGTATCTGTTATATACACACAAAACAAAAAACAAGCACTTGTCGCTTTAAAACAAGAAAAATAAAGAAGAACACAGAGAAATAACCACCTTAACAGACGAATGCAAATAAAATATAATAGTAAAATTGCGAATGACAGCTAAAAGGAAGAGATGTATTTTCTTCATTGTTGTTGTAAGAAAATCACGAAACAGAAACCACGTTTCTTTTGCTACCCCTCTTTCTTTTCTACCTAATATGCCTACAAACAGAAGAGACATGTCTTAAAGACAAGTAAAAAAATCATCGTGAAAATTGGATGTTACTTTTGTAATTTGTTAATTTTTTTGCCGACCGCCGTGGATTTTTGCGTAACTGTGGCCGTGGACATTTAGATTTTTTTTCGAACATAAACTTCGAATGTGGAAAAACATGCTGAATTCAGAACACCATTTTATAAATTATGGGGATTCAAAAAATTGTTCGTTTTCAATCCGAGTCGAAACCTGGAACATACCCGAATAAATTTCAAATTATATTACCATAAGTTTAAAAAGAAATAACCAAACAAGTAATTTTAAAGTTAACACCAATAGCACTAAAAATTTTTCGAAGATCAAATTGACCAGCTGTTTGCATAAATCGCCAGTTTATAAGTAGACAAATGACACGGACAATTGACAAAAACAAAGCAAAATTTTAAATTGCATATTTTTAATTAAAATTGTGAAAAAATGTTAAAAGTTTTTCTTCAAATAAAAACAAAACATTAAATTTAAATTTCAAAAATGACCAGATCGCTTCAGCATACACTAGCGGTTTGAAATCGCCAGATTTCTAGCGTTTTCGTTTGCCAGAACACCTGTTTGGCGTTTTCAAATCGCAAATTTTAAGCGATATGCGTTTCTCAGGACACGGGCGGTAGTTTGACGTCTCTATTTTTTAGAGAGTGAAGAGAGAGAGTAAATTTAATGCGGAACAATTTTTGCTTGAATTGGTTTAATTTTAATTATCGTTCGGAACGAATTGAACTGTGCTGCCAGATACATACATTTTTTATGCAAAATTGAAATGAGCTGCCACATCATATTATATGTAAATATGTACATATGTACAAAAATATACAGAGTATATTTGTAAATTTTTTTATATTTATTTACAAAATAGCTATTAGAACATGCACTCGACTTTTATTCATTTGTATATTTTTTATTTTATAATTTTTTTTTTAAATTTAGAACAGCAAATTGAAATCATCTGCCACTGTGCTGCCTGTTTGTAAAAGTAAAACACATCATTTACAGAGTTGTTCCATATGGTACCTTTGTTTCTCCAAAACATTTGTCCAATGTGGGTGAATCTTTTGTGAGCAAACTCTCAGTAAACTAAAATTGTCTCACAACTAAAATTTCGTTCAGAACGAATGGGTGAATTCGCCTTTAAAATATACATTTTCGCGGTAATGATTCAATTTTGCACGGTGTGACATTGGTGTTATTATTTTTATTCGATCATTCGTAGGATGTCTCCACAGTTCCAGTTTATTTTTTTCATATTTACAAAAATCATTACTACATATTTCATTATCTTTTCCATTTGCTTAGTAATGCAAAGAAAATATATTTCCTTTGAAAACGATACTTTTTACTTTAAATTTTTAGATAAAATATATTAAAGGAATATAATGACGCAGATATAGTTTTTAGTTTTCAAGAAATGATACAAATTCAGTTAATTTGGATAATTGGTATGCCGAATCTGCTTTAGTACTTGCTCTGCATATCGGTTTTTCAGGGTAGACAACAAATTGGTCCGCATTACTTTCCAAAGTCCAATTAAGTTCTAGGCATTTCTGTTTAAATTTGTCTTCAGGAAGACTGCTTAATTCAATTAAAGTTGCATCCATAATCGACGTATATGCTTTTCCAATCAGCTGAAATATGTTCTCCATAGTCATTACTGAAAAATACAAGACAAGTTATTGGAAATAAAAATATATTCTAAGTTGTCACATATTATGGTTTTATGGACATGAAAGGTTTCCGATCGAAAAACCTACATAAATCAGAGTGAATTTTTGTTGGTACTAGACTTCGTAGGCAAGTAGCTATGACCTTTACTAGACTAGTAGTCCTAAAGTCGCAGGTTCGCAGTTTGTGTTTGTTAACTTTGTTAGAAAAAAAAAACTATGTAGTTCAAAATAGAGATGGGCGCGAGTCGTGTTTTTTTTCCTGACACCAAACACGCACGATCAACACGACGTATTCGTGTTGAAAAAATAGATTTCTTTCGTGTTCGTGTCGTGTCGTGTTGAGCAAGAAAAACACGAAAACACGAAATGATAGTAGGTGTAAAATATGTATTCAGTAAAAAAAATTTTTGTGTCATTGTATACGCAAAAAATATCAGCAAAACACTATTGAAATTTTTTATCATAACATCTTAACAAAATTTTGTCTCGTATAGATGGATTGAAAACAAAAACACTACAGTCTATTGAGAGAAGGCTTAGTCCAACAGACATTCATTATGTGGGCCTTTTTTTAAACCCTTCATTTAACAAACTTAATTTTTTAAACTCACAACAAAAAGAACATATCCTGTCAACCGTTAAGGCCGTAAATAGACGACTATTACATGGACAATATGGAAACAAATAATAGCTCTGTTCCACATGCATAACGAAACAGTCCGAACTAGCCCAAAGTTACCCAAAACCGTTCCACATAACAATTTTTGTGCAAAAAAGAGAGAAATTGAGAGAGTAATTTTTTCATTTCCTGTACAAATTTGCACGAACATTTTCTTTGGGTAAGTTCGGACAAGAATTTAACAATCAGCTGTTTTTTGTTTGCATATGAAACTGATAGATTATCAGAAAGTTTGCAAGCAAAAGAAAAAGTTTAGTTTTTATAAATCAATATATTAAAAAGCAAAATGGAGAGTTTCAATGAAAAAATTAAAGTGATAAATACGTTAGTGCATAAACATTTTCTTTTTTATTTAATATTTAAAATGTTTTTATAGCTACGTATATGAAGAATTTTTTTGTTTTTCAATTATTTTACAATTGTTGACAATGATGCAAATGTTTTGTTTTTATAATTTGAAGGCTTTTAAGCGTCTAAAAGCACTTAAATAGATTTTAGTTTAAAAAGTAAGCAGCATTAGTATTTCAGGAACTACAAAAATGGTTTTTTGCGTTCCAGCTATTTTGGGTAACTTTGGCAAATTTAGAGAGTATTTTTCATTTTGCTCTCAATAGTCCGAACTTGTCCGAGATCTTGTGGAAAAAACCTAATAACAGTAATGATACACAAAACGAAAACCAAGAATTCGCTGAGTATAGAGATGAATACAATTCAAAAAGAATAAAATCAAAAAAAATTACTGATATTGAAATTGAAAATTACTATAATAGCTCAACAAAATGGGAAAACGATATATTAACATTTTGAAAGTATGCAAACAATTTAAAGATTTTACAGAAGCTCGCCAAACAGGTGTTAAATATACCTATAAGTTCCGCGACTAGTGAAAGAGTATTCTGTAGTGCGATTCAGTAACTTTTAAAGACTGAATAGTGGTTAAATATAACAACAACTAGTGTGGTTTGCACTAACCATTGTGCGATTCACTAACTTCGTTTTAACATCTTTGTTATAATTTGATATCAAGTGGCATCTCTGTTACAATAAGAGAAAAACTCAAAGAGGAACAGAAAAAAAACAAAAGAATTTGTGTCGACCAAGCAGTGTATAATAATATATTTTCATGAATTACTTTAATTATGATTAGTGAACGCCGCACAAGATTATTGAGCGCAAATCTTGATAAGTTACTATTTCTTAACAAAAATATGTAAATAACACATAGATATTTATTTGCAAATAACTAAATATATTTAAGTTCATGTGATTCTTTTATGTTAAAACAAAAATATATTTGTATGTACATAAGTACATATGTATGTACATCCACACATAAGTGAATTTAAGTTGAAAATTTTTTATTGAATTTAGTTTCGTGCGTGTCGGTTTTTTGCCGTGCGTGTTTCGTTCGTGCTTGACATCTTGGGTTTCGTGTTCGTGTCGTGTCGTGTTGAAAAAAATCCAACACGCGCCCATCTCTAGTTCAAAATAAGGTTATGAAATATTTGCTATGTATTCATGAATATTTTATATTGCCAAAATTAAATTTTTTTTGCGAAGCCTTCTAAAGGACGCGCTACTAAAAAGAGTCGTGTAACACACATTTTTTCTCAAGTAATATATTTTGGAAGCGAGGATCAACATGCAAAATTTGGTGACGGTAGCTGATCGGGAAATATTGTTTGTCTCAACTTTTCGATTTTTGGTCATTCTGCAGTTGTAGAGGTACTCAAACCATGTGTCTATTTATTGTCAATAACAATAGCGAAATTAATTACTTCTCATTTAGCTGCTGTTGATCTTCATCGCCATACAGTCAAACTGGACTGATACAACAAATTTATATGATACAACGCCAAAAGCATCGTTTACTGAACATAGTTTTAGTGGAATCAGGAACCCAAAACATTTACAAAAATGCATAACATCATATTCATATGAAATTACTGCTATTAATAAAAATATGAAACACTGAAAACTTAACCCATATCACCTGAAAATTAAATTCATCCGTAGAAACAACAGTAGAGTAACCGTATTTGGACGCTTAATTGCATAGAAGTGAAAGTAACTTGATTTTGATTGGTAAGCAAAAGATGAATATCAGTGGTCACTGAGCAATATCGGCAGCGATTGATACTCTCTACGCTAATGTACACTACATCACGGCGCCCTCCTTCGTCGGCGGAGTAAAACAAATAATAAAATGTCTACACATACAGCTTAAGAAAGTTAATGCGTCTGCTTAACACCAGAGGCGCTGCAACTCTGCTATAAAAAAAAAAAACGTGAAATAGTAGAGTTGTAAAACAGAAATTAACCTTTTTATTTAAATTTTAAATAGGCTACTTAGTTCAATCGTATTTTATAAGCCAAATTACATGTGATAGTTATCAAAGAACAAATTACACCAAAGACACACGTGTAAATCATTCTGACAAACACTAGCAGAACGGAACAACATGCTGTTTTCGAAAGCCGCTACACTTTCATCATCAGCGTTCTTGTGTTTGGTCCACTTTTGTGGTGTCAGTTGATGTGTATTTTAGCTATTTATACAAACTTTTTCACTGTAAATAGAATACGTGAATTTTTTTGATTCATTCGTATTACAATTTGTGAAAACTTTTTTTTTTTTTGTAATGGAAAGCCCAAATTCCACCTCACTAACTTACAACAGTGTGGCCATTGTTATTTATTCTTTACCAACTATACACATGTTTTTTAATTTGCTTAGTTTGTTTTTAACTTATGACAAACTTTTTTGGTTTGTTACTATAAGTATGTATATTTATTAATTTTTGCTACAAGCCATTAGCTTTGTTAATTTATATTTTAGGTTTAAGATTTCTCTTTATTTATGAACATTTTTCTTGTTTGTAATCCTTTTTATTTAAATTTTAAATAGGCTACTTAGTTCAATCGTATTTTATAAGCCAAATTACATGTGATAGTTATCAAAGAACAAATTACACCAAAGACACACGTGTAAATCATTCTGACAAACACTAGCAGAACGGAACAACATGCTGTTTTCGAAAGCCGCTACACTTTCATCATCAGCGTTCTTGTGTTTGGTCCACTTTTGTGGTGTCAGTTGATGTGTATTTTAGCTATTTATACAAACTTTTTCACTGTAAATAGAATACGTGAATTTTTTTGATTCATTCGTATTACAATTTGTGAAAACTTTTTTTTTTTTTTTTGTAATGGAAAGCCCAAATTCCACCTCACTAACTTACAACAGTGTGGCCATTGTTATTTATTCTTTACCAACTATACACATGTTTTTTAATTTGCTTAGTTTGTTTTTAACTTATGACAAACTTTTTTGGTTTGTTACTATAAGTATGTATATTTATTAATTTTTGCTACAAGCCATTAGCTTTGTTAATTTATATTTTAGGTTTAAGATTTCTCTTTATTTATGAACATTTTTCTTGTTTGTAATCCTTTTTATTTAAATTTTAAATAGGCTACTTAGTTCAATCGTATTTTATAAGCCAAATTATATGTGATAGTTATCAAAGAACAAATTACACCAAAGACACACGTGTAAATCATTCTGACAAACACTAGCAGAACGGAACAACATGCTGTTTTCGAAAGCCG